>JAMPIV010000876.1:0-31335 GCA_024509875.1 Oreohelix idahoensis
AATCGTGAATGTTATGTTTACATGGGAGTTTCGGTTAATGTGATGTTTAAATGTATATTTGAGGAAGGGAAATGTAAGGGATTATTAGTGAATGTGATGAATAAAGAGTTTAGGAAGAGGGATTTTAAATGGTTTAGTAAGTATGTTTTAAGGATTTTTAGGAAGATTTTTTTTTTAAGGATTTATGGAAGATTTTTAAGTAGTTTTTAGGAAAGGATTATTAAGGAGTTTATAAGGTATGTTTAAGGAGTTTAAGGAAGGGATTTTTTTAAGGAGTTTAGTGATTGATTTATGATATTTATGAAGGGAGTTTGGATATTTATAAGATTTTTAAGGAGTTTGTAGGGGAAAGTATGTTTTAAGGAGTTTAGTGAAGTTATGTTTTTAAGGAGTTTTAGGGGAAGGTATTTTAAGGATTATAGGAAAGGATGTTTACATGGTCCTAAAGAGGTAAGTTTTAAGGGATTATTGGGTGAAGTTTTAAAGGACAAAACCTTTGAGGAACTGGATCCTTACAATAAGTGACCTTATAGGAAGGGTCATGTACTGAATAACCTTTAAGGGACGTTCTGTACTACAACCTGGTAAACCGTCCTGTACTTAAGGACCATGTTTAGGGGAATGGGTTCCTTTTATGGACCTTTGGGGGAAGCGTATTTTTAAGGGGAGTTTGGGGGAATGTAGCGTTCCCTTAAGGAGTTTGAGGAGGGGATTTAAGGGAAGCTTCCTGAGGTAAGGGACCTTCTAATAATAAAAGCGATTTCCTAGGAATGGGAAACCTGGTCTATATAGGGACGTCCTTACAGAAATGATGTTTTGAGGAGTTCCTAGGGGATGTGACACTTCTAAGGGAATTATCCTAGGGGAATGGGATGTTTAAGGGGAGTTTGAGGGGAATTACTTTTTAACGGTGCCAAAGTAAACTGTTAGGGGATGTCCTTTTAGGACCTGTTATAGCGGTTCCGGACAGGGGACCTGTGTTTAAGGGGATCCTCCTGTCAGGGAATGTACCTGTTTATAAGGGGAGTTTAGGGGAACCTGATGTATTTAGGATTCCTTGGAATGTACCTTTTTTAATGAGTTTAATGGGGTAAGGTATAACTTCTATAAGGCAGTTAATTATAAGAGTTCATGAGTTCCTTATAAGGGGATACCTTGGGGGAGGGTTCCTTTGTATTTAAAAACAGGGTAGGATGAGGGAAGTGAATTATAATTGGTTTTAGGGACATGGTTAAATACCTGTATTTATGATACGGTATTTGAGGTTACTATGGCTGACTTATATAGGGGGGATGCTTTATGCTTCCGGACAGGTGATACACTTAAGGATTTAGGAGGTATAAATTGTGTTTATAATGGTGAGTTTGAGTTAATGGAAAGTTATTAAAGGGACTTTTAGGTTACCCAGGGTATAGTAATACCTGGTAGATATACGGGTGGAATAATTAATGATGTATAAATGGGATAATTTATATTTAATGGAGTTTAGAATGTAATAGGGGGTTAGGAAGGATTTTTGAATAACCTTTTAGAAGGGTTTGTTTGTACGGTTTAAGGAAGGATTATTTAGAGGGTATAATGAAGTTATAAAAATAATTGGTATTAATGCGGGTGATCCTGTGAAGGCATTATAAGGGTAGTTATGATGTAGCAGTTAAGTAATTTATGGGTATAATGAGTTTAGTAAGTAATTTAAGATAGGATATTTATTGTATTTTTGACGATTGATGATAACAGGGGTATATTGTAGTGAGTTGGGATGTATATCCATGATTTAAAGAGGTCTATTGCAAATGAGTTTATGGAATTATTGAGTTAAGGTGATTATTACACTGGTAGGTATAGGTTAAGGATAAGAATGTATTTTTAACGAAAGATTATAGAAGTGGGTTAATTTGAGATATCTGGTCTATTAAGGGGGTAATGTTGGATTAAAAGTTTGAGGGATTAACGGTTCCGTGAATTGTGATGACATTATGTCTATAAGAGTTTGTAAGGAATGATGTTATAAGGAATGTATAAGTATTGGGGGTGTCACGTGATTTTATTCATTGGTAATTAGCGGGGTACATGTAAGTTAACCATGTATATAATGGGTGGTGATGGGATTTCAATGGGGATGTAGAGGAAGGGATAGTAATACATGTCATAATATTGAGGTGCAGTAATAACAGTAGATAAATGGAGTATGAGTCACAATGTCTAAGACATGACACATTATAGGGGTGACATAGTTTTAATTATTTCATGTGATAGTTAGAGGGTTCTAAAAAAAACGGTTCATGTGATGTAAATAAAGGTAAGATTGAGGGGGGCACGGGGAAAATATACTGGGAAGAATGAGGTGAAAGTACCTAGTATTACCTGGTAGATTAGAGGGACCGTCTAAATTTCCTTACTATAAACCTGTCTAGGATTTTGAGGTCCTTTTTATTACCTGTATTTAAGTAAGTTTAGGTTAATGTCTTTGATTTTTCTAGGATTTAGCTTGGGGTAATAAACCTTTTACAATGGCCGTAGTCCTGTGAAAAAAACCTGGTAAACGGTTCCGTAAATGGGACCTTCTAAAAGCGGTCCATGCAGATTTAAACTGTATGAATGCGTTCCTGCAGGGTGACATTCTTAGCGTTCACTGGTATAACCTTCAAAGCGGTTCCGGTAATGAAAACCTGTCCTAAACGGGTGCCGGGGGGGGGGGGGGACCTGGCTAAAAAAACCTGATAAAGCGGGTTCCTGTCATAATATCCTGGATATATGAGTTCCGTGACAAAAAACCGTGTCCTAATGCTGTGCCTGTGCAGAAAATCTGTCCTAAAGCGGTTACAGGTACTAAAAACCTGTCTAAACTTCCTGTGCAGAAAACCTCGTCTAAACGGGTTCCTTGTTCCCAGAAAACCTGTCTAAAGCTGCTTCCCTGTCCAAAAAACCCTGGCTAAAACGGTTCCTGTCAAAAACCTGGTCTAAACTGCCTTCCTTACAAAAACCTGGTCTAATGCGTTCCTGTACATAAAACCTGGGTCTAAAGCGTTTCCATGCATACAACCTGTGTTAAAGCCGGTTCCTGGTAAAAAACCGTCTAAACTTCCTTCTAAATAACCTGTCTACAAAGAACGGTCCTGAGCAAAAACCTGTCTAAAACGTCCTTAATAAAAACCTTCTAAAAACTTTCCCTTACAAAAACCTTCTAAGACCAATGCTCCTTACAAAAACTGGGTCCTAAACGGTTCCTGATTGGCAGAAAACCTGTCTAAAATTCCTTACAAAAACCTGCTAAACTTCTTACTAAACCTTCAATTCCTACAAAAACCTGAGTCTAAAGTGGTTTCCTTACATAAAAACCTGCTAAAAAAACGTTCCTGTACAAAAAACCTGTCTAAAACGTGTTTCCTGCTACAAAAACCAGGTCTATAAAAGCCGTTTCCCTTATGGGCAAAAACCTGGTCTAAACCTAAAACGGGTTTCCTTACAAGAAACCTGTCTAAACGTTCCTGTGCAAAACCTTTTCTAAAACGTTCCTTACGAAAACCTATCTAAACGTGTTTACAAAAAAAACCTTCTACAACTTTCCTACAAAAAACCTGCTAAATGTTTCCGTGCAAAAAACCTTCCTAAATCTACCTTCAAAAACACTCTCAACTTCCTTCAGAAAACCGCTCAAAATTTTATTACAAAACCTTCTAAAACTTACTTACATAAAAAATAAAAAACTTCCGACAGAAAACCTGTCCAAACTTCCTTTCAAAACCATCTAACGTCTTCTAAAAAAACCTCTAAACATTACTTACAGAAAAACCTCAAACTTCCTTAACAAACCTGTCTAAAAGCGTTTCCTTAATAAAACCACTAAAGCGGGGTTCCTGTACATCAAAACCTGGTTCTAAAGCGTTCCTCTACAGAAGAACCTGTCTAAAGCGTCCTTGCTAAAAACCTTCTAAAAATTCCTGTACAGAAAACCTGGTCTAAAGCGGGTTCCTGTACAGAAAACCTGGTCTAAAGCGGGTTCCTGTACAGAAAACCTGGTCTAAAGCGGGTTCCTGTACAGAAAACCTGGTCTAAAGCGGGTTACTGTACAGAAAACCTGGTCTAAAGCGGGTTCCTGTACAGAAAACCTGGTCTAAAGCGGGTTCCTGTACAGAAAACCTGGTCTAAAGCGGGTTCCTGTACATAAAACCTGGTCTAAAGCGGGTTCCTGTACAGAAAACCTGGTCTAAAGCGGGTTCCTGTGCAGAAAACCTGGTCTAAAGCGGGTTCCTGTGCAGAAACCCTGGTCTAAAGCGGGTTCCTGTGCAGAAAACCTGGTCTAAAGCGGGTTCCTGTGCAGAAAACCTGGTCTAAAGCGGGTTCCTGTGCAGAAAACCTGGTCTAAAGCGGGTTCCTGTGCAGAAAACCTGGTCTAAAGCGGGTCTAAAGCGGGTTCCTGTACAGAAAACCTGGTCTAAAGCGGGTTCCTGTACAGAAAAACCTGGTCTAAAGCGGGTTCCTGTGCAGAAAACCTGGTCTAAAGCGGGTTCCTGTGCAGAAAACCTGGTCTAAAGCGGGTTCCTGTGCAGAAAACCTGGTCTAAAGCGGGTTCCTGTACAGAAAACCTGGTCTAAAGCGGTTTCCTGTAAAGAAAACCTGGTCTAAAGCGGGTTCCTGTACAGAAAACCTGGTCTAAAGCGGGTTCCATTACAAAAACCTTCTAAACTGGTTACTGTACAGAAAAAACCTTCTAAACTTCCTGTACAAAAACCTGTCTAAAAACGGTTCCTGTATCAAAAACCTGTCAAAAAAACGTTCCTTCAAAAACCTGGTCTAAAACGTTTTCCTGTGCAGAAAACCTGGTCTAAAACGGTTCCTGTCAAAAACCTTCTAAAGCGTTCCTCAAAAACCTGTCTAAAAGTTCCTGTCAAAAACCTGGTTAAAACCTTCTTGTAAAAAACCTCTAAACGTTCCTGTCAGAAAACCTGTCTAAACGGTTCCTACAAAAACCTAGTCTAAACGCTTCCTTGCACAAAAAACCTGTCTAAAACGTTTCCTTCAGAAAACCTGTCTAAAAGCGGTTTCCTTCAACTGAAAACCTTCTAAAGAAGTTCCTTACAAAAACCTGTTCTAAAGCGTTTCCTTAACAAAAACCAGGTCAAAAGTAACCGTTCCTGTACAAAAACCTGTCTAAAGCGGGTTTCCTGTACAAAAACCTGTCTAAAAGCTTCCTAAAAAAACCAAGGTCTAAAATACAATTCCTGTCTGTACAAAAACCTTCTAAATCGAAGCTGGGTTCCTGTTCCTTACAAAAACCTGTCTAAAAGCGGGTTCCTGTACAAAAACCTGCTCTAAACGTTCCTTGCATAAAACCTGTCTAAAAAACGGTTCCTGTACAAAAACCTTCTAAACGTTCCTTACAGCAAAAACCTGTCTAAACGGTTCCTAACAGAAAACCTGTCTAAACGTTCCTTAAACAAAAACCTGTCTAAACGTTCCTTACAAAAACCTTCTAAAAGTTCCATTGCAAAAAACCCTTCTAAACGTTCCTGTCAGAAAACCTGTCTAAAACGGTTTCCTGTACAAAAACCTGGTCTAAAAGCGTTCCTGTCAAAAACCTTCTAAACGTTTCCTTACAAAAAAACCTGTCTAAAAGCTGTTCCTGCAGAAAAAACCTTCTAAAACGGTTCCTTCAAAAACCTATCTAAATCGTTCCTGCAAAAACCTTCAAAAACGGTTCCTGTGCAAAAACCTGGTCAAACGTTCCTGTCAAAAAACCTTCAAAAAAACTTCCTAATTCAAAAACCTGTCTAAACGGTTTCCTTAGAGAAAAACTTCTAAACTTTCCTTAAAAAACCTTCCTAAACGTTCCTTCAAAAAACCTGGTCTAAAACGTTCCTGCAAAACCTGGTCTAAAGCGTTCCTTACAAAAACCTAGTCTAAACTTCCTTCAAAAACCTTCTAAACGTTCCTGTCAAAAACCTGTTCTAAACGTTCCTGCAAAAAACCTTCTAAAACTTTGCGAAACCTTCTAAACTTCCTCAAAAACCTTCTAAACTTCCTTGCAAAAACCTTCTAAAGCGGTTCCTTCAAAAACCTTCTAAAATCTTCCTTCAAAAACCTGTCTAAACTTCCTTGCAAAAACCTGTCTAAACGTTCCTTCAAAAACCTGTTCTACAACGTTCCTCAAAAAACCTTCTAAACGTTCCTTCAAAAACCTTCTAAACTTCCTTCAAAACCTGGTCTAAACGGGTTCCTGTACAGAAAACCTTCTAAACGTTCCTACAAAAACCTGTCTAAACGTTCCTTCAAAAACCTGTTCTAAACTTCCTTACAGAAAACCTTCAAAACGTTCCTACTACAAAAACCTGGTTCTAAAACTCCTTCTTACAAAAACCTTCTAAAGCGTTCCTTACAAAAACCTGTCTAAACTTCCTTGCAAAAACCTTCTAAACGTTCCTTCAAAAACCTGTCTAAAACGTTCCTGTGAAAACCTTCTAAACTTCCTTCTAAAAACCTTCTAAAAACGGTTTCCGTTCAAAAACCTTCTAAAAAACGTTTCCTTCTAAAACCTTCTAAAACGTTCCTCCTCAAAAACCTGTCTAAACGTTCCTACAAAAACCTTCTAAACGCTTTCCTTACAAAAACCTGTCTAAACGTTCCTTACAAAAACCTGTCTAAACGTTTCCGTAAAAAAAACCTTCTAAAGCTTCCTTAACAAAAACCTGTCTAAAACGTTTCCTTCAAAAAACCTTCTAAACTTCCTGTGCACAAAAACCGAAACTTATTTCTAAAGGCGTTCCTGTCAAAAACCTTCTAAACGTTTCCTTACAAAAAACCTTCTAAACTTCCTTATCAAAAACCTTCTAAACGTTCCTACAAAAACCTTCTAAACGTTCCTGTACAAAAACCTTCTAAACGTTTCCTGAAAAAACCTGTCTAAACGTTCCTTACAAAAACCTGTCCTAAAAACTTCCTAAAAAAAAAACCTGTCTAAAACGTTCCTTACAAAAACCTGTCTAAACGTTCCTTACAAAAACCTGTCTAAACGTTCCTTCAAAAACCTTCTAAAAACTTCCCTTTGCAAAAACCTGTCTAAACGTTTTCCATCAAAAAACCTTCAAAAACGTTCCTTTAAAAACCATGTCTAAACTTCCTGTACAAAAACCTGTCTAAACGTTCCTTACAAAAACCTCTAAAACGTTTCCTTACAAAAACCTTCTAAAAATCGGTTTCCTTACAAAAACCTGGTCTAAAAAACGTTTCCTGTACAAAAACCTTCTAAACATTTCCTTGCAAAAAACCTTCTAAAGCGTTCCTTCAAAAACCTGTCTAAACGGTTCCTTCCTTCAAAAACCTGTCTAAAACGTTCCTTACACAAAACCTGTCTAAACTTTCCTTCAGAAAACCTTCTAAACGTTCCTTCAAAAACCTTCTAAACGGTTCCTTACAAAAACCCTGTCTAAAGCGTTCCTTACAAAAACCTTCTAAACTTCCTTCAAAAACCTTCTAAAACTTTTCCTTCAAAAAACCTGGTCTAAACGTTCCTTCAAAAACCTGTCTAAACTTCCTTACAAAAACCTGTCTAAACGGTTCCTTACAAAAACCTTCTAAACTTCCTTCAAAAAACCTGTCTAAAACGGTTCCTGTACAAAAACCTGTCTAAACGTTTCCTTACAAAAAAACCTGTCTAAAAACCTTCCTGTACAAAAACCTGTCTAAAAAAGTTCCTTCAAAAACCTTCTAAACGTTCCTTACAAAAACCTGTCTAAAACGTTCCTGTCAAAAAACCTTCTAAAGCAAAGTTTTCCTTTACAAAAACCTTCTAAATTTCCTTCAAAAACCTGTCTAAAAACGGGTTCCTTCAGAAAACCTTCTAAACTTCCTTTCAAAAACCTGTCTAAAAACGTTCCTTCAAAAACCTGTCTAAAAAAGCGTTCCTACAAAAACCTTCTAAACTTCCGTGCAAAAACCTGTCTAAACTTCCTTGCACAAAACCTGTCTAAACGTTCCTTACAAAAACCTTCTAAAAACTTCCTGTCAAAAACCTTCTAAAAAGTTTTCCTTCAGAAAACCCTTCTAAACTATTTCCCTTACTGAAAACCTGGTCTAAACTTCCTTGCAAAAACCTGTCTAAATAACGTTCCTGTACAAAAAACCTTCTAAACTTCCTTCAAAAACCTTCTAAACGTTCCTTACAAAAACCTTCTAAACGTTCCTTCAAAAACCTTCTTAAAATTTCCTTGCAAAAACCTTCTAAACTTTCCTTCAAAAACCTCTAAACTTCCCTTCCAAAAACCTTCTAAACGTTCCTTTGCAAAAACCTCTAAAAGCTTCCTTACAAAAACCTGTCTAAAACGTTCCTTACAAAAACCTTCTAAACTTTCTTCCAAAAACCTTCTAAAAAACAGAAAACCTGTCAAAAAAAACTTGTTCCTTACAAAAACCTTCTAAAGCGTTCCTCTCAAAAACCTTCTAAAACGTTTCCTGTACAAAAACCCTTCTAAACGTTCCTTACAAAAAAAACCCTTCAAAAACCTGTCTAAACGTTCCTTACAAAAACCTTCTAAAGCTTCCTTACAAAAACCTGTCTAAACTTCCTTGTACAAAAACCTTCTAAAGCGTTTCCTTCAAAAACCTTCTAAACGGTTCCTGTACAGAAAACCTTCTAAAGCGGTTCCTTCACTAAAACCTTCTAAACTTCCTTACAAAAACCGTCTAAAATTCCTTACAAAAACCTGTCTAAACGTTCAAAAAACCTGTCTAAACGTTCCTTACTAAAAACCTTCTAAAACGTTCCTTCAAAAACCTTCTAAACGTTCCTTCAAAAACCTTCTAAACGGTTCCTGTACAAAAACCTGTCTAAACTTCCTTCAAAAACCTTCTAAACGGTTCCTTACAAAAACCTGTCTAAAGCGTTCCTTGCAAAAACCTTCTAAACTTCCTTACAAAAACCTGTCTAAAACGTTCCTGTCAAAAAACCTTCTAAACGTTCCTTCAACAAAAACCTGTCTAAACGTTCCTTCAAAAACCTTCTAAAAACTTCCTTGCAAAAAACCTTCTAAACGTTCCTTACAAAAACCTTCTAAACGTTTCCTGTACAAAAAAACCTTCTAAACGTTCCTTACAAAAACCTCTAAAACTTCCTGCAAAAACCTTCTAAACTTCCTTCACAAAAACCTTCTAAAGCGTTCCTGTACAAAAACCTGTCTAAAGCTTCCTGTCAAAAACCTAGTCTAAACGTTTCCTTACAAAAACCTTCTAAAAAACGTTTCCTTAAAAAACCTTCTAAACGTTCCTGCACAAAAACCTGTCTAAAAAACGTTCCTACAAAAAACCTTCTAAACTTCCTTCAAAAACCTGTCTAAACGTTCCTTTCAAAAACCTGTCTAAACGTTCCTTCAAAAACCTTCTAAAAACTTCCTTCAAAAACCTTCTAAAACGTTCCTTTCAAAACCTTCTAAACGTTCCTTCAAAAACCTGTCTAAACGTTCCTTCAAAAACCTGTCTAAACGTTCCTTTCAAAAACCTGTCTAAACGTTCCTGTACAAAAACCTGTCTAAACTTCCTTACAAAAAAAACCTTCTAAACGTTCCTGTCAAAAACCTTCTAAAAACTTCCTGTACAAAAAACCTTCTAAAACTTCCTTACAAAAACCTGTCTAAACTTTCCTGTTCAAAAACCTTCTAAACGTTCCTTACAAAAAACCTTCTAAAACGTTCCTGTCAAAAACCTTCTAAAAAAAACGTTCCTTTCAAAAACCTGTCTAAATGTTTCCTTACAAAAACCTGTCTAAAAACGTTCCTTACAAAAACCTGGTCTAAAGCGTTCCTTACAAAAACCTGTCTAAAGCGTTTCCTTACAAAAACCTTCTAAAACTTCCTGTTCCTTACAAAAACCTGTCTAAACGTTCCTTACAAAAACCTGTCTAAATTTCCTTCAAAAACCTTCTAAACGTTCCTTACAAAAACCTTCTAAACTTTCCTGATCAAAAACCTGTCTAAACTTCCTTCAAAAACCTGTCTAAACGGTTTCCTTACAAAAACCTTCTAAAAACGTTCCTTACAAAAACCTTCTAAACGTTCCTTCAAAAACCTCTAAAACTTCCTGTCAAAAACCGTCTAAACGTTTCCTTACAAAAACCTGTCTAGAAAAACTTCCTTCAAAAACCTTCTAAAACGGTTCCTTCAAAAAACCTGTCTAAACTTCCTTCAAAAACCTTCTAAACGTTCCTTCAAAAACCTGTCTAAACTTCCTGTACAAAAACCTTCTAAAAACGTTGTTCCTTCAAAAACCTTCTAAACGTTCCTGTCAAAAACCTTCTAAACGTTCCTTGCAAAAACCTTCTAAACGTTCCTTACAAAAACCTTCTAAAAACGTTCCTACAGAAAACCTTCTAAACCTTCCTTACAAAAACCTCTAAAACTTCCTTACAAAAACCTTCTAAACTTCCTTCAAAAACCTTCTAAAGCGTTCCTTCAAAAACCTGTCTAAACCTGTCAGAAAAAACGTTCCTGTCAAAAACCTTCTCTAAAACGTTCCTGTCAAAAACCTGTCTAAACTTCCTGTGCAAAAACCTTCTAAACGTTCCTTCAAAAACCTGTCTAAACGGGTTCCTGTGCAAAAAACCCTGTCTAAAACCCTTCTAAACTTCCTTCAAAAACCTTCTAAAAAAGTGGGTTCCGTGCAAAAACCTGTCTAAAGCGTTCCTTCAAAAACCTGTCTAAAACGGTTCCTTACAGAAAAAACCTGTCTAAACGGTTCCTTCAAAAACCTGTCTAAAGCGGTTCCTTACAAAAACCTGTCTAAAACGTTCCTTCAAAAACCTTCTAAAACGTTCCTTCAAAAACCTGTCTAAAAACGTTCCTTCAAAAACCTTCTAAAGCGTTTTCCTGTCAAAAACCTGTCTAAAACGTTCCTTACAAAAACCTGTCTAAAAAGCGTTCCTGTGCAAAAACCTTCTAAAACGGTTCCTTACAAAAACCTGTCTAAACGTTCCTTCAAAAACCTTCTAAACGTTCCTTCAAAAACCTGTCTAAACGTTCCTTCAAAAACCTGGTCTAAAAAACTTTCCTGTAAAAAACCTGTCTAAAGCGTTCCTGTACAAAAACCTGTCTAAACTTCCTGTCAAAAACCTGGTCTAAAGCGTTCCTTCAAAAAACCTGGTCTAAAGCGGTTTCCTGTGCAAAAACCTGTCTAAAAACGTTCCTACAAAAACCTTCTAAAACGGTTCCTGTACAAAAACCTGGTCTAAAACGGTTCCTTCAAAAACCTGTCTAAACGTTCCTGTACAAAAACCTGTCTAAACGCTTTCCTGTCAAAAACCTGTCTAAACGGGTTCCTTGCAAAAACCTGGTCTAAAGCGTTTCCTGTCAAAAACCTTCTCTAAAAACGGTTCCTGTACAAAAACCTGTCTCTAAAAAGTTCCTTGCAGAAAACAAACCTGTCTAAAGCGGTTCCTTCAAAAAAAGCGTTCCTGGTCTTCTAAAACGTTTCCTTACAAAAACCTGTCTAAACGTTCCTTCAAAAACCTGGTCTAAACGTTCCTGTCAAAAACCTGTCTAAACGGGTTCCTGTACAAAAACCTCGTTCTAAAAAACTTCCTTCAAAAACCTGTCTAAAGCGGTTCCTGTGCAAAAAACCTTCTAAAGCGGTTCCTTCAAAACCTGTCTAAAGCGGTTCCTTCAAAAACCTGTCTAAAGCGTTCCTTCAAAAACCTGTCTAAACGTTCCTTCAAAAACCTGTCTAAAGCGGTTCCTTCAAAAACCTGTCTAAAGCGTTCCTTCAAAAACCTGTCTAAAACGGTTCCTTCAAAAACCTGGTCTAAAAAAGCGTTCCTGTACAAAAACCTGTCTAAAGCGGTTCCTGTCAAAAACCTTCTAAACGTTCCTGTCATCAAAAACCTGTCTAAACGTTTCCTGTAACAAAAACCTGTCTAAAAGCGGGTTCCTTCAAAAACCTGTCTCCCATTTCCTTACAAAAAACCTGTCTAAAAAGCGGTTCCTGTCAGAAAACCTGTCTAAACGTTCCTTCAAAAAAACCTTCTAAAGCGGTTCCTGTACAAAAACCTGTCTAAACGGTTCCTTCTTAAAAAAACCTTCTAAAACGGGTTCCTTACAAAAACCTGTCTAAAGCGGTTCCTGTCAAAAACCTGGTCTAAAGCGTTTCCTGTCAAAAACCTGTTCTAAAAACCGGTTCCTGTACACTAAAGCGGGTTCCTGTGCAGAAAACCTGGTCTAAAGCGGGTTCCTGTGCAGAAAACCTGGTCTAAAGCTTTTTCCTGTGCAGAAAACCTGGTCTAAAGCGGGTTCCTGTGCAGAAAACCTGGTCTAAAGCGGGTTCCTGTGCAGAAAACCTGGTCTAAAGCGGTTCCTTACAAAAACCTGTCTAAACGTTCCTGTCCTCAAAAACCATCTAAAACGGTTCCTTCAAAAACCTGTCTAAACGGTTCCTTCAAAAACCTGTCTAAAACGGGTTCCTTCAAAAACCTGTCTAAACGTTCCTTCCTGTACAAAAACCTGTCTAAAGCGTTCCTGTCAAAAACCTGTCTAAAACGGGTTCCTTACAAAAACCTGTCTAAACGGTTCCTGTGCAGAAAACCTTCCCTGTCTAAAGCGGGTTCCTTCAGAAAACCTGGTCTAAAGCGGGTTCCTGTGCAGAAAACCTGGTCTAAAGCGGGTTCCTGTACAGAAAACCTGGTCTAAAGCGGGTTCCTGTGCAGAAAACCTGGTCTAAAGCGGGTTCCTGTGCAGAAAACCTGGTCTAAAGCGGGTTCCTTCAGAAAACCTGGTCTAAAGCGGGTTCCTGTGCAGAAAACCTGGTCTAAAGCGGTTCCTTACAAAAACCTTCTAAAAACGGGTCCTACAAAAACCCTAAAAGCGTTCCTTACAAAAACCTTCTAAACGTTTCCTTCAAAAACCTGGTCTAAAGGTTTCCTTCAAAAACCTCTAAAAAAATGTTCCTTCTAAAACCTTCTAAAGCGGGTTCCTGTACAGAAAACCTGTCTAAACTTCCTTCAAAAACCTGTCTAAACGGTTCCTGTCAAAAAACCTTCTCGAAAAAAGGTTTCCTGTCAAAAAAACCTGTCTAAACTAAACTTTCCTGTGCAGAAAACCTGGTCTAAAGCGCCTTCCTGTACAGAAAACCTGGTCTAAACGTTTCCTGTAAAAAAACCTGTCTCTAAACGTTCCTTACAAAAACCTGTCTAAAGCTTCCTTCAAAAAACCTGTCTAAACGGTTCCTTACAAAAACCTGGTCTAAAGCGGGTTCCTGTACAGAAAACCTGGTCTAAAGCGGGTTCCTTACAAAAACCTGTCTAAAAAACGGTTCCTTCAAAAACCTTCTAAACGGTTCCTGTACAAAAACCTGGTCTAAACGTTCCTTACAGAAAACCTGTCTAAAGCGTTCCTTCAAAAACCTTCTTAAACTTTCCTGTCAAAAACCTGTCTTCCTTACAAAAACCTTCTAAACGGTTCCTTACAAAAACCTGTCAAAAGCGGTTCCTTACAAAAACCTGTCTAAACGTTCCTTCAAAAACCTTCTAAACGTTCCTGTACAAAAACCTGGTCTAAACGTTTCCTGTACAAAAAAACCTTCTAAACGTTCCTTACAAAAACCTGTCTAAAGCGTTCCTTTGCAAAAACCTGTCTAAACTTCCTGTCAAAAACCTTCTAAACGTTCCTTCAAAAACCTGTCTAAAACGTTCCTTCAAAAAACCTGTCTAAACGTTCCTGCAGAAAACCTGTCTAAACGGTTCCTGTCAAAAAACCTGTCTAAACGGTTCCTTCAAAAAACCTGGTCTAAAAAACGGGGTCAAAAACCTGTCTAAAGCGGTTTTCCTGTCAAAAACCTGTCTAAACGGTTCCTGTCAAAAACCTTCTAAACGGTTCCTGTACAAAAACCTGGTCTAAACGGTTCCTTCAAAAACCTGTCTAAAAAGCGGGTTCCTGTGCAGAAAACCTGGTCTAAAGCGGGTTCCTGTACAAAAAACCTGGTCTAAAGCGGGTTCCTGTGCAGAAAACCTGGTCTAAAGCGGGTTCCTGTACAGAAAACCTCGTCTAAAGCGGGTTCCTGTGCAGAAAACCTGGTCTAAAGCGGGTTCCTGTGCAGAAAACCTGGTCTAAAGCGGGTTCCTGTGCAGAAAACCTGGTCTAAAGCGGGTTCCTGTGCAGAAAACCTGGTCTAAAGCGGGTTCCTGTGCAGAAAACCTGGTCTAAAGCGGGTTCCTGTGCAGAAAACCCGGTCTAAAGCGGGTTCCTGTGCAGAAAACCTGGTCTAAAGCGGGTTCCTGTGCAGAAAACCTGGTCTAAAGCGGGTTCCTGTGCAGAAAACCTGGTCTAAAGCGGGTTCCTGTGCAGAAAACCTGGTCTAAAGCGGGTTCCTGTGCAGAAAACCTGGTCTAAAGCGGGTTCCTGTGCAGAAAACCTGGTCTCAGAAAACCTGGTCTAAAGCGGGTTCCTGTGCAGAAAACCTGGTCTAAAGCGGGTTCCTGTGCAGAAAACCTGGTCTAAAGCGGGTTCCTGTGCAGAAAACCTGGTCTAAAGCGGGTTCCTGTGCAGAAAACCTGGTCTAAAGCGGGTTCCTGTACAGAAAACCTGGTCTAAAGCGGGTTCCTGTACAGAAAACCTGGTCTAAAGCGGGTTCCTGTACAGAAAACCTGGTCTAAAGCGGGTTCCTGTGCAGAAAACCTGGTCTAAAGCGGGTTCCTGTGCAGAAAACCTGGTCTAAAGCGGGTTCCTGTGCAGAAAACCTGGTCTAAAGCGGGTTCCTGTGCAGAAAACCTGGTCTAAAGCGGGTTCCTGTGCAGAAAACCTGGTCTAAAGCGGGTTCCTGTGCAGAAAACCTGGTCTAAAGCGGGTTCCTGTAGAGAAAACCTGGTCTAAAGCGGGTTCCTGTACAGAAAACCTGGTCTAAATCGGGTTCCTGTACAGAAAACCTGGTCTAAAGCGGGTTCCTGTGCAGAAAACCTGGTCTAAAGCGGGTTCCTGTGCAGAAAACCTGGTCTAAAGCGGGTTCCTGTGCAGAAAACCTGGTCTAAAGCGGGTTCCTGTGCAGAAAACCTGGTCTAAAGCGGGTTCCTGTGCAGAAAACCTGGTCTAAAGCGGGTTCCTGTGCAGAAAACCTGGTCTAAAGCGGGTTCCTGTGCAGAAAACCTGGTCTAAAGCGGGTTCCGGTGCAGAAAACCTGGTCTAAAGCGGGTTCCTGTGCAGAAAACCTGGTCTAAAGCGGGTTCCTGTGCAGAAAACCTGGTCTAAAGCGGGTTCCTGTGCAGAAAACCTGGTCTAAAGCGGGTTCCTGTGCAGAAAACCTGGTCTAAAGCGGGTTCCTGTGCAGAAAACCTGGTCTAAAGCGGGTTCCTGTGCAGAAAACCTGGTCTAAAGCGGGTTCCTGTGCAGAAAACCTGGTCTAAAGCGGGTTCCTGTGCAGAAAAGCGGGTTCCTGTGCAGAAAACCTGGTCTAAAGCGGGTTCCTGTGCAGAAAACCTGGTCTAAAGCGGGTTCCTGTGCAGAAAACCTGGTCTAAAGCGGGTTCCTGTGCAGAAAACCTGGTCTAAAGCGGGTTCCTGTGCAGAAAACCTGGTCTAAAGCGGGTTCCTGTGCAGAAAACCTGGTCTAAAGCGGGTTCCTGTGCAGAATACCTGGTCTAAAGCGGGTTCCTGTGCAGAAAACCTGGTCTAAAGCGGGTTCCTGTGCAGAAAACCTGGTCTAAAGCGGGTTCCTGTGCAGAAAACCTGGTCTAAAGCGGGTTCCTGTGCAGAAAACCTGGTCTAAAAAGGGTTCCTGTACAGAAAACCTGGTCTAAAGCGGGTTCCTGTGCAGAAAACCTGGTCTAAAGCGGGTTCCTGTGCAGAAAACCTGGTCTAAAGCGGGTTCCTGTGCAGAAAACCTGGTCTAAAGCGGGTTCCTGTGCAGAAAACCTGGTCTAAAGCGGGTTCCTGTGCAGAAACCCTGGTCTAAAGCGGGTTCCTGTGCAGAAAACCTGGTCTAAAGCGGGTTCCTGTGCAGAAAACCTGGTCTAAAGCGGGTTCCTGTGCAGAAAACCTGGTCTAAAGCGGGTTCCTGTGCAGAAAACCTGGTCTAAAGCGGGTTCCAGTACAGAAAACCTGGTCTAAAGCGGGTTCCTGTGCAGAAAACCTGGTCTAAAGCGGGTTCCTGTGCAAAAAACCTGGTCTAAAGCGGGTTCCTGTGCAGAAAACCTGGTCTAAAGCGGGTTCCTGTGCAGAAAACCTGGTCTAAAGCGGGTTCCTGTGCAGAAAACCTGGTCTAAAGCGGGTTCCTGTGCAGAAAACCTGGTCTAAAGCGGGTTCCTGTGCAGAAAACCTGGTCTAAAGCGGGTTCCTGTGCAGAAAACCTGGTCTAAAGCGGGTTCCTGTGCAGAAAACCTGGTCTAAAGCGGGTTCCTGTGCAGAAAACCTGGTCTAAAGCGGGTTCCTGTGCAGAAAACCTGGTCTAAAGCGGGTTCCTGTGCAGAAAACCTGGTCTAAAGCGGGTTCCTGTGCATAAAACCTGGTCTAAAGCGGGTTCCTGTGCAGAAAACCTGGTCTAAAGCGGGTTCCTGTGCAGAAAACCTGGTCTAAAGCGGGTTCCTGTGCAGAAAACCTGGTCTAAAGCGGGTTCCTGTGCAGAAAACCTGGTCTAAAGCGGGGTCCTGTGCAGAAAACCTGGTCTAAAGCGGGTTCCTGTGCAGAAAACCTGGTCTAAAGCGGGTTCCTGTACAGAAAACCTGGTCTAAAGCGGGTTCCTGTACAGAAAACCTGGTCTAAAGCGGGTTCCTGTGCAGAAAACCTGGTCTAAAGCGGGTTCCTGTGCAGAAAACCTGGTCTAAAGCGGGTTCCTGTGCAGAAAACCTGGTCTAAAGCGGGTTCCTGTGCAGAGAACCTGGTCTAAAGCGGGTTCCTGTGCAGAAAACCTGGTCTAAAGCGGGTTCCTGTGCAGAAAACCTGGTCTAAAGCGGGTTCCTGTGCAGAAAACCTGGTCTAAAGCGGGTTCCTGTGCAGAAAACCTGGTCTAAAGCGGGTTCCTGTGCAGAAAACCTGGTCTAAAAAGGGTTCCTGTGCAGAAAACCTGGTCTAAAGCGGGTTCCTGTGCAGAAAACCTGGTCTAAAGCGGGTTCCTGTGCAGAAAACCTGGTCTAAAGCGGGTTCCTGTGCAGAAAACCTGGTCTAAAGCGGGTTCCTGTGCAGAAAACCTGGTCAAAAGCGGGTTCCTGTGCAGAAAACCTGGTCTAAAGCGGGTTCCTGTGCAGAAAACCTGGTCTAAAGCGGGTTCCTGTGCAGAAAACCTGGTCTAAAGCGGGTTCCTGTGCAGAAAACCTGGTCTAAAGCGGGTTCCTGTGCAGAAAACCTGGTCTAAAGCGGGTTCCTGTGCAGAAAACCTGGTCTAAAGCGGGTTCCTGTGCAGAAAACCTGGTCTAAAGCGGGTTCCTGTGCAGAAAACCTGGTCTAAAGCGGGTTCCTGTGCAGAAAACCTGGTCTAAAGCGGGTTCCTGTGCAGAAAACCTGGTCTAAAGCGGGTTCCTGTGCAGAAAACCTGGTCTAAAGCGGGTTCCTGTGCAGAAAACCTGGTCTAAAGCGGGTTCCTGTGCAGAAAACCTGGTCTAAAGCGGGTTCCTGTGCAGAAAACCTGGTCTAAAGCGGGTTCCTGTGCAGAAAACCTGGTCTAAAGCGGTTTCCTGTGCAGAAAACCTGGTCTAAAGCGGGTTCCTGTGCAGAAAACCTGGTCTAAAGCGGGTTCCTGTGCAGAAAACCTGGTCTAAAGCGGGTTCCTGTGCAGAAAACCTGGTCTAAAGCGGGTTCCTGTGCAGAAAACCTGGTCTAAAGCGGGTTCCTGTGCAGAAAACCTGGTCTAAACCGGGTTCCTGTGCAGAAAACCTGGTCTAAAGCGGGTTCCTGTGCAGAAAACCTGGTCTAAAGCGGGTTCCTGTGCAGAAAACCTGGTCTAAAGCGGGTTCCTGTGCAGAAAACCTGGTCTAAAGCGGGTTCCTGTGCAGAAAACCTGGTCTAAAGCGGGTTCCTGTGCAGAAAACCTGGTCTAAAGCGGGTTCCTGTAGAGAAAACCTGGTCTAAAGCGGGTTCATGTACAGAAAACCTGGTAAAACCTGGTCTAAAGCGGGTTCCTGTGCAGAAAACCTGGTCTAAAGCGGGTTCCTGTGCAGAAAACCTGGTCTAAAGCGGGTTCCTGTGCAGAAAACCTGGTCTAAAGCGGGTTCCTGTGCAGAAAACCTGGTCTAAAGCGGGTTCCTGTGCAGAAAACCTGGTCTAAAGCGGGTTCCTGTGCAAAAAACCTGGTCTAAAGCGGGTTCCTGTGCAGAAAACCTGGTCTAAAGCGGGTTCCTGTGCAGAAAACCTGGTCTAAAGCGGGTTCCTGTGCAGAAAACCTGGTCTAAAGCGGGTTCCTGTGCAGAAAACCTGGTCTAAAGCGGGTTCCTGTGCAGAAAACCTGGTCTAAAGCGGGTTCCTGTGCAGAAAACCTGGTCTCAAGCGGGTTCCTGTGCAGAAAACCTGGTCTAAAGCGGGTTCCTGTGCAGAAAACCTGGTCTAAAGCGGGTTCCTGTGCAGAAAACCTGGTCTAAAGCGGGTTCCTGTGCAGAAAACCTGGTCTAAAGCGGGTTCCTGTGCAGAAAACCTGGTCTAAAGCGGGTTCCTGTGCAGAAAACCTGGTCTAAAGCGGGTTCCTGTGCAGAAAACCTGGTCTAAAGCGGGTTCCTGTGCAGAAAACCTGGTCTAAAGCGGGTTCCTGTGCAGAAAACCTGGCGGGTTCCTGTGCAGAAAACCTGGTCTAAAGCGGGTTCCTGTGCAGAAACCTGGTCTAAAGCGGGTTCCTGTGCAGAAAACCTGGTCTAAAGCGGGTTCCTGTGCAGAAAACCTGGTCTAAAGCGGGTTCCTGTGCAGAAAACCTGGTCTAAAGCGGGTTCCTGTGCAGAAAACCTGGTCTAAAGCGGGTTCCTGTGCAGAAAACCTGGTCTAAAGCGGGTTCCTGCACAGAAAACCTGGTCTAAAGCGGGTTCCTGTACAGAAAACCTGGTCTAAAGCGGGTTCCTGTGCAGAAAACCTGGTCTAAAGCGGGTTCCTGTGCAGAAAACCTGGTCTAAAGCGGGTTCCTGTGCAGAAAACCTGGTCTAAAGCGGGTTCCTGTGCAGAAAACCTGGTCTAAAGCGGGTTCCTGTACAGAAAACCTGGTCTAAAGCGGGTTCCTGTGCAGAAAACCTGGGTCTAAAGCGGGTTCCTGTGCAGAAAACCTGGTCTAAAGCGGGTTCCTGTGCAGAAAACCTGGTCTAAAAGGGTTCCTGTGCAGAAAACCTGGTCTAAAGCGGGTTCCTGTGCAGAAAACCTGGTCTAAAGCGGGTTCCTGTGCAGAAAACCTGGTCTAAAGCGGGTTCCTGTGCAGAAAACCTGGTCTAAAGCGGGTTCCTGTGCAGAAAACCTGGTCTAAAGCTGGTTCCTGTGCAGAAAACCTGGTCTAAAGCGGGTTCCTGTGCAGAAAACCTGGTCTAAAGCGGGTTCCTGTGCAGAAAACCTGGTCTAAAGCGGGTTCCTGTGCAGAAAACCTGGTCTAAAGCGGGTTCCTGTGCAGAAAACCTGGTCTAAAGCGGGTTCCTGTGCACAAAACCTGGTCTAAAGCGGGTTCCTGTGCAGAAAACCTGGTCTAAAGCGGGTTCCTGTGCAGAAAACCTGGTCTAAAGCGGGTTCCTGTGCAGAAAACCTGGTCTAAAGCGGGTTCCTGTGCAGAAAACCTGGTCTAAAGCGGGTTCCTGTGCAGAAAACCTGGTCTAAAGCGGTTTCCTGTGCAGAAAACCTGGTCTAAAGCGGGTTCCTGTGCAGAAAACCTGGTCTAAAGCGGGTTCCTGTGCAGAAAACCTGGTCTAAAGCGGGTTCCTGTGCAGAAAACCTGGTCTAAAGCGGGTTCCTGTGCAGAAAACCTGGTCTAAAGCGGGTTCCTGTGCAGAAAACCTGGTCTAAAGCGGGTTCCTGTGCAGAAAACCTGGTCTAAAGCGGGTTCCTGTGCAGAAAACCTGGTCTAAAGCGGGTTCCTGTGCAGAAAACCTGGTCTAAATCGGGTTCCTAAGCAGAAAACCTGGTCTAAAGAGGGTTCCTGTGCAGAAAAGCTGGTCTAAAGCGGGTTCCTGTGCAGAAAACCTGGTCTAAAGCGGGTTCCTGTGCAGAAAACCTGGTCTAAAGCGGGTTCCTGTGCAGAAAACCTGGTCTAAAGCGGGTTCCTGTGCAGAAAACCTGGTCTAAAGCGGTTTCCTGTGCAGAAAACCTGGTCTAAAGCGGGTTCCTGTGCAGAAAACCTGGTCTAAAGCGGGTTCCTGTGCAGAAAACCTGGTCTAAAGCGGGTTCCTGTGCAGAAAACCTGGTCTAAAGCGGGTTCCTGTGCAGAAAACCTGGTCTAAAGCGGGTTCCTGTGCAGAAAACCTGGTCTAAAGCGGGTTCCTGTGCAGAAAACCTGGTCTAAAGCGGGTTCCTGTGCAGAAAACCTGGTCTCAAGCGGGTTCCTGTGCAGAAAACCTGGTCTAAAGCGGGTTCCTGTGCAGAAAACCTGGTCTAAAGCGGGTTCCTGTGCAGAAAACCTGGTCTAAAGCGGGTTCCTGTGCAGAAAACCTGGTCTAAAGCGGGTTCCTGTGCAGAAAACCTGGTCTAAAGCGGGGTCCTGTGCAGAAAACCTGGTCTAAAGCGGGTTCCTGTGCAGAAAACCTGGTCTAAAGCGGGTTCCTGTGCAGAAAACCTGGTCTAAAGCGGGTTCCTGTGCAGAAAACCTGGTCTAAAGCGGGTTCCTGTGCAGAAAACCTGGTCTAAAGCGGGTTCCTGTGCAGAAAACCTGGTCTAAAGCGGGTTCCTGTGCAGAAAACCTGGTCTAAAGCGGGTTCCTGTCCAGAAAACCTGGTCTAAAGCGGGTTCCTGTGCAGAAAACCTGGTCTAAAGCGGGTTCCTGTGCAGAAAACCTGGTCTAAAGCGGGTTCCTGTCCAGAAAACCTGGTCTAAAGCGGGTTCCTGTGCAGAAAACCTGGTCTAAAGCGGGTTCCTGTGCAGAAAACCTGGTCTAAAGCGGGTTCCTGTGCAGAAAACCTGGTCTAAAGCGGGTTCCTGTGCAGAAAACCTGGTCTAAAGCGGGTTCCTGTGCAGAAAACCTGGTCTAAAGCGGGTTCCTGTGCAGAAAACCTGGTCTAAAGCGGGTTCCTGTGCAGAAAACCTGGTCTAAAGCGGGTTCCTGTGCAGAAAACCTGGTCTAAAGCGGGTTCCTGTGCAGAAAACCTGGTCTAAAGCGGGTTCCTGTGAAGAAAACCTGGTCTAAAGCGGGTTCCTGTGCAGAAAACCTGGTCTAAAGCGGGTTCCTGTGCAGAAAACCTGGTCTAAAGCGGGTTCCTGTGCAGAAAACCTGGTCTAAAGCGGGTTCCTGTGCAGAAAACCTGGTCTAAAGCGGGTTCCTGTGCAGAAAACCTGGTCTAAAGCGGGTTCCTGTGCAGAAAACCTGGTCTAAAGCGGGTTCCTGTGCAGAAAAACCTGGTCTAAAGCGGGTTCCTGTGCAGAAAACCTGGTCTAAAGCGGGTTCCTGTGCAGAAAACCTGGTCTAAAGCGGGTTCCTGTACAGAAAACCTGGTCTAAAGCGGGTTCCTGTGAAGAAAACCTGGTCTAAAGCGGGTTCCTGTGCAGAAAACCTGGTCTAAAGCGGGTTCCTGTGCAGAAAACCTGGTCTAAAGCGGGTTCCTGTGCAGAAAACCTGGTCTAAAGCGGGTTCCTGTGCAGAAAACCTGGTCTAAAGCGGGTTCCTGTGCAGAAAACCTGGTCTAAAGCGGGTCAGAAAACCTGGTCTAAAGCGGGTTCCTGTGCAGAAAACCTGGTCTAAAGCGGGTTCCTGTGCAGAAAACCTGGTCTAAAGCGGGTTCCTGTGCAGAAAACCTGGTCTAAAGCGGGTTCCTGTGCAGAAAACCTGGTCTAAAGCGGGTTCCTGTGCAGAAAACCTGGTCTAAAGCGGGTTCCTGTACAGAAAACCTGGTCTAAAGCGGGTTCCTGTACAGAAAACCTGGTCTATATCGGGTTCCTGTGCAGAAAACCTGGTCTAAAGCGGGTTCCTGTACAGAAAACCTGGTCTAAAGCGGGTTCCTGTGCAGAAAACCTGGTCTAAAGCGGGTTCCTGTGCAGAAAACCTGGTCTAAAGCGGGTTCCTGTCCAGAAAACCTGGTCTAAAGCGGGTTCCTGTGCAGAAAACCTGGTCTAAAGCGGGTTCCTGTGCAGAAAACCTGGTCTAAAGCGGGTTCCTGTGCAGAAAACCTGGTCTAAAGCGGGTTCCTGTGCAGAAAACCTGGTCTAAAGCGGGTTCCTGTGCAGAAAACCTGGTCTAAAGCGGGTTCCTGTGCAGAAAACCTGGTCTAAAGAGGGTTCCTGTACAGAAAACCTCGTCTAAAGGGGGTTCCTGTGCAGAAAACCTGGTCTAAAGCGGGTTCCTGTGCAGAAAACCTGGTCTAAAGCGGGTTCCTGTGCAGAAAACCTGGTCTAAAGCGGGTTCCTGTGCAGAAAACCTGGTCTAAAGCGGGTTCCTGCAGAAAACCTGGTCTAAAGCGGGTTCCTGTGCAGAAAACCTGGTCTAAAGCGGGTTCCTGTGCAGAAAACCTGGTCTAAAGCGGGTTCCTGTGCAGAAAACCTGGTCTAAAGCGGGTTTATGGGCAGAAAACCTGGTCTGAAGCGGGTTCATGTGCAGAAAACCTGGTCTAAAGCGGGTTCCTGTGCAGAAAACCTGGTCTAAAGCGGGTTCCTGTGCAGAAAACCTGGTCTAAAGCGGGTTCCTGTGCAGAAAACCTGGTCTAAAGCGGGTTCCCGTAGAGAAAACCTGGTCTAAAGCGGGTTCCTGTACAGAAAACCTGGTCTAAAGCGGGTTCCTGTACAGAAAACCTGGTCTAAAACGGGTTCCTGTAAAGAAAACATGGTCTAAAGTTGGTTCCTGTACAGAAAACCTGGTCTAAAGTGGGTTCCTGTGCAGAAAACCTGGTCTAAAGCGGGTTCCTGTGCAGAAAACCTGGTCTAAAGCGGGTTCCTGTGCAGAAAACCTGGTCTAAAGCGGGTTCCTGTGCAGAAAACCTGGTCTAAAGCGGGTTCCTGTGCAGAAAACCTGGTCTAAAGCGGGTTCCTGTGCAGAAAACCTGGTCTAAAGCGGGTTCCTGTGCAGAAAACCTGGTTAAAAGCGGGTTCCTGTGCAGAAAACCTGGTCTAAAGCGGGTTCCTGTGCAGAAAACCTGGTCTAAAGCGGGTTCCTGTGCAGAAAACCTGGTCTAAAGCGGGTTCCTGTGCAGAAAACCTGGTCTAAAGCGGGTTCCTGTGCAGAAAACCTGGTCTAAAGCGGATTCCTGTGCAGAAAACCTGGTCTAAAGCGGGTTCCTGTGCAGAAAACCTGGTCTAAAGCGGGTTCCTGTGCAGAAAACCTGGTCTAAAGCGGGTTCCTGTGCAGAAAACCTGGCCTAAAGCGGGTTCCTGTGCAGAAAACCTGGTCTAAAGCGGGTTCCTGTGCAGAAAACCTGGTCTAAAGCGGGTTCCTGTGCAGAAAACCTGGTCTAAAGCGGGTTCCTGTGCAGAAAACCTGGTCTAAAGCGGGTTCCTGTGCAGAAAACCTGGTCTAAAGCGGGTTCCTGTGCAGAAAACCTGGTCTAAAGCGGGTTCCTGTGCAGAAAACCTGGTCTAAAGCGGGTTCCTGTGCAAAAAAACCTGGTCTAAAGCGGGTTCCTGTGCAGAAAACCTGGTCTAAAGCGGTTCCTGTGCAGAAAACCTGGTCTAAAGCGGGTTCCTGTGCAGAAAACCTGGTCTAAAGCGGGTTCCTGTGCAGAAAACCTGGTCTAAAGCGGGTTCCTGTGCAGAAAACCTGGTCTAAAGCGGGTTCCTGTGCAGAAAACCTGGTCTAAAGCGGGTTCCTGTGCAGAAAACCTGGTCTAAAGCGGGTTCCTGTACAGAAAACCTGGTCTAAAGCGGGTTCCAGTACAGAAAACCTGGTCTAAAGCGGGTTCCTGTGCAGAAAACCTGGTCTAAAGCGGGTTCCTGTGCAGAAAACCTGGTCTAAAGCGGGTTCCTGTGCAGAAAACCTGGTCTAAAGCGGGTTCCTGTGCAGAAAACCTGGTCTAAAGCGGGTTCCTGTGCAGAAAACCTGGTCTAAAGCGGGTTCTTGTGCAGAAAACCTGGTCTAAAGCGGGTTCCTGTGCAGAAAACCTGGTCTAAAGCGGGTTCCTGTGCAGAAAACCTGGTCTAAAGCGGGTTCCTGTGCAGAAAACCTGGTCTAAAGCGGGTTCCTGTGCAGAAAACCTGGTCTAAAGCGGGTTCATGTGCAGAAAACCTGGTCTAAAGCGGGTTCCTGTGCAGAAAACCTGGTCTAAAGCGGGTTCCTGTGCAGAAAACCTGGTCTAAAGCGGGTTCCTGTGCAGAAAACCTGGTCAAAGCGGGTTCCTGTGCAGAAAACCTGGTCTAAAGCGGGTTCCTGTGCAGAAAACCTGGTCTAAAGCGGGTTCCTGTGCAGAAAACCTGGTCTAAAGCGGGTTCCTGTGCAGAAAACCTGGTCTAAAGCGGGTTCCTGTGCAGAAAACCTGGTCTAAAGCGGGTTCCTGTGCAGAAAACCTGGTCTAAAGCGGGTTCATGTACAGAAAACCTGGTCTAAAGCGGGTTCCTGTGCAGAAAACCTGGTCTAAAGCGGGTTCCTGTGCAGAAAACCTGGTCTAAAGCGGGTTCCTGTGCAGAAAACCTGGTCTAAAGCGGGTTCCTGTGCAGAAAACCTGGTCTAAAGTGGGTTCCTGTGCAGAAAACCTGGTCTAAAGCGGGTTCCTGTGCAGAAAACCTGGTCTAAAGCGGGTTCCTGTGCAGAAAACCTGGTCTAAAGCGGGTTCCTGTGCAGAAAACCTGGTCTAAAGCGGGTTCCTGTGCAGAAAACCTGGTCTAAAGCGGGTTCCTGTGCAGAAAACTTGGTCTAAAGCGGGTTCCTGTGCAGAAAACCTGGTCTAAAGCGGGTTCCTGTGCAGAAAACCTGGTCTAAAGCGGGTTCCTGTGCAGAAAACCTGGTCTAAAGCGGGTTCCTGTGCAGAAAACCTGGTCTAAAGCGGGTTCCTGTGCAGAAAACCTGGTCTAAAGCGGGTTCCTGTGCAGAAAACCTGGTCTAAAGCGGGTTCCTGTGCAGAAAACCTGGTCTAAAGCGGGTTCCTGTGCAGAAAACCTGGTCTAAAGCGGGTTCCTGTGCAGAAAACCTGGTCTAAAGCGGGTTCCTGTGCAGAAAACCTGGTCTAAAGCGGGTTCCTGTGCAGAAAACCTGGTCTAAAGCGGGTTCCTGTGCAGAAAACCTGGTCTAAAGCGGGTTCCTGTGCAGAAAACCTGGTCTAAAGCGGGTTCCTGTGCAGAAAACCTGGTCTAAAGCGGGTTCCTGTGCAGAAAACCTGGTCTAAAGCGGGTTCCTGCGCAGAAAACCTGGTCTAAAGCGGGTTCCTGTGCAGAAAACCTGGTCTAAAGCGGGTTCCTGTGCAGAAAACCTGGTCTAAAGCGGGTTCCTGTGCAGAAAACCTGGTCTAAAGCGGGTTCCTGTGCAGAAAACCTGGTCTAAAGCGGGTTCCTGTGCAGAAAACCTGGTCTAAAGCGGGTTCCTGTGCAGAAAACCTGGTCTAAAAGCGGGTTCCTGTGCAGAAAACCTGGTCTAAAGCGGGTTCCTGTGCAGAAAACCTGGTCTAAAGCGGGTTCCTGTGCAGAAAACCTGGTCTAAAGCGGGTTCCTGTGCAGAAAACCTGGTCTAAAGCGGGTTCCTGTGCAGAAAAGCTGGTCTAAAGCGGGTTCCTGTGCAGAAAACCTGGTCTAAAGCGGGTTCCTGTGCAGAAAACCTGGTCTAAAGCGGGTTCCTGTGCAGAAAACCTGGTCTAAAGCGGGTTCCTGTGCAGAAAACCTGGTCTAAAGGGTTTTCCTGTGCAGAAAACCTGGTCTAAAGCGGGTTCCTGTGCAGAAAACCTGGTCTAAAGCGGGTTCCTGTGCAGAAAACCTGGTCTAAAGCGGGTTCCTGTGCAGAAAACCTGGTCTAAAGCGGGTTTCTGTGCAGAAAACCTGGTCTAAAGCGGGTTCCTGTGCAGAAAACCTGGTCTAAAGCGGGTTCCTGTGCAGAAAACCTGGTCTAAAGCGGGTTCCTGTGCAGAAAACCTGGTCTAAAGCGGGTTCCTGTGCAGAAAACCTGGTCTAAAGCGGGTTGCTGTGCAGAAAACCTGGTCTAAAGCGGGTTCCTGTGCAGAAAACCTGGTCTAAAGCGGGTTCCTGTGCAGAAAACCTGGTCTAAAGCGGGTTCCTGTGCAGAAAACCTGGTCTCAAGCGGGTTCCTGTGCAGAAAACCTGGTCTAAAGCGGGTTCCTGTGCAGAAAACCTGGTCTAAAGCGGGTTCCTGTGCAGAAAACCTGGTCTAAAGCGGGTTCCTGTGCAGAAAACCTGGTCTAAGCGGGTTCCTGTGCAGAAAACCTGGTCTAAAGCGGGTTCCTGTGCAGAAAACCTGGTCTAAAGCGGGTTCCTGTGCAGAAAACCTGGTCTAAAGCGGGTTCCTGTGCAAAAAACCTGGTCTAAAGCGGGTTCCTGTGCAGAAAACCTGGTCTAAAGCGGGTTCCTGTGCAGAAAACCTGGTCTAAAGCGGGTTCCTGTGCAGAAAACCTGGTCTAAAGCGGGTTCCTGTGCAGAAAACCTGGTCTAAAGCGGGTTCCTGTGCAGAAAACCTGGTCTAAAGCGGGCTCCTGTGCAGAAAACCTGGTCTAAAGCGGGTTCCTGTACAGAAAACCTGGTCTAAAGCGGGTTCCTGTACAGAAAACCTGGTCTAAAGCGGGTTCCTGTGCAGAAAACCTGGTCTAAAGCGGGTTCCTGTGCAGAAAACCTGGTCTAAGCGGGTTCCTGTGCAGAAAACCTGGTCTAAAGCGGGTTCCTGTGCAGAAAACCTGGTCTAAAGCGGGTTCCTGTGCAGAAAACCTGGTCTAAAGCGGGTTCCTGTGCAGAAAACCTGGTCTAAAGCGGGTTCCTTCCTGTGCAGTCTAAAAACCTGGTCTAAAGCGGGTTCCTGTGCAGAAAACCTGGTCTAAAGCGGGTTCCTGTGCAGAAAACCTGGTCTAAAGCGGGTTCCTGTGCAGAAAACCTGGTCTAAAGCGGGTTCCTGTGCAGAAAACCTGGTCTAAAGCGGGTTCCTGTGCAGAAAACCTGGTCTAAAGCGGGTTCCTGTGCAGAAAACCTGGTCTAAAGCGGGTTCCTGTGCAGAAAACCTGGTCTAAAGCGGGTTCCTGTGCAGAAAACCTGGTCTAAAGCGGGTTCCTGTGCAGAAAACCTGGTCTAAAGCGGGTTCCTGTGCAGAAAACCTGGTCTAAAGCGGGTTCCTGTGCAGAAAACCTGGTCTAAAGCGGGTTCCTGTGCAGAAAACCTGGTCTCAAGCGGGTTCCTGTGCAGAAAACCTGGTCTAAAGCGGGTTCCTGTGCAGAAAACCTGGTCTAAAGCGGGTTCCTGTGCAGAAAACCTGGTCTAAAGCGGGTTCCTGTGCAGAAAACCTGGTCTAAAGCGGGTTCCTGTGCAGAAAACCTGGTCTAGAGCGGGTTCCTGTGCAGAAAACCTGGTCTAAAGCGGGTTCCTGTGCAGAAAACCTGGTCTAAAGCGGGTTCCTGTGCAGAAAACCTGGTCTAAAGCGGGTTCCTGTGCAGAAAACCTGGTCTAAAGCGGGTTCCTGTGCAGAAAACCTGGTCTAAAGCGGGTTCCTGTGCAGAAAACCTGGTCTAAAGCGGGTTCCTGTGCAGAAAACCTGGTCTAAAGTGGGTTCCTGTGCAAAAAACCTGGTCTAAAGCGGGTTCCTGTGCAGAAAACCTGGTCTAAAGCGGGTTCCTGTGCAGAAAACCTGGTCTAAAGCGGGTTCCTGTGCAGAAAACCTGGTCTAAAGCGGGTTCCTGTGCAGAAACCTGGTCTAAAGCGGGTTCCTGTGCAGAAAACCTGGTCTAAAGCGGGTTCCTGTGCAGAAAACCTGGTCTAAAGCGGGTTCCTGTGCAGAAAACCTGGTCTAAAGCGGGTTCCTGTGCAGAAAACCTGGTCTAAAGCGGGTTCCTGTGCAGAAAACCTGGTCTAAAGCGGTTTCCTGTGCAGAAAACCTGGTCTAAAGCGGGTTCCTGTGCAGAAAACCTGGTCTAAAGCGGGTTCCTGTGCAGAAAACCTGGTCTAAAGCGGGTTCCTGTGCAGAAAACCTGGTCTAAAGCGGGTTCCTGTGCAGAAAACCTAGTCTAAAGCGGGTTCCTGTGCAGAAAACCTGGTCTAAAGCAGGTTCCTGTGCAGAAAACCTGGTCTAAAGCGGGTTGCTGTGCAGAAAACCTGGTCTAAAGCGGGTTCCTGTGCAGAAAACCTGGTCTAAAGCGGGTTCCTGTGCAGAAAACCTGGTCTAAAGCGGGTTCCTGTGCAGAAAACCTGGTCTAAAGCGGGTTCCTGCGCAGAAAACCTGGTCTAAAGCGGGTTCCTGTGCAGAAAACCTGGTCTAAAGCGGGTTCCTGTGCAGAAAACCTGGTCTAAAGCGGGTTCCTGTGCAGAAAACCTGGTCTAAAGCGGGTTCCTGTGCAGAAAACCTGGTCTAAAGCGGGTTCCTGTGCAGAAAACCTGGTCTAAAGCGGGTTCCTGTGCAGAAAACCTGGTCTAAAGCGGGTTCCTGTGCAGAAAACCTGGTCTAAAGCGGGTTCCTGTGCAGAAAACCTAGTCTAAAGCGGGTTCCTGTGCAGAAAACCTGGTCTAAAGCGGGTTCCTGTGCAGAAAACCTGGTCTAAAGCGGGTTCCTGTGCAGAAAACCTGGTCTAAAGCGGGTTCCTGTGCAGAAAACCTGGTCTAAAGCGGGTTCCTGTGCAGAAAACATGGTCTAAAGCGGGTTCCTGTGCAGAAAACCTGGTCTAAAGCGGGTTCCTGTGCAGAAAACCTGGTCTAAAGCGGGTTCCTGTGCAGAAAACCTGGTCTAAAGCGGGTTCCTGTGCAGAAAACCTGGTCTAAAGCGGGTTCCTGTGCAGCAAACCTGGTCTAAAGCGGGTTCCTGTGCAGAAAACCTGGTCTAAAGCGGGTTCCTGTGCAGAAAACCTGGTCTAAAGCGGGTTCCTGTGCAGAAAACCTGGTCTAAAGCGGGTTCCTGTGCAGAAAACCTGGTCTAAAGCGGGTTCCTGTGCAGAAAACCTGGTCTAAAGCGGGGTCCTGTGCAGAAAACCTGGTCTAAAGCGGGTTCCTGTGCAGAAAACCTGGTCTAAAGCGGGTTCCTGTGCTGTGCAGAAAACCTGGTCTAAAGCGGGTTCCTGTGCAGAAAACCTGGTCTAAAGCGGGTTCCTGTGCAGAAAACCTGGTCTAAAGCGGGTTCCTGTGCAGAAAACCTGGTCTAAAGCGGGTTCCTGTGCAGAAAACCTGGTCTAAAAGCGGGTTCCTGTGCAGAAAACCTGGTCTAAAGCGGGTTCCTGTGCAGAAAACCTGGTCTAAAGCGGGTTCCTGTGCAGAAAACCTGGTCTAAAGCGGGTTCCTGTGCAGAAAAAACCTGGTCTAAAGCGGGTTCCTGTGCAGAAAACCTGGTCTAAAGCGGGTTCCTGTGCAGAAAACCTGGTCTAAAGCGGGTTCCTGTGCAGAAAACCTGGTCTAAAGCGGGTTCCTGTGCAGAAAACCTGGTCTAAAGCGGGTTCCTGTGCAGAAAACCTGGTCTAAAGCGGGTTCCTGTGCAGAAAACCTGGTCTAAAGCGGGTTCCTGTGCAGAAAACCTGGTCTAAAGCGGGTTCCTGTGCAGAAAACCTGGTCTAAAGCGGGTTCCTGTGCAGAAAACCTGGTCTAAAGCGGGTTCCTGTGCAGAAAACCTGGTCTAAAGCGGGTTCCTGTGCAGAAAACCTGGTCTAAAGCGGGTTCCTGTGCAGAAAACCTGGTCTAAAGCGGGTTCCTGTGCAGAAAACCTGGTCTAAAGCGGGTTCCTGTGCAGAAAACCTGGTCTAAAGCGGGTTCCTATGCAGAAAACCTGGTCTAAAGCGGGTTCCTGTGCAGAAAACCTGGTCTAAAGCGGGTTCCTGTGCAGAAAACCTGGTCTAAAGCGGGTTCCTGTGCAGAAAACCTGGTCTAAAGCTGGTTCCTGTGCAGAAAACCTGGTCTAAAGCGGGTTCCTGTGCAGAAAACCTGGTCTAAAGCGGGTTCCTGTGCAGAAAACCTGGTCTAAAGCGGGTTCCTGTGCAGAAAACCTGGTCTAAAGCGGGTTCCTGTGCAGAAAACCTGGTCTAAAGCGGGTTCCTGTGCAGAAAACCTGGTCTAAAGCGGGTTCCTGTGCAGAAAACCTGGTCTAAAGCGGGTTCCTGTGCAGAAAACCTGGTCTAAAGCGGGTTCCTGTGCAGAAAACCTGGTCTAAAGCGGGTTCCTGTGCAGAAAACCTGGTCTAAAGCAGGTTCCTGTGCAGAAAACCTGGTCTAAAGTGGGTTCATGTGCAGAAAACCTGGTCTAAAGCGGGTTCCTGTGCAGAAAACCTGGTCTAAAGCGGGTTCCTGTGCAGAAAACCTGGTCTAAAGCGGGTTCCTGTGCAGAAAACCTGGTCTAAAGCGGGTTCCTCTGCAGAAAACCTGGTCTAAAGCGGGTTCCTGTGCAGAAAACCTGGTCTAAAGCGGGTTCCTGTGCAGAAAACCTGGTCTAAAGCGGGTTCCTGTGCAGAAAACCTGGTCTAAAGCGGGTTCCTGTGCAGAAAACCTGGTCTAAAGCGGGTTCCTGTGCAGAAAACCTGGTCTAAAGCGGGTTCCTGTGCAGAAAACCTGGTCTAAAGCGGGTTCCTGTGCAGAAAACCTGGTCAAAAGCGGGTTCCTGTGCAGAAAACCTGGTCTAAAGCGGGTTCCTGTGCAGAAAACCTGGTCTAAAGCGGGTTCCTGTGCAGAAAACCTGGTCTAAAGCGGGTTCCTGTGCAGAAAACCTGGTCTAAAGCGGGTTCCTGTGCAGAAAATCTGGTCTAAAGCGGGTTCCTGTGCAGAAAACCTGGTCTAAAGCGGGTTCCTGTGCAGAAAACCTGGTCTAAAGCGGGTTCCTGTGCAGAAAACCTGGTCTAAAGCGGGTTCCTGTGCAGAAAACCTGGTCTAAAGCGGGTTCCTGTGCAGAAAACCTGGTCTAAAGCGGGTTCCTGTGCAGAAAACCTGGTCTAAAGCGGGTTCCTGTGCAGAAAACCTGGTCTAAAAGCGGGTTCCTGTGCAGAAAACCTGGTCTAAAGCGGGTTCCTGTGCAGAAAACCTGGTCTAAAGCGGGTTCCTGTACAGAAAACCTGGTCTAAAGCGGGTTCCTGTACAGAAAACCTGGTCTAAAGCGGGTTCCTGTGCAGAAAACCTGGTCTAAAGCGGGTTCCTGTGCAGAAAACCTGGTCTAAAAGCGGGTTCCTGTGCAGAAAACCTGGTCTAAAG
>JAMPIV010000877.1:0-7500 GCA_024509875.1 Oreohelix idahoensis
TTCAACTTTCTGCTAGCAAATGCCACTGGGCTTAATTCCCCATCCAATGCATCTGATTTCTGTAGTAGAGTTGCACCTAACCCAATATTACTTGCATCCGTCCTTAAAACGAATTCTGACTTAAGTCAGGTATTTTTTCAAAATAGTTTACTGTGCGCTTTTTCCTTCAATTCCTGTAAGCGAATTCGCATTGTGGTGTCCATGTAATGCGATCTGGATGTCCTTTACGTGTCAATTCAGTTAACGTTGCAAATATGGAATTAAAGTTTTTGATATACTTCTGGTAGAAACCACATAATGAGACAAAGGATCTCACGTCCTTCTTGGTTTGTGGACTCGGGGCTTTCTTTAGTTTCTCTAAATTCTTTGGGTCAGGGGTCATGTTTCCCTGATAAACTGTGTGTCCCAAAAATTCCAATTCTTTACATCCAACGCAACATTTGGTTGGTCGGGCTGTTAAATTTGCCTCCCTAAGTCGATTAAACAGCATGTTCAGAAAATTTTGTTATGCATGGATTATTCAGAGGGTCCAATAATTTTCTCATCATTCTAGAGAAGACACTAGGCGCATTCTTCAATCCAAATGGCAATCTATTAAACTCATAGTGTCCTTCTGAGGTACTAAAAGCTAGGTATGGTCTAACCTCAGGCTTTACTGGAATCTGATAGTATCCTTTACTCAGATCCACTTTTGAGAAATATTTAGCTTTATTTAGCCTGGCAAACAACTGATTTGTATCCGGCAATGGATCCACCTGTCCTTCTGTAATAGCATTCAGTCACCTGTAATCTATACAGAGTCTATGTTCTCCAGAGGGTTTCCTTAAGAGTACAACACTCGAACTATATGAAGATTCACTGTGCGAAATAATTCCTTCCTTCAACAAATAGTCTATCTCTTCCTTCAAAGCTTCTCCTTAGCAAAAGGAATCGAATAGGGTTTCATACAGACAGGTGTGGGGTCTATCAGTTTCATATCATATTCCAATAAGTTTGTATGCCCCGGTCGGTCTGTTAACACCTCTGCATGATTATCTAGAACCTGTTGCACTCTCTCTTTCTGATTTTTCGTTAAATGTGTACTGATTTTCACCTGTGCCGCTGTCTCACAGGGATGTAATGGATATTCAAATGATGAAAGTGGTTCCTTTTTCATTTCCATGGCAATGGACAAGGTCAACAAGTGTGTCTCTTCCTGATTTTCTCTTTCCAAATATTTCTTCAGGAGATTCACATGATAGATTTTTTCTTTCCCCTTCTTATCTATCTTATAATTGGTTCTAGACACCTTCTCTAGAACTGTATATGGACCTTGCCATCCAATTTGTAACTTATTTTGACTACCGGGTAGAAGAAGCAGTACCTTCTCTCCCACAGCCAAATCTCTGTCTTTAGCTTTCCTGTTATAATAGGCAGCATGTTTCTTCCTGGCTTGTTTCAAATTTTCATTGGCAAGTTTCCAGCCAGTTTTTTAAACGAGTGGTCAGCTCATTCACATATTGGTATGAGGATGTAATATTTTCCTCTGCCTTTTCATCAGTCCACGTTCTTAACAGCGTTACATATGGACCTTTAATTTTGTGGACCTATTTGTCCATGCACCGGTATGGTCTCTTCCACTCGAAGCGCTATAGTGATGATTTTTCTTCCCAGAATTATCATGCACAAAACGACCGCTACCAATTTTTTTGTGGGGCTCTCTCCCCACTTAGAATTCTTGATGAGAGATTTCCTCTCTACATCCTCTTCCTCCAGTTTGTTTAAGTCCGATTGAGGGATTTTCGGCTTATCCTGGGGTAAGACATCTTTTTGCACTCTCTGCATAGTGGCCATTGTAAAACAGTTAATTGAAGCTTGTCCGTGAAAAGGGGCTTCCCATTCCATTTGGTCACTTTATCAAATTTATTTTTATTTGTATTGTCAGGCCTAAGTTTGCCCCGTGGCGTGTCCAGGTCCTGATCAATGTTCCCACTTGTGGGTGTTCCCTCATGTGCTATGCTACACCTTTCTACAAAATTCTCAATGTCCCACCTTGCCTTGGGCCAATAATAATTGTGAGCCACCTTTTGAATGATGGTACCTATCTTCTCATGGTCCCCATCTTGTTTCACATGTAGGCTCCTTATTAAGTCTGTCCTATATCTCTTTGGAAGAACCAACTGTCCGTGACCATGGGATCTAGTTCCGGCCTTCCTGTAAATCAACTTGTTTTTCATGTAAAAATCTCCCTTGCCTGGAGTTGTATGACAAGTTGACAATTTCCTGAAACAAGGCTTGAGGGTCTTATCCCCAGCCTGTGCCTTCCTCATCTCTTCTGGAGTGGTATCTAACATAATATCCTCCTCCTGTCTTGAGGTCGACCTGACCTGAAGGGTGGCCATAACTATAGGGTTCCTTCTGCAACGGTCAGTGTCATGATTGTTCATCTTACAATTTTTACACCACCTTTCCCCTTGGTTGAAAGATTTTCTTTCATCATATTTCCTTTCATCGAATTGTGGGGTTTTATTTTTATTGTCATACCGTGGCCTATCAAACTGGTGCTTACCTTTGTTTTGATCTCTAGGATCAAATTTATTAAAGTTCTGTGGTGCCCTTAAAATTTATCCACCTGTTTCTTTTTATTACCTGATACCTCTGCCTGAGCTGCTTGATACCTTTCTGCAACATTTAGCAACTCACCCAGCCTCTCTGCACCTTGTTCCATGAGAAACTTTCTCAGGTCTGGAGCCATGGACTCTCTTAATTGTTCTATAAGGACCATTTCCTTAAGATCTTGGGTTTTCCCCAGAGAAGTCCATTTCTCCAAGTATGTCTCTAACCGTGCAGAGAACTGGTGATAGGTTTCACCTGACAGTAATTTAGCATTCCTAAATTTTTTCCTATAAAATTCTGCGTTCTTTTCATATCTTAACAAAAGAGCCTGCTTTAGCATGTCATAATTTTCTTGATCACCTCTGTTCATTTTGGCAAAAACTTCATAAGCTGCCCCACGAAGCCCTTGAGATAACTTTAAGCTCCACCTTTCTCTTTCTAACCCATACGTGGTAGCTAATAGTTCATATCTATTTAGATAGCTCTCAATATCATCGTCTTTCTCAACAAAATGATCTAAATGAAAGTTCATAGCTGAGGTTGAGGCTCCCTGACTAGCAGTGGCATCAGAGGTAAAGGGACTGGCACCATTTTCAGGAGCATGGCCTTGAAACTCAAACTCCCTTAGTCGTAACTCATGTTCCCTTTGTAATCTCTTCTCCTCCTTTTCTGCTTCCCTCTCTGCAGTCAATCTTCTTTCCTCTCTTTCTGCTTCCAATTTCTTAGCCTCAGCCTCAATGTGCAGCGTCTTAGTCTCACTCTCCAGCCTCTTATTCTCAGCCTCAGCCTCAAATTGTAACTTCTTAATTTCCTTTTCAGCCTCTAACCTCTTATCTTCGGCCAACCTTTCAGATTCTAATTTTCTTTCGGCCTCTTTTTCTAATCTTCTTTCTTCCCGTTCAATATATTTGTCACATTCAGCAGTGACATAGGCAATCATAATTTGCCCGTCCATTCCTAACTCTTTTGCAGTCTGCACAGCAGCAGATCGAAATTTTGCCAAGTCGGCCATTTTCTAACAGGTAAATGTATGTAATGTCTAACTAAACAATACAATCTGTAATTACTTATCCAAAGACACCACAGGCACTGAGAGCTCAACCTTATTTAATTCCACCCAAGGATACCTTTTAATTCTTATTATTTCCTGAAGTGAATTACCCCCAATATTTATAATAGGGAAAGATTCAAAATCTGGGAGCGAGACCCCAATATATGTGGTAAAGTGGGATGTTATAAATATTTATAGGGGACTTAGTGTACTGACTGAGATCAGCTGTGAAGGTATCTGTATCTAATAGGTGTAGTGTTTTACAGATGACCTTACTTGCTACCACATTTATACCTCAGTCAGAATTATTCTGGAATATTGTGATGACTACGTTAAATGTCTAGGGTTATGTAAATGATGAAGTGTAAGTCACAACAACAACAGACAGATAAACAATTTAATTTATTCCACCACACTTGACAACACTGTGACACTCACACACATTTAACACTCTATAAGACTATCTTAAATGAGTCACTGGTAAAGTTTCAAATATATATGTATTAATTACTTTCACTAATATATATCCTGATTCAACTACACAGTGAACCAGGAATCACAATCAAATGTAATCACAATTTATATGTACATAATTTATAAATATGAACCTTGTAGTGACATATTTTATTAGTATTATCCTATGTGTGTCAGTTGTGTAGTAGTACTATGAGGTAATACTGGTTTTGTTTTTCAAGCTATGTTGTTATTTGTCATCATGACTTCAAGTGTTTGTTTATCTTGGAAATAGTATGGGGAATCTTCACCGTTCCTATCAATTTAAACAATGTATTGACCCTCAGTTTTACTATAATGTCAAGTTTTGAGGGGGACACATAATGTTGAGCTCCTCTGGCCACAGAGGCTTAACTTTCGTGATGGCGGCAGGAAAAGACTCCTCTGCTCGATTGCTCCCCTGTGTTCTGGAGACACCTCACTAGTCGCTATCTGGACCCAGGAGTATGCTGTCAGCCTCCAGATTCAGCAAAGCTCCGACCAGGTGCTGCTCAATAACTTTAGGACCACAGTCCCTGAAACAAGAAGGTTGTACCTCCTACTTCATAACTAATTTATAATCTATTTCCAGACTGAACACAATACATAACAAACACTGAGTTCAGAGCGGTAGGCCAACTGTCAGCTTCATCTGAAACAATTTACACCAGTATACTCCTCCCTAATGGTCACTACGCCTCTGCAATTCCAGCATTAGTTCTTTCTAGTCAATAAGATAGGTGTCAGTGTACTGTTTGGCAATTCCATGCAGTTTTACTTTTCTCCGACACCTTCTGTTCAGGTTGGAGCACTATATAGGCTTTGCCTCATGTTCGCTACTGAACCACACACATATATAGACATAATTTATCAATTTACATTCAATTTTCATTAAAAAGATATTGAATATATCAAGCTTACCACAATTCATGGAAATAATACACAGTTACGTTGACTGGCAATGAATATAGCACAATTTCGATCTGCCGATGTCCCAGGCTTTTATTTAGAAAAATATGCACTGGCGCTCAACGCACTGGTTCTTTAGAAAGTTTATTTGAAAATGTGGTACTGAACTGACGCTCCTAATTGTCTATATTGTCGGGTCTAACCAATCGAGCCATGTTTACACAAGCGTTTGAAAAAAAGTACCCTTCCTTCCGTCTCCCCTAACAACAAAAGATAGTATTTGTAGCCGACTAATCGTGTTTAGCCTTACATTTACTGCGCTCCAATCAAATAGGATTTAACATGGGGACCTATTTCCCGTACAATGGTGGTGTCAAAATCTGCCACTGAGCGATTCTGATTTTGGTGTTGTCTGACACCCTCACTATTTCTTTTGGCTATAATTTGGTAATTCCTAGACTATTTGCGTAACACTTAACATATTATTTGTCAGCAAGTCCTAAGGAACCTAAATATACACATTTAAGGGAGCTAAGTGGCTGCGTTCAAAATATGTATTTTCTTCTACCTCCAGTTCACTTCGATCGATGTGGTGTCTGGGTACTGTCATGCTTTCAAACGTAAACCAGTATAATGTCATGTTTCCTAATAAGCGTTTTTCAGGTTTTTAAAACCTAACTCTCGTATGGGTAGTGTTTTTTATCACTGTCGATCTGAAAAAAAGTATTGCTTCTGGCCTTTCGCTTGGGGAGGGTGGCATTAATTGTATATCGCGAGACGCGTGTTTAGTGTTGCATGCGTTCCTGCTTTCAGCCCTCCCTTCTCTCTATCCTAAGTTCATCTGTCTTTTCATCACGCCGTGTATAAAATGAAATTAATGGAAGTATTAATTTAGGTCATTACGCAGGGTGCCTAGCTCAAGGTTTTCTTAGAAATGCCGTACACGTTTTATTGAAGAAAGCGTGTAGTGATGCAGTAGGCTTTTACTATCAACGTGAAACGTTACAATTTGCAGACGAAGTAGAAAACAAGGGGGATTTCGAGTACAGTCATTGTGACAGCACTGTTCTTTACCATTCTTCTTTCCTTTTATTGAAGTTATTTGTTAGGCTTTACATTTACTTTTTAATTTATATATGTGGATTAGAATTTCACACGACAATTGGAACCAGAGATGAGAAGATGACGCTGGCGATGGATATGACAGACATTAATGAAACCTATTGACAGCATTAAGGCAGTCCTTGTTCTGGAACCCCCAAGGCAAGAAAAGACGGGGTAGTCAAAGAAAAAAATACACGAAGAGAACTTGGGACATAATTGAATATGATAAGCAAGATATGGAAAGATCTTTGAACTGATGGCACGTAACAGGAGGACTTGGCACGAGTTTGCTGAACTCCTATGCTCTTTCGGCAGCTGAAGGGTGATGAATGGGCACCGATAATAGGTTGAACACACACGCACACACACACACATATGCCCACACATATACATACATACTACCTGGGGGCGTCAGATGAGCTGCTTGTCTAGGCCTCCAAATATACTAGCTACTCATCGTTACTGATACAAAGTAAAACAAAAATTATTTACTTACGTTACGAGCACAAGGTTGGCGTCCAGGACAAACGAACTAATGAAAGGGAATAGAAGAAAGTGAGAACGTAGTTTAAATGCATAAACAAATTAGGTACAAGGGACACGAACGTCATACATCGTCCCACTGGCCACCGAGGATTGCCTGTTATATTGTAGTCCATTTCATCAAATCTACACGTTTGTGACGTACGTCTAGTTCGACAAGTGAATTTTCCCTGATATGATGGATGATTAAAGGGACTTTTAGCTTTTCATAACATTAGAACCCCTGAACATATGTTGTAACTTTTCGTTTCGCCAGAGCGAACCGTTTCCACCGGGACTCATTTAGTATGCGGCACGAGATCAAAGACACTGAGACGATCCCCGAGCAGAGAAGCTAGTTTCTCGCTGGTATTTATCATCTCCGCGCGAACTCAACCGCTCGCAAGATGGACCAGAGCAATCAGAAGAAAGACACTGGTGGAGATCTCAGGAAGGACGGGCGGCAGGCTATCAAAGACAGTAGTGGTCCCTGAAACGATTTCGCATCTCGGTGTTAAGCACGGAACCGATCGCAGCCAGAGCGAACGGGGAAAGCTGACGCAAGCAGCGAGCGAAGATACGAGAGGCCAGGGGCGGCTTCTCTCTTTGGATTTGGCGGTCAGATCCCCCAAAGTTCATGAGATCAAAAAAGATGTCAAAGTTCTCATGTCCCACTCATCTTGCATTCCAGTTGTAGATATACAGATCACGTAGAAATACACTTCATCATTCGCTGGCCAGAACTTGATAGAAGCACTAGCGATATTTGAAATCTTGCTAGATTATCCCATGGATTTTCATTTATATTTGCAGTGAATTCTATTTCT
>JAMPIV010000877.1:12500-66584 GCA_024509875.1 Oreohelix idahoensis
CTAAACTCGTTCCATCCCTTCTTATGATGTTACTTAAGTGACAGCTTCGTATAGCAGTTATCCCCTTATGCCTATTATCTTGTTTACTCAAGCACTCAACAACCTTTTAGAGAGCTAACCCAACTTGAGAAGTGTTTCATCAAAACAAGTGATTTATTTACATCAAAAATTCCATCATAACAGGAGGCATGTGGTACAAATTCCAGGTACAAACATTTCCTAACTGCCTCTTGTATGTCCCATTCCTTCTGGGCACACTCACATACCTATATATATATATATAGTTATAGCTCTCTGCCTGAGAACATATTCAGGTATGGTTTATACATATTTTCTTCCCTTAAGGCTTTTCTATTTATTCTGGCTTCTCCCAAGCCTTTCATCAACTCTTTCCTGAGTTGGTTTCTTTTGTCTACTAATCCTGTCAATTTTTACTCAATTTAATCAAAACAATAGCCCAACACGGCTATTAAGTCCCTGTTCTTCTGTAAAATCTCCTCAGCTGCCTACTTAGTCTCAGTTTATTCACCTCATAGTCAATTTTGTAGCTTCAGCTTCGTTTCTCATTATTCTGCGCTCACCTAGTTGTAAGCGTCGTTAACCTTGTAATACTTTGTTTCAACTTCTGAAATAATTCATTGAGTACACCTGTTGCGATATCCTCATACTTATACCTGCTAGAGAGCGCATGTTTCATCCTGTAAATACAATCAGCCTTCAATTGCTTACTCATCTTACTTGTAGCAGTCGATGTTGCAAAGTTCATTATACAATAGCCCAACACGGCTATTAAGTCCCTGTTCTTCTGTAAAATCTCCTCAGCTGCCTACTTAGTCTCAGTTTATTCACCTCATAGTCAATTTTGTAGCTTCAGCTTCGTTTCTCATTATTCTGCGCTCACTTAGTTGTAAGCGTCGTTAACCTTGTAATACTTTGCTTCAACTTCTGAAATCATTCTATTCAATGTCTATCAAAAGTTATGAGTCAAAGGACCTACTTACTCTGGTTGCACAGAATCCTCACAACACTCATATTTCTTACTATCACCTCTTATCTCTAAACCTATATTTTAAACACCGTTCTGTCTTTCATATGTGAATAGATTCTACTACTCTAACTAGGTCTATAGGATTCTTCAGAAGTATTCATTCTGTTTCCCACAGAAATTAAACTTGATCCTGGCAGAATACACATTCCTGCCACTCTACGTCCTTAACTAGGACTGCTCCTCCGAAAAAAATGCGTCCGCTCCTCAGCGCGTCTAAATGGCTTCTCCTCTATAAAATCATTATCAGCTGATCTGTCCTTGTTTACTGTAAATTCATTGGTTCCTCCTATTCTTCGCTCAGCTGAAATATGTTCACGCTTATCCGCTGTGTAAACAACTCAGTGAAGTGTCATCCGTTGTCCTGGTAAACTTTTCACGTGCATATTTTTTTTCTCTCAACTCAGTTAATCATATAAGGGAGGTAATTACCCATTGTCTCCCTTTGCATATTTGACTTAACCTTATATTGTCTTCTCTAAAGCTTGCTATACAATTCTTATATGTACATTTTCTAAACCATAATTACCAACTCACCAAATCTACTTATGTGTAATTAAGCACTTTCCTCCCCTGACTTTAATAATTAGAGTCTTCTCCCTTTGATCAAAGCATGATTTCACTCATCTTATTTCCCTTTTAGCAAGACAAATAGTCTTTATTCAAATCTATTCTTATTTCTTAAACCATTTTTTCATACCTTCCCTCCTAACCAAAACTAAACCACCGCTTATAATTCCTGCTTGAGCATTTTATAATGCTCCTAGCAAAGTCAACGGTGACACCCCTTTCAGCGTTGCTTTCGTTACTTGTGAAACATGACGAGCAAATTATTAGAGAAGATGAAATATCTTAATAAGAATCTTCAGCTTAAATGCCAAGACAAGGCTTATTGTATGGTTCTGAAAAATGAATAACAACGAAAATGACAACCTTAAAGCTACAGGCTTTCTTAAATGGGTGCTTGCACAGAATGGAAAGATTGAAATGGTCTGACAAGATCACTAATGTGAAACTGATCACAGAGACCCTACCCTAAACCCTAACCCTAAACCCTAAACCCTAACACTAACTCTAAGGACGCTGGTAAATAAGTTATAGGTAGTAGGCGAGAAGGCGACTGAAAACACACGGAGAAAACTTTTTTTTTTTTTTTTTTTAATAAAGTTTTGCCTCGTTTTGGCGAGACGCGTCCCGTTCAACCTAGTCGGTTATATTAGGGCGCATGTCCAGATATAAAAAACCCTTAGGTCTGGGGTTTTAATCTTAGAAGAGAACTGGAAACATACATGAAAGAGATAAAAATAGATATGGAAAGACCGTGAAAGAAAAACACTGAAAAGTAAGGCTTGGAATAAATTTGTCGAAGGGCGTGTACTCCCGAGGGAGCTAATAGTAATGACGAGTTACATTTGTTACTCGCTTCTTTTCTCGATGTTCTTCTATTGTTACATTCATTCGTAAGAAGACTGGTATTTAACCAATCGTCCAAAGGTTAAATGTGAATGCATCAATCATTGACCAGACTCTCCGCCAACATCCCTGACTTAAGAAATGCAAACGTTTAGGAAAAAATGGAAGTTTGAATTAAGTGACGTCTACTATTTCAGGAAAAGACACCAGTTGTAGATAAAATTTAAATTAAATTTCTCTTCTGCCAACTGTCGTACTACTTGCATCGATCTCATTGTCAGAAATAATGAATGTTAAGACCAGAGCTTTTAAATCTTTTTTGTGTGTGTTTGTTTTTTTGTTTTGAGCACATGGACGTCTTTGATTGTCCGATGAAGGTTATGAACCTCTTTGATTGTCCATTGAAAGGACTGGACCCCTTCAATGAAAGTTGTACATACAAGTATAATAAACAATTTCACATTTTAAATTTTAAGTTATTTACACCGATACCCAGGGGAGGGGGTTTAACGGATCACAGGTGAAGAAACCACATGCTAAAGTATAAGTCACTGTCCAGACTACACCGAAACAACAAAAATAATAATAATAATAATAGCCCCTTCAGTCATTGTGGTAAAGTGGGATATTATAAATATTTATATGGGACTTAGTGTACTGACTGAGATCAGCTGTGAAGGTATCTGTATCTAATAAGGGTAGTGTATTACAGATGACCTTACTTGCTACCACATATTTATACCTCAGTCAGAATTATTCTGGAATATTGTGATGACTACGTTGAATGTCTAGGGTTTTGTAAATGGTGAAGTGTAAGTCACAACAATAACAGACAGATAAACAATTTAATTTATTCCACCACACTTGACAACAGTTTGACACTCACATACACATAACACTCTATGAGACTATCTTAAATGAGTCACTGGTAAATTTTCAAATATCAATATGTATTAAGTACTTTTCATTAATATATTCCTGTTTTTCTGAAGGGACCAAGAGTCCATTGTTTTTCGGGGAGAATCTTCGAAGTAACTGCTATGGCAGTTTTCCCCAGTGAATCTCTGTGCGTCGGGATGACGACAGAATTCCTTGTGTAGTTCTGAGGATTCATTTACCAGGTAATACCGACCTTTATGCATTATTACGCTTTTCGGTGGCAGAACATGTAAAGGATTACCTAGGGTGAACAGCAGCTCACTGATCCGCCATTTCAGAACTTATATATTTGTGCTCGAGGTAGCCATCCAAGACTGTTAGTCTTATATTGTCCAGAAATCCAGTGACGAAGATATATTGTGGGAGCCGCAGATTGGCGGAACTTCTATCTACAATAAGTATTACTGCAGGGTTGGTGATAACCTATTTAACAGAAGTACACGGCCGACGTTAGGACGAGGCCTGTGCTTCCGGCTATTATACTACAGCCTGATATGTGCAATTGGCAGGGAGTGCCAAGTTGCACCTGTGTGTCAAGGTAACTAAGGCATCTGACGCGTTTAGTCAGAGACGCCAAGGGCGACGCTACGAACTGTCATTATTGAAGAACTTTGCTATTGACCATGCACGTCTATTCTGATGTTTACCTTTTTGAATGCCAAATGTATACCTATCGATGTCAGGTCAGCATGACCTTGTTACACTGACTGTTCCTGTTGATATTATGTGTGTTCCCGTCAATAAATGTCTTGAAACATGCCTGCAGTGTCAAAGCATCCTTGATTACTGCATGTGAGAGTATGGGTTGCAGGATCTACATCTATACGAGCCTAAACACATTCGCGTCTTCATTCGCACCCACACTCAACTCATCATACGCTCGCACTACACATCTAACAACATGTAAACTGTCTTGGGCCAGTGATCACCTCAACAAGAAAAAAAAGACAGTTACATTTCTGGTGGACCAGTTACGTGGGCTCTTATGATACATTTCTTGTCGCCAATGTGGCCTAGAAACTTACATTTCTGATGGACCAGATCTGTGGGTTTAAAAAGAACAGAGCGAGCATTTGACATTATTGTTGACATTTATGGATCCAGAAATTTACATTCCTGGTTGGCTGTTACATGTATGATGTCTCCAGTTTTGTCGAGAAAGTTACAAGAAGGACAAGTACACATTACACTTCTGATCTGTGGGTCTAAGCTACACACGGGACAGCCGTAACACACAGTGCTAATTCTACATTTGCAAGTTTTGGCTACAACAGGACAGATATAGGTCATCAACGGTTGACACAAATAAACAGTACGAGCATTTATATTATAATGCTACATAAAGCATAACAAGACAAGTACTGAAGTGAACTACTAGGCATTTGCTACGTGGACCATAACTGCATAGAAGGCGGGTTCCTATTGTAAACAGTACTGCGGGTTGTTACACGTTTCATTCAACAACAGACTTTTCTAGGTCAGAGTATTCAAGCTACATTGTTGGAGGTCAAGTGTCTGTAAACAGTACGTGAAATTGTAAACATTCAATGTGCAAGCCCTAATTTGAGAAGGTCATAGTAACTTTGGTTCGTGAATACCACTTTATGTTACAGTGGATTTGACGTTCAGTGCGCGTTTGACATTTCGTTTCTGTGTTCGCAAGGAGCAAGAAATTTATTTTAGTTTCAGCTGTGACTGAACTTGTTCTGCAACACATTGAAATTGATTGCTATATGTTTATGTCACTTCTACTGTTTTGTGTATTTTTCTGCGGGTTTTTCGGTTGGTGGGTCTTACGGTAAATATGCCACTTGATCGAGGCTTACTGTAAGCGGTCTGTAGGTGCAAATTTTCTTAATTTGGAAATTTGCTAGTGACAATTGGTCGCTATTGATGTTAGCTGTGATGTAATTGTACTTAACGTTGTTTTTGTAATATTTTGTCTGTTTTTCAGTTTTGATTGTCGATTTGTTTTGTTTGTATTCTGTAGGTCTCTCCTTTCTTGTGTATTTCTCTACACATTTTTGGTTAAAACAGTGTTGCCATTTGTATTGTTTTGTATTTTTGTCTTTGTATTTTTTTTTGGTTGTACTACATTACTGTCATGCACAGTCTACATACACATACTTGGTCATGTTTTGATATTATTGATAAGGTAGACTCTTCATATAGAGTTTGTTAAATAATATTATATAAGATATTTATACAAGTTCTTTGATAAAAGACTTGTTATCTACAAAGATTAAGACAGTAAAATAAAGTGAAGTGAGTATACAAGTCTAGCATTTCAGACTTGTCTCCCATTGAAGTGGGATAAGGTAATTTATTTAATTTTTTTTTCAGGTTTCTGATCTCATTAGACAGAATGTCTACATTGGATTTCTTCATCCAGCAAGGGTTGACCCTTGGTAAGTCTGGTAAAGAATTGGAAGAATATTCATCTGCTCAATTCGCCATTGCATTAAAGTCAGAAGAAAAGAAACAAAAAGAGGAAATTAAATTGAAAGCAGAAGCTGAACTAAAGAAGCTAGAAGCTGAGAATAGAAGATTAGAACTTGAAGAAAGAAGGTATCAAAGAGAGGCTGAGGAGAGAAAAGCTCAAGCTGCTGCTGAGGAGAGGAAAGCTCAAGCTGCAGCTGATGAAAGAAAATTCCAGATGGAAATGGAAGACAAAAAACTTCAAGCTGCTGCAGAGGAAAAAAAACTTCAAGCTGCTGCAGAGGAAAAAAAACTTCAAGCTGCTGCTGAGGCTGAAATTAGGAAAATGGAACATGAGGAAAGAAAACAGAAGATGGAACTTGATGAAAAACTCGCAATTTTGGAGTTAGAGAAATTGAAATTGGCGAGTACGGGTGCTCAGCAAACAACTTCGAGTACGACAAAGGAGTTTGTTAGTAGGATTAAATTGCCTCATTTCAATCCTTTAAAGGATGACGTAGCAGATTATCTAGATAGATTCCAATTTTTGTGCGATACGCATAACATAAAAAAGGAAAAATATGTTGAACAACTGATGCCATTTTTTTTACAGGTGACACAGTGACTACTCTTATGACAATAGACGAACATGAGAGGACTAATTATGATGTTGTCAGGGCAGCATTACTAAAGAAATACCAATTAAAACAAGAAGACTATCGTCTTCGTTTTAGGACAATGTTGCCAGAAAATGGAGTAGATTTCTCTGATTTTGTTACAAAGATACGTCGTACATTTACACGATGGGTTGAGTTGTCTCAGATTGAGAAAACATATGAAGGTCTAATGGACTTATTATTGCGAGATAAGGTTTTGTCATCTGTTAATGATTCTTTTCTTGCATTCCTTCATGAGCGTAAGCCTAAAAACTTAAAAGAAATGGAGGAATACTGTTGTCAGTATGCCACAGCACATCCCCATGCTACAGTTAGCAATTCTAAAGTGAAAGAAGGGTTGCCAGCTGCTTCGGCAACACCATATGGCCCTAATTTCAGAAAAAAATTTCAGGGTGCTCAACAAAATTGGAATAGGGGAAGTAATCAAAAATTACACTCAGAAGCGGAGTAATCCAACACATGATGGTTCTTCGTCTATGCAGTGGAGACAAGATGGTAGTTCTCGTAATTTTAGTGGTAATAATTTGAGACACTTTCGTAAAGGCTATCCAAATAATAACTATTCAAATTTTCGAGGTAATCATTCTCGACGTCAAGATTATGACGATGGTGAATTTAGAAACCGGGATTCAAACCGGAATGATGATTACAATAGGCAATATGATAACAATTACAGGGGAAATGATAGTCGAAATAATTACAGGGGAAATGATAATCGAGGTAGACCTAGGTTTAACAAAAAAAGACCTTACCAACAGGCAAACTCTGCGCAACAAGAGTTTGATGGAGTCTGTAATACAGTAAATGATAGTGGTAACTCTAGGGCTATCACTGGTTGTGCTTTCGATTTTGGGAGAGCAACTGAATGCCCCCAATGCTTAACATTGTTTGACTCATCAACTGTATCTACGCTAAGTTGTGGTCACCCTCTTCCTGCTCTACCTGCTACAGTTGCGCATGATGGGAGAGGATCTCTCATCTTACATAAAGGTCTAATAAATGATAGGCTAGTCTCAGTACTTTTCGATTCGGGATGTACTACCGTCGGGGTTAAGGAGTCTCTGATAGATCCTTGCTGTGCCACGGGAAAAACAATCAAATGTGTTACATTTGGTGGTACTATGGAAAGCTATCCTACTGCTATTATTAGGATTGACACTCCTTTCTTCACAGGAGATGTCCATGCATGTCTTCTTCCTAATCCTATTGCGGATCTTATAATCGGTCGTATTCATGGGGTTAAGGAATGCACCCCGCAACAAATTTCTAGTTGGGAAGAAAAAAACATTCAAACGGTCAATGCAGTGGTGACAAGAGCTCAAGCTCTTAATCCCCCAACTTCATCTTATAATAGTAATGAAGTTGATAGCCAAGACGAGCACTTGGTGATTTCCCATGACTCGTTTGTTAAACGTCAAGAAGAGGATCCTTCTTTGAAGAAATACTTCCTTCTTGCAAAGAAAGGGGATCCCAATCAAAATACGAATCACAAATCGTATATCACTATGAAGAATGGTATATTGGTACGAATGGTACAACACTCGGACAAGTCTATGCACTCGCAAATTCTTGTGCCTAAGTGTATGAGAGCCTTAATTCTTCGGCATGCACACGATTCTCAGTGTGCGGGACACATGGGTTTTTCCAGAACTAAAACTAGAGTCCTTGCGTCATTCTTTTGGCCATTCGTGAATAAAGACATCCGAATTTATTGCCGATCTTGCAAAATTTGTCAAGAGGTCAAGTCTAGGGGTCCGAGACATGCTGCTCCTATTCAGGCTGCAGATATTCCGATTCGGCCGTTTCAGAAAATGGCTATAGACATCATTGGTCCGTTCAAAATTAAGTCAGCCAGAGGACACCAATTTATCCTCACTTGCGTGGACATGTGCACGCGTTGGCCAGAGGCTATTCCTCTGAAGAGCATATCAACTGTCGATATCGCTGATGCTCTTTGGCTCGTATTTTCTCGTCTGGGATTCCCCGGAGAAATACTGTCGGATCACGGCACTCAGTTAATTTCGGACGTTATGTCTCAGGTAATGGCTACGCTAGACATTAAAAGGTCTCTCAGTAGTATTTATCATCCAATGTCCAATGGATTGGTAGAACGTCTTAACAGGACACTAAAGAACTTACTTGGCAAGATAACGGAGGATCATCCTGAAGATTGGGACAGGGTTTTACCTGCAGTCCTCTTTGCCTATAGAGAGGTTCCCAACGAGCATACAGGGTTTTCTCCTTTCGAACTTGTCTTTGGCGCGCAACCGCGCGGGCCAATGTCCTTGTTACACGATTTGATAACTTCCGATAATATTGACGATGATACACAATCGTCATATGAATATGTTATAGCTCTTAGAGAAAAGATTATCGAATCGTGCAGGTTAGCAACTTCATCTTCCGAATTTGCGAAAGAAAAAGCTAGGCGATTTGCTAATAAGAAAAGACGCCTACGTCAACTTTGTCCTGGAGACAAAGCATATGTCTTACTGCCCTCAAGAGAGAATAGACTTCTCATTTCTTGGAAGGGTCCATACACTATAGTCTCGAAAATTTCTGATGTCGACTATATTGTCGATGTGGATGGAAGGCATAAAACCTTCCATATAAATATGTTAACAGAGTTTATTGAACGTCCAGACTATTTACAGCCTATTTTCCAGGCGACGGACGACTCTCCAGTTCAACATGGTCACATCTCATCCCTGTCCGTTATACAGGATGAGGAAACTATTTTTTCTGACGTGAACTTACCTCTTCCTACGATTCCACTTATTTCAACGGAATCGTGGAGAGACGTTACAGTCTCTTCTAACTTGTCTTTTGAGGAACAACGTCAAGTATCCTCTACGTTACAATCATATCAGGATGTCCTTACCGACATTCCTGGACACACAGATGTCATAGAACATGACATCATACTTACTGATCGTAATCCGATCAGAGTAAGACCATACCCAATACCTATTCATTTTCAAGCACAAGTCGAGAAAGAATTGGATGAAATGATTCAACTACAAATAATTGAACCATCCACTTCAGCTTATTCTTCGTCGATAGTTATTGTTCGAAGGAAAGACAATAACATACGTCTTTGCGTTGATTATCGCAAATTAAATCAAGTTACGAAGTTCGATGCTGAACCTATGCCGTTATTAGATGATCTACTTATTAGACTTTCTAAAGCTAAATTCTTTACTAAACTAGACTTGTCGAAAGGTTATTGGCAAGTCCCATTGACGGAACACGCCAAACCTCTCACTGCTTTTTCGACACCTAGGGGTCTGTTTCAATGGAATTTTATGCCTTTCGGGCTTATGAACGCCCCAGCGACTTTCGTGCGCATGATGCGACGAATTCTATCAGATCGTGCAGATGTCATTGCATATTTAGACGACATCTGTCTTTTCAGCGATACTTGGGAAGAACACTATGTGGGTCTGAAGGAATTGCTATCTACTCTACGTGAGCATAGTTTGACTGCTAAACCCTCTAAAGCTTTTGTTGGGTTTAGTGAAATTTCCTTCCTAGGTCATCGAGTTGGTCATGGTCTGTTGAAGACAGAGGACCAAAACATTTCAAAGATATTAAATATCTCGGTTCCGAAGACAAAAAAGCAAGTGCGTAGTCTCTTGGGATTGATACAATTCTATGGAAGATTCATTGAGAATCTGTCCTCCATTATGGCACCACTTTCAACGTTATTGAAAAAAGGTTCTCCTAATATGGTGCGTTGGTCCCAAGAATGCCAATCTTCATTGGATCAGGTTAAGAATTTGTTCTCATCTCATCCTATCTTAAGACTACCGACGATTGATAAGACTTTTGTCCTTCGTAGTGATGCCTCTTCCACTGGCATTGGAGCGGCACTAATGCAGGAATATTCAGGAACTCTGCATCCTGTAATGTATATTTCTAGGAAGCTGAATGCGGCAGAAAGGAATTACTCGGTTTTGGACCGTGAATTGTTGGCTATGGTCTGGTCCATTCTTAAGCTACAAAGGTTCCTTCTGGGCGCGCATTTCTTTATGGAAACCGACCAAAAAGCTCTTACGGCTATGCAAAGTAAGGATTTGAAGAGCTCGAGATCTACTCGTTATGCTATTGCTCTTCAGCCTTTCCATTTCACGGTGCGAGCTATCCGTGGTTCGGATAATGTGATGGCGGACATATTGTCTAGATGCCCACATGATTCCAGTTAAATCTTGTGTCCTAGTTTTTCCTGATATATTTTCAGACTTAGGTCTGTCCTTAATATCATAATATGTTGTAATACAAATGTATTTGGATGATGTTTAGATAATTTAACAAATTTCATTTTGTCCATCCATCAGTGATATGTTGCTAAAATAGCATTGACATTTGTATATTGCTATGATTATATTATTTAGTAATGTTTGATATATGATTGGTATTGCCAGCAACTTAGGTTTCTTGAATGGTATCCCTTAGTTTGTTTGGCTTAAAGGAAATATTTTCTCCTATGTTGGGAGATGATTTGTACCCTCTTCTATTGTACCTGATATTAGGTTCATTGTTTGCATGAGCACAGAAGTGATACTGGTGCTATCTTGCTCATGAACATATTAAAAAAAAAAATTGCATTTTTTTTTTTACAGGGGGGTGGTAGTAATGTTGCTGTCATTTTCGACGGAGTCATCTGTCAAGTTATTTGCTTATGTTTGTATCATAAGTATAATTGTGTCTTTACCTGCGATGTCAGGTTGATTAGGGGTTGTCTTCCTTGTTTATTCATTCATTGTGTTTGACCTTTAGGGTCAGAGGTTGACAGTTCGGCGTGGGCCTATGGGAAGGTTTTTTAAGCGGGAGTGAGATATACTTCCGGGAAGCCGGGAGGTCCTGTTTTTCTGAAGGGACCAAGAGTCCATTGTTTTTCGGGGAGAATCTTCGAAGTAACTGCTATGGCAGTTTTCCCCAGTGAATCTCTGTGCGTCGGGATGACGACAGAATTCCTTGTGTAGTTCTGAGGATTCATTTACCAGGTAATACCGACCTTTATGCATTATTACGCTTTTCGGTGGCAGAACATGTAAAGGATTACCTAGGGTGAACAGCAGCTCACTGATCCGCCATTTCAGAACTTATATATTTGTGCTCGAGGTAGCCATCCAAGACTGTTAGTCTTATATTGTCCAGAAATCCAGTGACGAAGATATATTGTGGGAGCCGCAGATTGGCGGAACTTCTATCTACAATAAGTATTACTGCAGGGTTGGTGATAACCTATTTAACAGAAGTACACGGCCGACGTTAGGACGAGGCCTGTGCTTCCGGCTATTATACTACAGCCTGATATGTGCAATTGGCAGGGAGTGCCAAGTTGCACCTGTGTGTCAAGGTAACTAAGGCATCTGACGCGTTTAGTCAGAGACGCCAAGGGCGACGCTACGAACTGTCATTATTGAAGAACTTTGCTATTGACCATGCACGTCTATTCTGATGTTTACCTTTTTGAATGCCAAATGTATACCTATCGATGTCAGGTCAGCATGACCTTGTTACACTGACTGTTCCTGTTGATATTATGTGTGTTCCCGTCAATAAATGTCTTGAAACATGCCTGCAGTGTCAAAGCATCCTTGATTACTGCATGTGAGAGTATGGGTTGCAGGATCTACATCTATACGAGCCTAAACACATTCGCGTCTTCATTCGCACCCACACTCAACTCATCATACGCTCGCACTACACATCTAACAACATGTAAACTGTCTTGGGCCAGTGATCACCTCAACAAGGAAAAAAAGACAGTTACAATTATCTTATGTGTGTCAGTTGTGTAGTGGTACTATGAGGTAATACTGGTTTTATTTTTCAAGCTATGTTGGTATTTGTCATCATGACTTCAAGTGTTTGTTTCTGTTGGAACTAGTATTGGAGATGTTCTCAGTTCCTGGCATTAAAACAATTAATTTCCCCTCTTATTTTTATACAATGTCAGTTTAAGATGGGGTTACATAATGTTGAGCTCCGCTGGCCACATAGTCTTATCTTTCGTGATGTCGGCAGGAAAAGACTCCTCTGCTCGATTGCTCCCCTGTGTTCTGGAGACACCTCATTGTTTGCTATATGGACCAAGGAGTATGCTGTCCGCCTCTGGATTCAGCAAAGCTCTGACCAGGTGCTGCTTCAATAACTTTTGGACCACGGTCCCTGAAACAAGAAGGTTGTACCTCCTACTTCAGAACTAATTTATACTCTATTTCTACACTGAGCACAATACATAACAAACACTGAGTTCAGAGCGGTAGGCCAACTGCTATCTTCATCTGAAACAATTTTCACCAGTATATTCCTCCCTAATGATTACTACGCCTCTGCAATTCCAGCATTATTTCTTTCTAGTCAATAAGCTAGGTGTCAGTGTACTGTTTGGCAATTCCATGTAGTTTTACTTTCCTCCGACACCTTCTGTTCAGGCTGGAGCACTATAGAGGCTTTACCTCATGTTCGCTACTGAACCACACATATATACAGACATAAATTATCAATTTACATTCAATTTTCATTAAAAGATATCAAATATTTCAAGCTTACCACAATTCATGGAAATAATACAGAATTACGTTGACTGGCACTGAATATAACACAATTTCGATCTGCCGATGTCCCAGGCTTTTATTTAGAAAAATATGCACTGGTGCTCAACGCACTGGTTCTGTAGTAAGTTTATTTGCAAATGTGGTGTTGACCTGACGCCTCTAATTGACTATATTGGCAGGTCTAACCAATCATGCCATGTTTACACAGCTTTTCAAAAAAGTACTCCTACTCACGTTTCCCCTAACAACAACGAAGTAGTATTTATAGTCCGACTAATCGTGTTTAGCCTTACATTTATTTTCCGCCAATCAAATAGGAGGTAACATGTCAGCCTATTTCCCGTACAATGGTGGGGTGAAAATCTGCCACTGAGCGATTCTGATTTGGGTGTTGTCTGACATCCCTCACTATTTCTTTTGGCTATAATTTGGTAATTCCTAGACTATTTGCGTAACGTTTAACATATTTTTTGTCAGCGAGTCCTAAGGAACCCAAATATACAAATTTAAAGGAGCTAAGTGGCTGCGTTCAAAATATGCACTTTCTTCTACCTCCTGTTTACTTCGAAAACGATGTGGTGTCTGGGTACTGTAATGTTTCCAAACGTAAACCAGTATAATGTCATATTTCCTAATAAGCGTTTTTCAGGATTTTAAAACCTAACTCTGGTATGGGTAGTGTTTTTTATCACTGTCGATTTGAAAAAAAAACTAGTGCATGTGGCCTTACACGCGTGATGGCAGCAATTGTGTATCGCGCGACTGTGGTAGTATTGCCTGCGTTCAGCCCCTCCCTTTCTTTCTATCTTTAGTCCATCTGTCTTTCGTTTTTGGTAACGTAGTGTATAAAATGACATGAATGGAATTTTAAATCTAGGTCAGCTGCGTATCTCAAGGTTCTTCTTAGAAAGGCAGTACACGTTTTATCGTAGAAGGCGGGTATTGAAGTAGTAGGCTTTTACTATCAACGTGAAACGTTACAATTTGCAGACGAAGTAGAAAACAAGGGGGATTTCGAGTACAGTCATTGTGACAGCACTGTTCTTTACCATTCTTCTTTCCTTTTATTGAAGTTATTTGTTATGCTTTACATTTACCTTTTAATTTATATATGTGGATTAGAATATTTCACGACAGTCATAACTGACTATGGGAATGCGCCCCTGAGGTGAGAGACCTCAGCTGTTTATTTTCCTGTTGCTCCTTTCGACGTTTTCTCCTCTCGTCTGCTTGTTTTGTGAGATTCTTTTCACTCAATCTGAGGTGGCGACGTATAGAGCATCGCCACTTAGTGTGATCGGCAGCTTCATCCTCCAAGGTTGCTGGATTTATGTCCAGCGCCCTCATGTCTCTCTTGCACATATCTTTGAACCTCAACTGACAACGACATAATGACAAAAGAAATGCATACGGTTTAGAAAGAATGGACGTTAAATTAAGTCAGGCTTACTATTTCATGAAAAGACACCAGTTACGGATAAGATTTAAATTAAATTTCTGTTCTGTCAGCTGTGGTTCATCTCGCGCCGATCTCGTGGTCACAAATAATTATTGTTTAAACACATGTCTTCATTGCACGAGGTCGGCGTAAGACATTGGCGCGCCCCCCCCCCCCCCCCCCCCCAGCTCTTTTGCCAGTTTTAAAAGTATCGTTATTGTTGTTCAGAATCGACAACATTGTACTCCGGGCAAACCCGTACGTGCTCAGCCTCCCTCAGTTGATGTCGAATGCGATGATTGCTGATTGTCCCAATAGCGTGCTCGTTGTATACAGGCCTTACCAATTCTTAAGGTGGCTAGCTGAAACTTAATTTAAAAAGGCAGTCATTGTGTAAGACTCTCAGTCCATGCTTCGAAAGGTTGAAAAACAGCATGAATGGAAAACATTCATAGAAGCTTCGAATCTGCAGGAGCTGGTGTGGATCTACTGTCCTGGTCATCAAGAGCACCCACAGTGGTTATGGATAGTGGAGAGATACTGAGAACAAATAATGATCGCCTGTTAGAGAATAACACTGTTATAGATGAATCATCAAGGTTAAGACTGTTGGAATTTAGCATTAAACGTAAGGCTAGTAGAGATGAACGTATGAGATGACGCATCCGTCGTGTATACAACCAACGAGCTACAGGAACAGTTAGTATTCACACTATTCGATATATAAGGGAAACTGAGTCTCATCGGCTTGCCCGGAGTGCAATGTTGCCGATTCTGTTCAAAAATAACAATAACCCATTCTCTCATACGCACATCTCTGCTAGTTTTAAGCTTGATACCGAATTCTAGCAGTCTGATCGTGTTGATTCATCAAATACATTGTTGGTTTCTTAAAGAAGATAATGAATTGTCCTTAATTTCTCTCCTTTATCCATATCCAGTGTCCCCACTATGTGTGTTTTCCAGGCTAGTCTTGGTGCTATTGACAGCTTCGTCCTTCTACGTGCCTTCAAATCACTCTTCCACGCATCTATGAACCTTAGCTGCGGTCGCATGATGGTTATTTTGCCATCTGCCGATATATCTTTCGGGACGCGACCATCTCCAATGCGCCGGACAAGGCCAAGCCTGCGTAATTTACAGGGTTAATCTCGAAACTACACTCTCCGGGGTAGTGTACCCCCAGTTACCGATAACTGTTTTAAAAAGATGGACCATCCGCGGATTTTGAGAAACACTGCTATACCCGACAAAAGTAATCGTTTCAAGTTAAGTAGAATACATCGAACTTGGCAAAATAAACTCCCTCACGACGTAACCAACGTTTGAATGATAATTTCAGCTTTAAATTTTTAATAGTAGTTTATTGAAGCCTTCGGTATATTAAATTCGAAATATATAACATGTGCAACATATTAACGTTGCTTTAATATGCGAGTAGTCGTGCTGTCACATTTTCGCTATTCCGAAAATCGTAGTCGTCAAAATATGTGATTACAGCGTTCACATTCTGAAATTGAAGCAAAAACGATTATGACAAATGTAAGTCGCTGACAGTAGAAAAAAGGATGACTTTTCAAACCAGTATTTAAAATAACTGGGGTTTTACTGAAATAACGTTTGTGCAGTGGCGCAACTACCCTCAGAATGAATCAGGTACTTAGTACCGTGTGGGCCCTGGAAAGTAGTGACTGGAAGGAGTCCGCGCCTTAATGTTTTTATTTTTACTTTCCTTTGTTCTTGTGTTGAACGTCATAGCATGTACTAGTTTGAACGTCATAGCATGTCCTAGTTTGAACGTCATAGCATGTCCTAGTTTCTGGTGACAGAGTAGTACTTTACCCGTCAGTCATTGCTGGCTATGGGGGCTCGTCCCGGAAACAATGTCTTAGCGGAATGCGAGATTGGGCACTGGCGTAAGGAGGTTAAGCTGTAGACCAGGGAGACAGAAATAAAATGGAATAAAGAAGACATAGAAATAACTTAAGCAGATGGCAGAGGACTAGAGGACTAGATGACCTGGCATAGTTTTGTTGAATGCCTGTGCTTCTTGCGGAGCTGAAGGTAATTATGATGGTGAACTAAATTGTTACATTTTTCATATAGGTTTGTTGTACATTGATTATACGTGTATTATCTTACTTCTTAAGGTCCTAAATGGATGGCTATGCCGGGAATGGAAAACATCCATAGAAGACTGAGATTTTCAAGAAATAATGTGGATCTACTGTCCTGATCATGCAGAGGCAGGCAACAATGAGAAAGCTAACAGACTATCTCCGAGAGAACCCATAGTGGGGCGATTGGATTAAGGGAGAGATGCTAAGGACAATTAACAGTCGCGTTTGAGAGAACGATACTACAATAGATGAATCAACAAGGCTAAAATTGCTGGAATTTGGCATGAAATGTAAGACTAACAGTGATGGACGTATGAGAGGATGTACCTGTCTAATATACAACTAGCACGCTACAGGGACAATTTGGATTCATACCCTTCGACATTTGTTGAGGCAAACTGAGCACCTATGGGTTTTCCAGAAGTGGAGTGATGTCGATTTTGATGAACAGCAACAGCGCACCTTCTTGAATCTATAGTCACTGAATGCCAAAGCAGTCAGTGGTCGCTGAATGCCAAAGCAGTCAGTGGTCGTTACGCCTGGTGGCGTCTTGTATGGCAGCAAGAAAGTGCCTCCACTTTGCTCGGTCGGCGGCCATCCTTCGTACAGTACCCCAGATCGGTTCATTCTTTGCATCTCGGCCTCCAAAGTTATCCACCAAGTATTTTTTTGGGTCCGCCTCTCTTTCACCTTCTTTCTAGGGCCCATAGCGTCGCTGTTCTTGTGATGACATCGGGGCCTCTTCTGAGGACGCGGCCAACCCTAATCCAACGTTTTCCAGCTATGATGGTGCACACGTATCTTTGGTTGCTCCGAGTAAGCAGTTCTTGGTTGGTGATGGTATTCGGCCAAAAGATTCGGAGAATTTTCCGTAGGCAGTTAAAGCAATATACTTATTGAGCCCGTTGTAACAGGAGGGCTGCACTTACTCTGGTGTACCCTTACGAAGTAGTTACGCCACTGTGCTTGCTGATCAGTCACTGAAGTTGTTGTTAAGTGACGCTGGCGAGAAAAACATTTTCATTTCAAGTGACCTTCACAGAAAAACTACAGCGGCCCATTATAATCTGGGCTGAAAGAAATGTCAGGAACAGATGTTTGACGACATTTGAAGCCCTCCAGAGCAGTGCTTCTATAACCGGGGGTGCATGCACCTCTTAGGGATGCGCGAGCTGACCTCTTGTGGCGCGAGACATGCCATATATTTTAGAAGGCGAAGGATCATCATCATCATCATCCTTATTTTCTTTGTTTGCTCCTAATGAAGCATAGAGCCACCATTACAGCTGGTCCCCTTGCAGGAAGCCTGCTCCACGCATTCACGTGCTCATGCAGAGGTCGTTTCTGAATCAGTCCGTTTTAGATGGTGAGGTATGTCAGCCAAATGCATAACTTCATATTAGTTGCCTTTTACGACATGCTTAAAAGAGCAGTAGACTAATTCTTTCTTTGTTTCATCAGCTACCCCCCCCCCCCCCCCCAAACTGCACGCGGCGAAGCATCATAGACTGCTTTGGTTTTGTTTGGTTTAAAAAACCATCTTCATTGTACACGGATAACTCCGTGAGTGCTCCGATCTCCTCCTTTACATCACACAAGGAAGATCTCAGCACAGTGCACGAACTCCGTAGCACCGGCGAGGATCCCAATGTGTGTATATAGGAATCACACATTGAATACATTTTTTTGTGTGGTGGGTAGGTTTCTAATTTTTCAATTTTGCCAGGCCACCGGTCTTATGGCCTACTCTGTACGATTTCCAACTGCCGTGGTATTTTTAATGTGTGCAGCTTGCACACAAGGCGTCCTAGCTCTTCGCACTTATCCGAGAAGCATCACAGACACAGTATAATACACATAACGCAAATATATTTGTACAACATATAACAATGACAACATGACGTCAGTGAATATATTGTACTTTTAATGTTAACCTCTGTCAAGCAGTTTCGAATTCAAAAGAATTATACTCACTATGTCTAAAACTATATGACAACAAACAGACACAGTATAATAAACATAACAAAAATATGTGTACACAATAGAACATTGACAACGTGGTTTCAGTGAATATCTTGGATTTATAATGTTAACTGTCGTCTAACAGTTTCGAATTCATAAGAATTAATGTTCACTATGCCTACAACTGTGTGAAAAAAAGGATCCCGTTACACGCCCATTGAGGCATATTGGGAATACTGTGTTAGGCCCATATTTTCTTGACCATCGGCACACTAAGGGTGATGTGGTCAGCATCACGCCGGCCGCCTTAACCTTCTCAGAGTTGCTCTGGTACCCAATTCATGAGGCTGGGTCGACCCCGGAGCCGTTTGCGGTATAAAAAATCCCACCTCAACTGGGGATCGAACCATGGACCACCGAGCTAGGAAGCCAGTGCGCTAACCACTGTGCTACCGCGTCTCCGTGTGGAAAAATAACAAACGCTGGACATTACTCATAAGAGCGCTTTTAATTCATGCGTCTCCCCCGATCATTTCCCATTTTTTGTCGGGGCTCACTCTTTGTACTAAATATATTTATATAATATTTTTTTTTCTTTTCACCTATATGTAACTGGGCCCCGAAAGGTGATCAAAGAATGGTAACACTGTACACTATCAGACATGTCGTGAAAAAAGAGACTAAGGTGGGTTGGGCATAGGGCTGGTTATCCCATACTGAAAAAAATAATGCGTTACCGCAAAAACGTCAACAACCAATATGAATAGGTCTAATATAGAATATAAGTCAATTCAGCCGTCCAATCAGAAGAAGCCATCTGGAAAGGAGGCTCATGAAGCAACCCAGTGAAAGTTGAAAGGAGTCTGGGTTGTCGACTAACATTTTATTCGACTTTGAAAATCTTCAAGAATGAGGTAGACCAATAAGACATGGAGAAGAAAACTGGAGACAGAAGTGAAGAGTGATGAGAAGGACGTGGAAATAACTTGAGCTGATGGCACGTGACGAGAGGACTTGGCTTGTGTTTGTTGAAGGCCTATGCTCCTTGGGGAACAGAAGGGTATAGATTGATTGATTGATTGATAGATTGATTGATTGATAGATAGATTGATTGATAGATATATTGATTGATTGATAGATTGATTGATAGATTGATTGATAGATAGATTGATTGATTGATTTATATTTTTCTTTTAATTTCACGTAAAAAGACAGGATTGTGTCTCTTTGTCGAACTTTGGCATATTTTATTAGCTAGAAGATATAAGGGTACGATGCATTTTAAGATGCTATGGGTGCATGGCTTTTTAAGATGCTGTAAATGGGTGCATGGCTTTTTAAGATGCTGCAAAGCGACGCGGGACCTCTAAAAAGTTAAGAAACACTGTTCAAGATGGAGCTCTGGATAATGTAGGGCAACGGAGAGAGAAAATTCGTTAGTTTAAATGGAACAGACTAAACAGTATCTCCTTCATCACCACCACCGACAACAGCACGATCACCATCATTATCACCAGTGTGTCTTCTGGTTTAGTTTTGTGGCGCGTTTAGTTTTCCGGGGGGAAGGGGGGGGGGGGGGTCTTCGGTGAGGAACATGAATACCGGCCCATCAAGAGGATTTGTGCATGATACTTCCTCTTGTACTACCCGGGGTCTTTGAACAGACAGAGAAAGAATAGTCCTAATGCACCTTTAGCCAGGTCGTACAACGCGACGTATGTGAGGTTGCTCATGAGGCTGTCAACCTCATCATGTAAAATAAATTGGCACAGAAACCACCCCTGCAAGAGTGTGTGAATTCTTGATGCGGGCTTCTTGCCAGGGAACCAGTTGGCCCCCCATGTTCCGTAAGGATCGCAAAGGAAAATGATGATGATTAGGCTGGGAACCGCATGGTGTTAAATACATTTCTGCAGAAACCATCATGACAAGAGGACATTCATTCTTTCATGTAGGATTTCTGTCAGGGGGAACCGCATGGTGTTAAATACATTTCTGCAGAAACCGTCATTACAAGAGGACATTCATTCTTTCATGTAGGCTTTCTGTCAGGGGGAACCGCATGGTGTTAAATACATTTCTGCAGAAACCGTCATTACAAGAGGACATTCATTCTTTCATGTAGGCTTTCTGTCAGGGGGAACCGCATGGTGTTAAATACATTTCTGCAGAAACCATCATTACAAGAGGACATTCATTCTTTCATGTAGGATTTCTGTCAGGGGGAACCACATGGTGTTAAATACATTTCTGCACAAACCATCATTACAAGAAGACATTCATTCTTTCATGTAGGATTTCTGTCAGGGGGAACCACATGGTGTTAAATACATTTCTGCAGAAACCATCATTACAAGAGGACATTCATTCTTTCATGTAGGATTTCTGTCAGGGTAACCGCGTGGTGTTAAATACATTTCTGCAGGAACCATCATTACAAGAGGACATTCATTCTTTCATGTAGGATTTCTGTCAGGGGGAACCGCGTGGTGTTAAATACATTTCTGCAGAAACCATCATTACAAGAGGACATTCATTCTTTCATGTAGGATTTCTGTCAGGGGGAACCGCGTGGTGTTAAATACATTTCTGCAGAAACCATCATGACAAGAGGACATTCATTCTTTCATGTAGGATTTCTGTCAGGGGGAACCACATGGCGTTAAATACATTTCTGCAGAAACCATCATTACAAGAGGACATTCATTCTTTCATGTAGGATTTCTGTCAGGGGGAACTGCGTGGTGTTAATTAAATACATTTCTGCAGAAACCATCATTACAAGAGGACATTCATTCTTTCATGTAGGATTTCTGTCAGGGGGAACCGCTTGGTGTTAAACACATTTCTGCAGAAACCATCATTACAAGATGACATTCATTCTTTCATGTAGGATTTCTGTCAGGGGGAACCACATGGTGTTAAATACATTTCTGCAGAAACCATCATTTCAAGAGGACATTCATTCTTTCATGTAGGATTTCTGTCAGGGGGAACCACATGGTGTTAAATACATTTCTGCAGAAACCATCATTACAAGAGGACATTCATTCTTTCATGTAGGATTTCTGTCAGGGGGAACCACGTGGTGTTAAATACATTTCTGCAGAAACCATCATTACAAGAGGACATTCATTCTTTCATGTAGGATTTCTGTCAGGGGGAACCACATGGTGTTAAATACATTTCTGCAGAAACCATCATTACAAGAGGACATTCATTCTTTCATGTAGGATTTCTGTCAGGGGGAACCGCGTGGTGTTAAATACATTTCTGCAGAAACCATCATTACAAGAGGACATTCATTCTTTCATGTAGGATTTCTGTCAGGAGGAACCGCATGGTGTTAAATACATTTCTGCAGAAACCATCATGACAAGAGGACATTCATTCTTTCATGTAGGATTTCTGTCAGGGGGAACCGCATGGTGTTAAATACATTTCTGCAGAAACCATCATGACAAGAGGACATTCATTCTTTCATGTAGGATTTCTATCAGGGGGAACCACATGGTGTTAAATACATTTCTGCAGAAACCATCATTACAAGAGAACATTCATTCTTTCATGTAGGATTTCTGTCAGGGGGAACAGCATGGTGTTAAATACATTTCTGCAGAAACCATCATTACAAGAGAACATTCATTCTTTCATGTAGGATTTTTGTCAGGGGGAACCACATGGTGTTAAATACAGTTCTGCAGAAACCATCATGACAAGAGGACATTCATTCTTTCATGTAGGATTTCTGTCAAGGGGGACCGCATGGTGTTAAATACATTTCTGCAGAAACCATCATTACAAGAGGACATTCATTCTTTCATGTAGGATTTCTGTCAGGGGGAACCACATGGTGTTAAATACATTTCTGCAGAAACCGTCATGACAAGAGGACATTCATTCTTTCATGTAGAAATTCTGTCAGGGGGAACCGCATGGTGTTAAAAACATTTCTGCAGAAACCATCATGACAAGAGGACATTCATTCTTTCATGTAGGATTTCTGTCAGGGGGAACCACATGGTGTTAAATACATTTCTGCAGAAACCATCATTACAAGAGAACATTCATTCTTTCATGTAGGATTTCTGTCAGGGGGAACCGCATGGTGTTAAATACATTTCTGCAGAAACCATCATTACAAGAGAACATTAATTCTTTCATGTAGGATTTTTGTCAGGGGGAACCACAAGGTGTTAAATACAGTTCTGCAGAAACCATCATGACAAGAGGACATTCATTCTTTCATGTAGGATTTCTGTCAAGGGGGACCGCATGGTGTTAAATACATTTCTGCAGAAACCATCATGACAAGAGGACATTCATTCTTTCATGTAGGATTTCTGTCAGGGGGAACCACATGGTGTTAAATACATTTCTGCAGAAACCATCATGACAAGAGGACATTCATTCTTTCATGTAGGATTTCTGTCAGGGGGATCAAGGCATTATTGGCTCAGTGCTCCATACGGAATGAAACAGAAAATTCCAGTAATGATTCAGTTTTGCGAATTATTAATACTTTATTTAATTATTATTGTAAAAACACATTCTAAAGCCCCTTGTATGCCTATGTCGACACGTCTTTACATCTCTCTGTTCCCAGTTTTGCTTCATGTTTTTTTGCATCCATCTTTTCAAATTCTGTTTGATCTCTCCGAGTTCCCTGGCTTAAGCCAGTCCGATTTGCAGCTTACTTTTTTTTTGTTTTTTTGTAATCGCATTTCCTCCCGTGATGGTGAAGTTATTAGCACCTTATACGATCCCAGGCTGGCGGCAAGGACATCTTTCTTCGTGCAGTTCGTTTCCCATCATGTCCTGGCCTGGTTGAAGATCTTTCTTTTTTCTGTGTTAAATAGAACCAAAAAAAAATATTCCTTAGATCTGGTCTTTCTTAAAGAACAATTATAAAATACGAGTAAGTAGCCCGCCAAAACACTGAAAGAATGAATTGTAGTTTGTTGTTTCTACTGCATGTCCCGCTGACTGCATTATTTCACATAGGGTTATTTAATTCCTTTCCATTCCGTTTTAACTTAATTGGATTTTTGTAGTCAAACATGGCATGACTTATAGCCAATGGTCAAATCACAATGAGACGATTGAAAGGCATGGATGTTGAATTTAATTTTCACAGTGTAATGCTCTGTTTCCATATTTTCCCGAAAGGACGATGGGATTGTTTTCATTTGTTGTCGTTGTTGTTGCTACAAACTTTTCATTAATATATTTAGTAATTTGGGAATCAGTAAAATATAATGTACCGCTCCGTGTAGTTCCCGGGGGTACCTGGGGGGATTAAAAAAGAGTAGGACTGGTTTTTTTCCTCACGCATGTCGTAAGGGGTAAGTAATATGAAGTTGTGCGTGGGCCTGGCAGACTTATCAATTAAGACTAATTGCTACAGAAATCACCACTTAAATGTTTTTTATGTGGGCTACTTGGAAATCACCACTTGAATGTTTTTTTTATGTGGGCTACTTGGAAATCACCACTTGAATGTTTTGTATGTGGGGTACTTGGAAATCACCACTTGAATGTTTTTTTATGTGGGCTACTTGGAAATCACCACTTGAATGTTTTTTTGTGTGGGCTACTTGGAAATCACCACTTGAATGTTTTTGTGTGTGGGCTACTTGGAAATCACCACTTGAATGTTTTTTATGTGGGCTACTTGGACATCACCACTTGAATGTTTTTTTTTTAAATGTGGGCTACTTGGAAATCACCACTTGAATGTTTGTTTAATGCGGGCTACTTGGAAATCACCACTTGAAAGTTTTTTTATGTGGGCTACTTGGAAATAACCACTTGAAATCTTTTTTATGTGGGCTACTTGGACATCACCACTTGAATGTTTTGTTTTTAATGCGGGCTACTTCGAAATCACTACTTGAATGTTTGTTTAATGCGGGCTACTTGGAAATCACCAGTTGCATGTTTTTTTTAATGCGGGCTACTTGGAAATCACCAGTTGAATGTTTTTTTAAATGCGGGCTACTTGGAAATCACCACTTGAATGTTTTTTAATGTGATCTACTTGGAAATCACCACTTGAATGTTTGTTATGCAGTGTACTTGGAAATCACCACTTGAATGTTTGTTATGCTGTCTACTTGGAAATCACCACTTGAATGTTTTTTTAATGCGGTCTACTTGGAAAACACCACTTGAATATTTGTTATGCGGTCTACTTGGAAATCACCACTTGAATGTTTGTTATGCAGTCTACTTGGACATCACCACTTGAATGTTTGTTATGCAGTCTACTTGGAAATCACCACTTGAATGTTTTTTATGCGGTCTACTTGGAAATCACCACTTGAATGTTTGTTATGCGGTCTACTTGGAAATCACCACTTGAATGTTTGTTATGCAGTCTACTTGGAAAACACCACTTGAATGTTTGTTATGCGGTCTACTTGGAAATCACCACTTGAATGTTTGTTATGCGGGCTACTTGGAAATCACCACTTGAATGTTTGTTATGCGGTCTACTTGGAAATCACCACTTGAATGTTATGCGGGCTACTTGGAAATCACCACTTGAATGTTTTTTTAATGCTGGCTACTTGGAAATCACCACTTGAATGTTTTTATGCGGGATACTTGGAAATCACCACTTGAATGTTTTTTAATGCGGTCTACTTGGAAATCACCACTTGTATGTTTTTTATGCGGGCTACTTGGAAATCACCACTTGAATGTTTTTTATGCGGGCTCCTTGGACTTCACCACTAGAATGTTTGTTATGCGGGCTACTTGGAAATCACCAATTGAATGTTTGTTATGCGGGCTACTTGGAAATCACCACTTTAATGTTTGTTATGCGGGCTACTTGGAAATCACCACTTGAATGTTTGTTATGCGGGCTACTTGGACTTCACCACTTGAATGTTTTTTATGCGGGCTACTTGGAAATCACCACTTGAATGTTTTTTTAATGCTGGCTACTTGGAAATCACCACTTGAATGTTTTTATGCGGGATACTTGGAAATCACCACTTGAATGTTTTTTAATGCGGTCTACTTGGAAATCACCACTTGTATGTTTTTTATGCGGGCTACTTGGAAATCACCACTTGAATGTTTTTTATGCGGGCTTCTTGGAAATCACCACTTGAATGTTTTTTTTATGCGGGCTACTTGGAAATCATCACTTGAATGTTTTTTATGCGGGCTACGTGGAAGTCACCACTTGAATTTTTTTTATGCGGGCTACTTGGAAATCACCAGTTGAATGTTTGTGTGTGCGGGCTACTTGGAAATAGAAATGCTGCAGTGATGGTCCCATGGTTCACAAGGAAGGAAAAGAAGACAGGTAACGGTAATCCTATAGTAGATACTGCCATAGGGGAGAACAGTGTTAGAGACTTCATCTTACACAAAGTCTCACCTTTATAAGGTGTGGTGGCCGGTTCTCCTCCCCCCCCCCTTTCTCACAGCCTCTGCCTTCCCTAATTCAGGAGCAGAATCGTGTATCCATTTTTTCAGCTGAGTAGACTGGGAAAATCCTGGAGCAAGTCAAGAGCTTCTCATATCTTGGTCGTATAATAACAGAAGATGGCAGATGTGAAACATAAATCAAGAAGAGAATAGGAATATTCAAAGCTACATTCAACAACCTGAAACATATACTGACATCTAAACAGTTAACTCACACATTAAAACTGAGAATCATAAAATGTTATATATATTCTGCATTACTGTATGGTGCAGAAACATGGACGATGAATAAGCATTAGGAAGAAAGAATTGAGGCTCTTGAAATGTAGATATATAGAAGAAATTTAGATATATAGAAGAATGGAGCGTATCTCATGGAAAGAGAAGAAAACAAATAAGGAGGTCCTAGAAAATCTAGGTATGAAAAGAGAACTAATGAGGGAGATCAAAGTTTGGCAGCTAAAATATTTTGGCCACATAAAAAGGCATAACACCTTGCAGAAGACCATAATAGAAGAAAGAGTTGAAGGCAAACGTGCAAGGGGAAGACAGCGCTATAAGTGGGAAGATAACATCAAGAGATGGACAGGAAAGAGCCTATCAGAGTACACCACCAAGACAAGAGACAGAAGACGTTGGAGATCCATTACAACCAACCTTCGTTGTGGAGATGGCAGCTGATGATGATGACGAGACTGGAGCGTGATGCGACCTTGTATTTTGGACCAGGTCCCTTTGCCATGAGAAGCAGGCGTTGTGCCGCTCTGCCACTCGGTCGCTTGTATGGAATTCATTTTAATATTTAAGAATGTTGAATATTGTAAAATGAATGAACAGTGCAAAATAATGAGCACTGTTTGAAGTTTTACCAGCGCAAATTATCTGCGAAAATGTCCATACTCTATGTAGGTGAAAACTATTGTTTAGTTCAGAAGTAGGGATCTAAATACAGCGAGAATCGTGTGGAATTTTTAAATGGTGACAGTCTGACAGTCGATAGAAATGCTTGTGAGAAAGGCTGTTGTGGACAGGGATGGGAAGGAGGACAGAAGCATGGTTTGGTCAATAACTAGGTCAGAAAGTAAATAAACGTGGTAGACGATACAGCAGAATTAAACAGTGCAGAGCTGCAGGTGTGAAAGTGATGATATGAAGCAGGAAAGTGAGAATACATGTTAAAACATGGACTACTACTGTCAGACTCGTCCTAATACTACTGTTAATACTAATTCTAGTGGTGCCGTTGCCAGCACGTAAAACGTACCATGACCGTATTACTATGGCCACTTCAGTTCTTATTACTGCTGTAACTAATGCATCCGATTGGCAAAGTGGTTAGAGCGCTGGTCTTTCGCGGCAAAGGTTCCGAGTTCAAATCACGGTACCGACCGACACGCTCCAGTCTACCCAACTGTAAATGGTTACCTGACATTGAGTTAGGGAAGGAACCGGCAGCGAGGAAGGGAACTGGTCCCCCCATCTCTCAATTCTGGATGTAGAATGGTGAAATCTCTAACACTTCACTCCCCTAGGGCAGTACCTGCGATGGGACTACCTCTACCCGTTTGTTTTAACTAGTGCTACCTTGGGGGTAAGAGAGGTCAAGAAAGACGGAAAAGAACACCAAAGAGAACACTGGACCACAGACATAAAATAGATGAGGAAGACCTTGACATTAAAATTTTTTTATTTTATTTATTTATTTATATATTAATTTTTGTTTTATTTTATTTTAGTTTATTTTTTATTTTATTTTATTTTAGTGAATTTTTTTTAGTTTTTATTTTTCATATTTTTTTCTTTTGTTTATTATTATTTTTATTTTATTTTTATTTTTTTAAATCACTTTTCCATCACTCTGTTTTCCAGACCTTGTTTTCATTATTTTTTGCTTTTAATGTACTATCCACTTCCGCTTTCCGGTTTTGTGGCAGCCATCTTTGCTCCAACATGTGACAACACATAAGGGAGTATTTTTCTCTTATTTCTATAGTTTCATGTTCTCCACTTAATTCTCAATTTCTTTCCCTCCTGTTTCGTGTTTGTCTGTCCCTGACGAAGGCCTTGTGGCCGCAACGTAAGTTTTTCTTGTCCTTTCTCTTTGTAAGACGTATTACTATTTGTGTGTTTGGATAATTTTTTTTTATTCTACCGACGTTAGGTCACGAGAATTTGGCTTGAGTCTGTTGAATGCGCATTCTGTTTGGAAAGCTGAAGGATAATGAAGGTGATAATGGTAGTAATGGTGAAAAGTGCTAATATTTCTGCTACTATCGTTACTGCCGCTTCTGGTGCTACTACTGCAACAATGATTACTATGGTTGCTGTTACAACTGCTGCTGTTGCAAACACTACTACTGCTATTACTACTACTTCACTACTACCACAACTCCTTCTAGAACCACTGTTACTGCTACTATCACTACTGCCATATCAAATATTATTAATGATCCTGATAATAATAATAATAAAATGACTTTTTCATCGACACAAGCAAGCCCAGCCGGTGGGTAATGATTATATTATCTTGCGACCACAGCTCATAAAGGTACAAAGATAAATGAATAAACCCCTTTAAAAAAAGCCTTGAAAACGTTGATAAATTAAGAAATTTCTTAAAATAAGTTTGTTGCCAAATATTTTCTAACTAGGAAGTAACCGCTGCTTAGTCAGTTAGAGGCTAAGGATCCAACTAGGTCAAAGAATTATGACTGACAAGTTGTGTCTCATGTCCTGAGAATAGCACCATTTCTCCTGTATTCAATTTCTTCCTGTTTCTTAGACCTTTCAATTTCCACCTTTAACCTTTCACCTTCCACCTTTCACATTCCACTTTCCACCGATCAAGTAAGCCGGTCAACCCGCACAAACACTCGGACACAATAATTAGCTAAAACACTTGTAAACGGACGTATCTGCTTTACGCGCAGAATTGTTTACGTTATCGCAAGGTAAATGCGATAATACCAGGTAATTATACCGGTCATACGCTTATCCATTCTATCAGTCTGGCAATCTTTTGAAACGCGTCGGTCCAACATTTGACCCCAGGTGAAAAGCTGGTGACAACACGGTCTCACCCGATCGACATGAAAAGAACCCAAGATTGTCTGTCTGGGTTACCGACGTCGGTGTCAGTTTGTCTGGCAAATTACACAGAGGGTAGATGCGTTTATTGCTTTTTGTGGGACAATCCCTGGTGATTGTTACCGTTACCGATAATCTGTCTGGGTATACATCGTGGCGGAAGGCATTAGCGAGGATAGTTCACAGATTTGTTGTTGTGAGTGGGCGGAAATATTACCGGATTATTTGAAAGAGGTCACGCGTTGGAATATTAAATGTAAGATTTTAAAACACGTCGGGGATATTTTGAGATTAGGCACCCCAAACCAGTGCTAAAGAGCTTACGACTGCGTTAAAGTAAGAAGCCGGAATAAACTATGAATCCTATTGGAACATCCGACGGAAGCATCATTTGTGATGTGAACTGAGAACTGCACATATAATGTAGTGAAATCAGAGACACAGAACAGAGAGACTGCAGCGCACATCATATGAGCGACTCCCAGAAGCCAGTGAGACATCAGACTTAGAATTCCTATATTATAAGTGACAGATCGAAGTAATTGGGAAACTTAAAACCTTAAAAAAGTAAGCCCGCCTTTATAAATACAGAGACTGAAAAACTTAAGGGACCAGGACTTTAAATACCAAGACTTTAACCTTAAGAAATAGGATCACCCGTCATAAGAGAAACTTTCCCAGACCAAGTGTTTCGCAGATTCACCCGTCATAAAAGGGATTCAAAATTTCCAGACCAAGTGGTTCGAGAGCATATAACCTAAATTTCTCGTGTCAATTCTAACCTGTGAGAGGAGATTGTATATTCCCAAAATTTTGGGATAAGTGTAAACCTTTATTGTACAAATGTGAATGAACACGTCTCTTGCTAAGTGGTTATATATGAGGCTGGCAGCCTCAACATATGAAACTAGTATATTCATAAATCACTACAGCAAGCGCTGGTGATTTCGTCTAGCTAGTCGTGCGGAAAACCGACAGCAGAGGCGACCCCAGACTCCAAATTGAGCAGTGATGACTGATGATTACATGTGTTTAAAGTGTATAATATTTTGTGAGATATATGCACTTTGTTAATTGTAACTCAGGCCACCCATTATTCGCGCTGTCCAGACACATTTTCCAAGTTAATACCCAGAGGAATATGGTGAATTTTATTCATTTTCCCAGAGCTACACTGTGTTCTCGGGAATTTAATTCTTCTGAGAGATTAACATTGGTGGGTGGCCAGAGAGAATGCGCCTGTTAATTGGCAGTCCACAAAAGTACTTAGCAGAGGCATTTGTTTTCCTATTTTCCAAAAGTTCGTGGTTACAAGCCATTAGACAGTTCGAAGTACTGAAGTTACTACGTCACCCGTGTGAGAGAAGTACATTCATCACCAACAAGTGATGAAAACCACAGCTGCAGGACTCCCTTATATCAGTTAAGTGCTTATAAAAAGGCACCAGCAAAAAGGGACATAATTTTCTGACTATATCCTCATCCTAAATCTCTGTGAAGAGAAAGTCCGATCCCAATATAAAAGTCACCAGCATTTTATTTATTTTAAACTGTTAATTCTAATTGATTTGTTACATTTTATTTTAAAACTATACAAACATAGTTGATTCAGTTATTACATGTATGACAGCAAACGTATGAGCCAGAATATTTAATATACATATTTACATCTAGACATATATTTACCTCTAAACAGAGGACATTCTCTGAATTAACTCAGCTGGGGGTTTGAACGAGCTAAAAACCATTGCTTAAATCCTTCACAAAAGCCTACAGGCAGATATAAGTTAACCATTGCTCAGCCCTATTCTGCATGGTTCTTGATATTTGAATTATCTTGAGAAAACTCCTTAGGATAGAAGCTTCATTACACTTCTATCTACATCTCTGCCAAGAGTAATCTTGTGCGAAGGTAGACACCTTTGACGACCCATTTAGATACTCTTAGAGTTCTGGCCACTGTTGGAGCACTACTGCAAAGCAGGGGAGGCAATCCGTGACACAGACGATACGCCAAGGCCTAAAAACCCAACCCCTGCAGACCCATTAGAACAGTCCCAACTAAGATGGTTTGGCCATGTCTGCAGAATGGGATAGAATCGGTTGTAGTGGCAGGTAAGGGAGGCTAAACGCCAGGGATCCAGACCTCCAGGACGACCTAGAGTCCGCTGGGAGGACACATTAGACAACCTCTGAAGGACCGAGGACTAGAATGGAACCAGGCCAGGAGGAAGACAGCCGATAGGATAGTATGGCGCTCTCTCTCTTCCAAACCTCTACACCTCACGGTAGAAGAGGAACGATTAAGTAAGTAAGTAACTTAGTAATCTTTAGGCATCGTTCGGTAAAATACATGTTTTAAAGTGGAAGTCGGTAACCTGACAATCCCGATCTAGTGGAGGATATGGTAGATCTTTAGGCGCAAAAAAAAAAAAAAACCAAAGAAAGACTTTGTAAACTAAGTACATTTTCGAATTAGATCTCTCACCTTGACATTTAAAACGGCGGTGTCCCCGAGATTGAAGGTACTTGTCCTGCATTCCTAATCATAAATCTCGAGCTGTCTACTAAAATATATTCGTGAACTGCATGAGATAGGGACGCGGTCTTTACATTGTAAGGTTCATCATCTCCCCTCCTTTCCTCTCCCCTCCCCTTTTGCTTACAGTTACTCTCACTCAATCACACACAGACACACACAGACACACACACAGACATACACTCACACACACACACACATATATATATATATATATATATATATATATATATATATATATATATATATATATATATATATATATATATATATATATATATATATATATATATATATATATATATATATATATTAGATCTTTAGAGGGTTCAGTGTTGCTAAAGTAGATTCCAAAAGCTCCTGGGTTGCCCCCCTGTACTAAAGCATTATATTTGCCGATGTTTTAGTACCGTACTCTTACGCACATTTACTTACGTACATAGTCGGGTTACGAACGTCCTTAAGACCGAAACTGGTTTCTAACTCGGAGACCTTACTGCTGTGCCATGACTAACCCCTCGGTGGAACCTCACGGTTTTGTGACAGAAGAATATGGAAAATCGAAGGTGAAATGTCCCAGGATGGTTAAGTTGGAACATGCATTTCATGTCAGTTTCCTGAAGGAAAAGGGTTATTAAAGGGGTGCTCCCTAGCTCTAATCTCTTGTTCTGTCACGATTTATTTGATTTGTGTGTGTGGTGTGTATGTGTGTCACGTCTAGCTCTCATAATCTCTAAGTAGATGAAGAAAGAAAATGATTGCTACTCGCTCGCACTATGAGGTTCCCACACTATGAGCTTCCCACACTATGAGGTTGAGCATTGGTTGGTAAATATAGTCATACCTCGCTTTATTGCGCTTCGCTTTATTGTGCTTCGCTTTATTGCGCTTCGCAGATAGTGCGACGTTTTTTCAAATTATTCATGTTTATTTATTAGAACGTGCCTTCTTCTTCCAACAGATTTTGGCTCTCCACCAGCAAAAAGATTACGATTCGCTGAAGGCTCAGATGATGAAGATTAGCATTGTTGTTAGCATTTTTAAGTATCTTTAATTTTACAGTACATTGTTTTTTTTTTAGACCTAGCGCTATTGCGCACTTAATAGACATAATGTAAACAGAATTTTCTGCCATCAATGGTACCTATACCTTGTAGCGGTATGGCAGCTTGTGTACCCTGACAACCCCCAGAGCTATGCCAGTAGGAGTTTTACTCCTGGTAGGTTCAACCAAGCTGGACTGGTCTGCGTGGGTAGGGGTCAGACAAAAGCTGGTATCCTGGTCAACCAGGTTGGGGGTATTAGCACAGGGCCGACACCCCGTCTATGTAAAAAAATCGCACATGTTACGGAAACGGCAACAAATGGAAAAAACGTTGATGCGGGACGGACATCCGGAGCCTCAGGCTCGTATGACTGCCAGTGGTGAAAGCCCAAAGGAAGCCATTTGCATGAAAACGGATGTTATGCACGGCTGTTTGCCAGCGATTTTTTACTTTTCCCTGACCGCGCTATTTATAGCTATCGTGACAGAGGTTACGTGGTCAACTTCATAACGGGAAAAAAATGTGGCGGTGTTTACTTTTGATAGGGCTTAATTAATGCTTTTAGGCTACTTTATTATTATAAATACCGGCTTTAATTTTGCGTAAAGCTAGACTAGAAATGTTAGAGTAAATTTTAGAACAAGAACAAACATTTTTTCACAATTAGAACAGAAGATATAATAGTATGAAATAGTGTAAAGTTTACGTTTTTTTTACATTTTGTTATGGTTTGTTTCTAATGCAATTTACACTAAAACGGTCACAATCAACATGCATAACAAATTACAGAAATCAAAAGTAGAAAACCTGCAGAAAATGGATATCAAAGTTTTGTTTTGGTTTCATGCGTCACACATTAATTATTGAAACATTAAATTGCAAGTCCACATTTATTACCTTAAAATAACACACCCAATTGTCCACAGAACATGAGAGCTAACAATTATCTCAATCATACATCACGATGGTCATGTAAAAATGAGTATGGTCATGAGTAAAACGAAATGTTCAATTTAATAGATAAATAGGTATATTTAATAAATACATCTACTAAATGATTTCCACACTGTTAATTCTGTCACTCTCACGCAACAACTGCCATAATTTGCTCTAGCCCCAAAATTTCGCTCAATTATCATTCACACTTCCTTTTTTTATAGGATGAATCTGTACATTCACAGATGGAGAAATTTGTAACAAATGAGTTTCCATTATACATTTTAATTGTGAAGTTATATTTTTAATACCGCTGGCGCGTCTTTCAATTTTGGAAATAGTGGAATGTACAAATTCTCCTCCTTGCTCTCCATGCATGCCCATCCCAAAGCCATGAGTTCTGATCCAGTCTGCGCAATGTTTTTCTAATATGTGCTGTTTAGGAATTGTCTTACTGGGGAATAACTTTCTGAACAAAGACATATAAGTCTCTATTGATGCTGTTATTGATTCTTTACTAATTGGTTTACTGTGTGATATTTTGTTGTGTACTTTCTCAAATGCTTCTTTCAGTGAGTTGAATTGTTCTTGGGCAATAAAAGCTATGTTAGTTATATCTTGTTTGTCTGTAATTTTCAGTGTTTGTGTAATGATTGCTCTTGTAAGATCTTTATAAACTTTTGTGTAAGACTGTTACGTGCAGTCTTTGATATCTTGCAATATAATACATTTGTATGCTTGTTATGTTCGCAAATATTTTGTAAACAAAATAGATACTTTTTAGTGCTTAAGGAAAAGTCATTATTGAGTTACTTCCCTTGAAAGGAGTCTCAGATCGAACTCCGCGGACGAATCTAGTTTTACTACGATTTATTCTTTGTTTGGGTAGGAATAGATTGTTCTTGCTTCAGAATATCTATGGCCTGAATTTATGTGTATTGTTTGTCTAGGTAGGACGAGTCTGTCTTATATCTGTATATCTTTACATATCTAAGTCGAACTATATGTTCTTTGTCGCTAGAAAGGTCAAAGGCTGTTCAGCGGATGTGTGGCTAGAGAGGTGTGATTGGGCTTCGCCCTGATGATGGGGGGCTGTCGTGTTTTCTGTATCGGCTTGTCGCCGGAAAAAGTGATCGATATATGTGTAGGGGAACGTGATAGTCGTCTAGACCTATCGTGTATGCTTTACCCCAGTGTTTATTCTTATTGCCAAGGAATGGCAGAATCATATTTCTGATACCAAGGTAACAAAAGCACTTCTTATGAACTCTCTTACGAAGCCATCGTTTTTGATAAGCAGACGCACGATTTGTACGTCTGAGGGAATATTTAACTAGATGAAGAGGTCATTCATTTCTAGCAGCACCATATTGTATGTTGAAGTCCATTGCATCATGATAGAATCTACAGAGCAATGAGAACATTTAATGTAGGATTAACTTTGATACAGATTCCAGTTTGTATCCTAAAGTAAGTGACAGCTCACGACAGCAGCCATCTTGTATCCAAATATTTTATGACTTTCAAGAAGAGAAAAGGGATGCCCCGTACTATCGCTTGATGAGTCCAGAGATCACTGCTACAGATGAAAACCCATTACTAGCGGTTCAATATGATTACATGAAAAATATGTGCTGAACATTATTTAAAGGAATCTTCGCTAGACGAGGTTAGGTCTAGAAGCCATCTTGAATATTGTTTATAAATGACGTGCTTTGTCAGTTAAACTCAGATGATATATATATGGGCAATACTGAGTGCTTGTCTACTGACATTCCATTGTGCTATTATGCAACGAGTGCCCATGTATCATTGCAAGACCATTTATCAATTGTACCATGATGTATTATGCCAACCTGTGATTTGACTGTCTTATTGATGCTACTGTTAGTTTTCGTCATTAAATGTGTTTAATGTGCCAGCAGTCTTCCTTGCGTCATTGACGACTGCACATGAGTGAAAGAGGGTATTATTCATCTATCAAGAGCTCTTAGCATTCGCGTCTTTACCCTCACTCAACACATTACTATACAGACGTTATATGAACACTGTTTTTGAGGGGCCATATCATCCCTGGTGTAACCCCGCGCTGGTGACCTACATTCCACAGTACAGATGACAGATAACACGGTCACTCTACCATTTTTCACCACGCATTTACAGTGTACCAGCCCTTCTACATATCTGACAGTTAACTGTTGAATGAATGCTCTGCTATGATCTGTTGTGTTTGTTTAACTTTAAAACTATCTGTCTCCTCCTTATCCTCACAAAGTTCAATACCTGCCTGAAAAAATTCAATTTTAGCTTCTAATTCTTCTGCCTGTTTCCAGTTCCAACCAAATCTCTTCAAGTTCTTAATAGTACTAATGTTTGCATGTATCTCTTGCGGATTATCAAATATCTTTGCGTCTATTGTATCGGCTACCTGTTCTAGAAGTCTGTGGTGTTTCAAAACAATGCCTAATAAAATATGAAGGTAAGTAGGAGCTACATTTTCAATTTCAATCTCTAACATTGGTTTGTGTAAACAATTATGGTAACGTGCCACTTGCCTTTTATTCCCTTTCCCATATTTCATATATCTATTGTAATCTCTTATCAACATTGCCAAACTTCTTGGTTTGCAAGTTGTATGCTCTCTGGATGTCTTTATTTCCTTGTTTTGCTGGAGACACCACAGACATGGGTATATTCCTTGAGCTCCAGACAAACCAAACATTTTCATCAAAAAGTCGTAATCCCCGAATAAGAAAACAACAACTTTTTTACCATCCCACTCTAGATCTTTTTGTGACTCTATCTGAGCTTTCATGCCATTCATAAATATTTCTAAATTATCATATGTATCTCTGACTCTAACCATTGATAAAAGGATGGTATTAGATTTAGAATTTGGTTTCTCTAAATTTACTACCTGCATTGTAACTTTGAATGAAGAAGATATACAAACAGTTACTTAGAATTCTTTGGCAGCCGTCGTGTGCACAGGATTGTCTACCAAAGAACACTAATGGAACAGTCCTTATCTCACATACAATTAAAAAAAAGACATTCATATTATAAATACAAGATCAACAAGACTTGAAAGATAGATCAAAGTATTGTGGAAGTAATCTATCTATAGCTTTACATGTTTTCTGACGCTTATATACGCAGCTAAATATCATTATAAATGAATGAAAATGCAAAAACAGATGGTGCTTTACAAAAAGTTATTTTTTTACAACCTTATTTAAGATTTGCGAGTATCAGGAATGCGTTTACAGTTATTTAAATGTTATAAAATCTTGTGACAATATGCTTGTTCTTGTAATGCCAAACTCACAAAACTGACTACCACACATTCTCAAGATATGAAACCAAAAAAAATGTATGTGGAAATAATCTTTAGCTTCCCTTCGAGAAGTCTTTATAATTATAAACTCAAACGAATTGGCCGATTTTTAGATATTAAATTAATAAAAAGATTACTTATGTTATGAATTTCCTTCCGGTCACCGAAACTAAAAGATCGCTCGGGTATAAGGCACAAACAGCCGTGTATGACCGCAAAACACGAAACCAGAATTGGATTTTGGAACGTCAGAACTATGAATGAGGCAGGAAAGCTGAGACAAATCACAGCAGAGATGAGGAACTACAAATTACATATCCTGGGAATAAGTGAGAGCAGATGGACCTGGACGGGGAGAATAAAAATTTTATTCTGGTAGAGAGGATGGTCAGCGCAACGAAGGTGTAGCCATTATCATGAAGAAAAGAATGGAGAGGTCTTTACTGAAATGGAAACCCATCAACAACAGACTGATAAGAACAAGACTGAGAGGGAGATTCACCAACACCACAATTATACAATGCTGTGCACCAACAAACGACAGCGATGAAGAGGTCAAGCACGAGTTCTATCAATAACTACAAAAGGAAATGGAAACTGCACTTAGGTACGATCTTATTATAGTAATGGGAGACCTCAATGAGAAAGTTGGAACACACAATAATTATAACGAAAGAGTAATGGGGAAATGCGGCAGTGGAACAGTAAATGAGAATGGTGACAAACTAATAAGCTTCTGCAGCATTAACAACTTGGTCATTGGAGGAACACTTTTTCCACACAAAGAAGAGCACAAATTAACGTGGGAATCCCCGAACGGACGGGAAAGAAACCAGATAGATCACATAATGATCAATGGCAGATGGAGACATGTATTACAAGACGTGAAAGTAAGAAGAGGTGCAGATGTGGGAAGTGATCATCACCTAGTAGTAGCAAGACTGAAGGTGAAACTCAGAGCTGCTTGACCAGGTGCAGTCAAACAGAAAAGCTTTTGTGGTCGACGTAAAGAGACGATATCAGATTACCAAAAGCCAGGAAAGAACAGACACCGAAGATGTCGACCAGAAATTCAACACCATCTCAACAATATACAAGGAAAGCAGCAAGTCATGCTTGGGATTCCAGGAAAGAATGAGCCAAGACTGGATAACACCAGAAAAGCTAAACACCATAGCGAAGAGAAAGGAAATGAAAAGAAAGAAAACAGAAGCTAAGTATCCCAGGTTAAAGGCAATATATAATTAACAGTACAGTCAGCTGAACAAATGATGTAAAACGTCAAACCCGTGCTAACAAAAGGACATTTCTGGATGACCTTGCAAGACAGGCAGAAGAGGCAGCACTGAGAAATGAACAAAGCACAGTTTATAAAATAACTAAAGCTATCAGTGGAAAACGAGGTGCAAACAACATAATTTAGTAAGAGACAAGCATGGAAATCTCATCACCACAGCACAGGGGCAGGAAACAAGATGGGCAGAGCACTTCAGAGAAACACTGAATAAGGAACCACCAGAGACTCAGCTGAATGTTCCTGAGGCTGAAAGTGACTTAGATGTAAATACAGACATTCCATGAAAAGAAAAAAATCAACGTCTATTAAAGGGTTAAAAATGGAAAAGCGCCGGGTCACGACAATCTAAATGCTGAGTTATTCAAGGCAGACCCTGAACAAGCAGCAGAACTATTAGAACCACTATTTGCACAAGTCTGGGAAACTGAGACAACACCAACAGAGTGAGTAAAGGAATAATTGTCAAATTGCCCAAGAAGGGCGACCTTGCAGACTGCAACAACTGGAGAGGAATTACTCTCCTCTCATTTCCCAGTAAAATACTAGGCAGGATAATCATCCAGAGAATTTCAAAAGCAGTTGACCATAAACTGAGGAAAGAACAAGCGGGTTTTAGAAAGAACAGAAGATGTGCAGATCATATATTCACTCTCATGAACATTATAGAGCAGTGCTCAGAATGGCAGAGACAGCTACACATTAACTTTGTTGATTTTGAAAAGGCTTTCAACAGCATACACAGGGACAGCCTATGAAAAATACTGAGGTCGTATGGAATTCCCAGCTGCATTGTTTCCATCATAAAAAGCCTCTATTCTAACTTTACATGCAGTGTTGGATTGAGTAATCTAACTTTCGAAGTGAAAACAGGAGTACGACAGGGATGCCCCTTATCAACAACATTATTGTTGACAGCCATAGATTGGGTGATGCGCCAGACAACAGAGGGGCAGTCCAAGAGGAAATAGATGGACAACGTTTTCTACACTGGAAGACCTGGAATATGCAGATGATATTGGACTACTCGCGCATTCACATCAACACATCCATAAAAAAACCGATAGACTGAATAAGTATGGCCAGCAGGTTGGTCTGAACATCAATCTGAAGAAGTGTCGTGAAATATTCTAATCCACATATATAAATTATCAGGTAAATGTAAAGCCTAACAAATAAATTTAATAAAAGGAAAGAAGAATGGTAAAGAACAGTGCTGTCACAATGACTGTACTCGAAATCCCCTTGTTTTCTAATTCGTCTGCAAATTGTAACGTTTCACGTTGATAGTAAAAGCCTACTGCTTCAATACCCGCTTTCTACGATAAAACATGTGCTGCATTCCTAAGAAAAACCTTGAGATACGCAGGTTGACCTAGATTTAAAATTCCATTCATGTCTTTTTATACACTACGTTACCTAAAACGAAAGACAGATGGACTAAAGATAGAAAGAAGGGAGGGCTGAAAGCAGGGACGCAGGCAATACTACCACAGTTGCGCGATACACAATTACTACCATCACGCGTGTAAGGCCACAAGCACTAGCTTTTTTTCAAATCGACAGTGGAAAAAAAAACACACTACACACAAGAGAGTTAGGTTTTAAAAAAACTTACAAAACGCTTATTAGGAAACATGACATTCTACTGTTTTATGTCTAAAATCCTGACATTAGTCTGACAGTACAGCAGGACAGGTGGCGGTTCTAAACATAAAAAATAAAAAAAAACTACACGACTATCCTGGAAAATACATATTTTGAACGCAGCCCCTTAGCCCCATTAAATTTATATATTTTGGGTTCCTTAGGACTTGCTGACAAATAATATGTTAAACGTTACGCAAGTAGTCTAGGAATTACCAAATTATAGCCAAAAGAAATAGTGAGGGATGTCAGACAACACCCAAATCAGAATCGCTCAGTGGCAGATTTTCAACACACCTTGTACGGAAATATGCTGACATGTTACCTCCTATTTGATTGGCGGAAAATAAATGTAAGGCTAAACACGATTAGTCGGACTATAAATACTACTTCGTTGTTGTTAGGGGAAACGTGAGTAGGAGTACTTTTTTGAAAAGCTGTGTAAACATGGCATGATTGGTTAGACCTGCCAATATAGTCAATTAGAGGCGTCAGGTCAACACCAAATTTGCAAATAAACTTACTACAGAACCAGTGCGTTGAGCGCCAGTGCATATTTTTCTAAATAAAAGCCTGGGACATCGGCAGATCGAAATTGTGTTATATTCAGTGCCAGTCAACGTAATTCTGTATTATTTCCATGAATTGTGGTAAGCTTGAAATATTTGATATCTTTTTAATGAAAATTGAATGTAAATTGATAATTTATGTCTGTATATATGTGTGGTTCAGTAGCGAACATGAGGTAAAGCCTCTATAGTGCTCCAGCCTGAACAGAAGGTGTCGGAGGAAAGTAAAACTACATGGACTTGCCAAACAGTACACTGACACCTAGCTTATTGACTAGAAAGAAATAATGCTGGAATTGCAGAGGCGTAGTAATCATTAGGGAGGAATATACTGGTGTAAATTATTTCAGATGAAGCTGACAGTTGGCCTACCGCTCTGAACTCAGTGTTTGTTATGTATTGTGCTCAGTGTAGAAATAGAGTATAAATTAGTTCTGAAGTAGGAGGTACAACCTTCTTGTTTCAGGGACCGTGGTCCAAAAGTTATTGAAGCAGCACCTGGTCAGAGCTTTGCTGAATCCAGAGGCGGACAGCATACTCCTTGGTCCATATAGCAAACAGTGAGGTGTCTCCAGAACACAGGGGAGCAATCGAGCAGAGGAGTCTTTTCCTGCCGACATCACGAAAGATAAGCCTATGTGGCCAGCGGAGCTCAACATTATGTAACCCCATCTTAAACTGACATTGTGTAAAAATAAGAGGGGAAATTATTTGTTTTAATGAACGGAACTGAGAACATCTCCAATACTAGTTCCAACAGAAACAAACACTTGAAGTCATGATGACAAATAACAACATAGCTTGAAAAAACAAAACCAGTATTACCTCATAGTACCACTACACAACTGACACACATAAGATAATATTAATAAAAATATGTCACTACAAGATTCATATTGATAAATTCTGTACATATAACTTGTAATTAAAATTGATTGTGATTCCTGGTTCACTTTGTATTTGAATCAGGACACCTATATATTAATGAAAAGTACTTAATACATATTGATATTTGAAAATTTACCAGTGACTCATTTAAGATAGTCTCATAGAGTGTTATATGTATGTGAGTGTCAAACTGTTGTCAAGTGTGGTGGAATAAATTAAATTGTTTATCTGTCTGTTATTGTTGTGACTTACACTTCATCATTTACAACACCCTAGACATTCAACGTAGTCATCACAATATTCCAGAATAATTCTGACTGAGGTATAAATATGTGGTAGCAAGTAAGGTCATCTGTAATACACTACACTTATTAGATACAGATACCTTCACAGCTGATCTCAGTCAGGACACTAAGTCCCCTATAAATATTTATAATATCCCACTTTACCACAAGAAGACAGACGTCATTGACACTAAATGTGGGCAATCCTGAGCCAATAACAGTAAGGAACCAGAAGTTAGAACAGACAGACACATTTACTTACCTAGGATGCAAAGTAACACCTGACGACGGAACAAGCAAGGACATTAACAACAGAATGAATAAAGCGAGAACAGCCTTTGCTAGTCTCAAAAACATTTGGAAGTCTTCCCAGCACAGCACAAACATTAATCTAAGGCTGTATGAGAGCTGTGTACTTTCTGTGCTTCTCATTGGTGCGGAATGCTATAGAGTAACAGAGAAGGAAATGTCGATACTGTCCTCATTCAACACAATCTGCCTAAGGAAAATTCTCCGAATCTTTTGGCCGAATACCATCAGCAACCAAGAACGACTTATTCGGAGTAACCAGGAGGACATGCACACCATCATAGCTGGCAGACGCTGGAGTTGGGTTGGCCACGTTTTCAGAAAGGACCCTGATACCATCACAAGAACAGCTATGCTATGGACCCCCGAGGGAAAGCGAAAGAGAGGCCGACCAAAAACATCTTGGCGGAGAACTGTGGAAGCCGAGATTACAAGAATGAACCAGAGTTCGGGAACTGTACGAAGGGTGGCCTGAGACCGATCAAAGTGGAATCAATTTGTTGCTGCCCTACAAGACGCCACCAGGCGTGATGGCCACTGACTGCATTGACGGTTGGCGGCTATGGATCAAAGAAGAAGAAGAAGAAACATGATTTTAGGCTTTTGTATGCACTGGGAACCCAAAAAAATGGGTGTGGCCCGCGTTATTGCAAAATTCGCTTTATTTCGGTTGTCTGGAACCGAACCCGCAATATCTCTGAGATATGCCTGTACTTCATGTAAAATTATTGCTACATAAACCAATACCGCAATAGGAAAGGATTGATGCTGGCTTCTTGCAAAGAGACCATCTGTAGCTGGAGCTTCAGTCTTCATAGCGAGTGAAACAAGAATATCAAAGATTATGTGTACATACGTTTGAGCAAATGATTGATATGTGCCAAGATATGTGTACGATTCTACATCTTGTATTGGTGCTTCTTCGAGTTCAACCCTGTTTTCATTACCTGCATTTATTCTCATTATCTTTGTCTTTTCCCTGTGTATTTTCAGACCCAATTGCTGTGACCTCTCATCGAGTGTTTTCAATTTGTCCTGCATCTGATTACGGTTATGGGACAAAAGAGCCAAGTCATCAGCAAAATCCAGATCATCCAACTGCTTAGTCAGAGTCCACTGGATTCCATTTCTGTTGTGTGTTGTTGATGTTCTCATAACCCAGTCTATTGTTAATAAGAAAAGAAATGGAGACAAGAGGTATCCCTGTCGCACTCCTGTTCTTATCCCAAATGGTTCTGTAAGCTGTCCTTCATGAAGAACTCTGCATGTCATGTCTTCATATGTTTTCTTTATTAAATTAATGATCTTCAGGGGAACTCCATAATGCCTCATCAATTTCCAAAGTGATTCTCTGTCTACACTGTCAAATGCCTTTTCGTAGTCCACAAATCCGATGTATAATGGTGAATTCCATTCCAGACTTTGTTCAACTATTATTCTTAAAGTGGCTATCTGGTCTGTACATGATCTGTTTTGTCGAAAACCTGCTTGTTCATCTCTCAGTTTCTTGTCTATGGACTCTTTTAATCTCCCAAGGATAACCCTATTTAATACTTGAAGAAACACCACTAAAGGATGTAGAATCGTACACATATCTTGGCAGCAATATAGACAAAGTTGGAGGGACAGACAGTGATATCAAAATAAGAATACAAAAAAGCAAGAGGAGCTTTCATTGCATTGGGAAATATATGGAGATCAAGAGAAATCGGATCCAACACGAAAATAAGAATCTTCAACTCAAATGTGAAGTCAGTCCTATTGTATGGCTCTGAGACATGGAGAACAACAAAGACAACAACCAAAAAGCTACAGACTTTCATGAATGGGTGCTTGCATAGAATAGAGGGATTAAAATGGTAAGACAAGGTTACCAACGTGGAACTGATGACAAGAAGTAGACAAGTGCCAGTGGAACAAGAGATGAGAAGAAGACGATGGCGATGGATAGGACACACACTGAGGAAACCTGTTGATAGCATTACAAGGCAGTCCTTGTTCTGGAACCCCCAGGGCAAGAGAGGCAGAGGTAGACCAAGAAGCACATGGAGAAGAGAGCTGGAAATAGAAATGAAAATGATAAAGAAAACGTGGAAAGAACTTGAGATGATGGCACGTGACAGGAGGACTTGGCATGTGTTTGTTGAAGGCTTATGCTTCTCGGGGAGCTAAAGGGTATTGATTGATTGATTGAATATGTAAAACAAGTCACTACAGAAACCATCAATGCCAGAACACATGAGTACTGTCGTGCTAGCCTTCTACAAGGGAGACTACCTGAAGTGGTGGTTCCATTCTCCAAGAGGATTGAAAAGGGAAATGGTGATTGTGGCGAGATTGATATTGGGTAGAAAATTAGAAAGTTGTTCACAGAAACGGAGAAGAGAACTGGTGAACTAGTGGTAGGGATAGCACAGGACAAGTTAGGTATTTAACTGCACACTTCTAGATGGTAGCTGTAGGAGAGAGCTGTGAAGAAAGTCACCTTCTTGCTAGACCTAGCCTATGCTCTAGGATTGTTATATAAATATATGAGTGCAGCTCGCATTTATTCCCTACCAATTTTAAATTATTAATATTTCTTTGACCACACAACAAAATTATAACTGGATATTTGAATAATTCAATAACTGCAGTAATAAACAAATCAATACACTTTATTGATTAATGATGTGTAGTAAAAAAAATTAGCACCTTGGTATATCAAGATCTTACAAGATGTCACACAAGTTAAGAAAAAAATAATATTGTCACCGTATGATTATTGTCGTCATTATTGGCTTAGGTGTCCTAGGTTTTGTTTTATCGTTAAGTTTTACTTAACTTGCTTGACGCGTTGTAGTAGCGGACATCCCTCGGTCATTAAAACATCTGGACATTGTAGACGTTATGCTTATGCCTAGAACAATGTCAGTCCACTGTTAAAAAGTTCACAATTCCAAAAACTGTGTCACGTTTTTCACCACTAGTTGAACCCTTAGAACAGTTGTATTTCGAAGTCTGCGGCTGTTAGAAGCTGCAATCTACATATCGCTCACAAAAGCGGTCAATTGTGGCTTCTCAGTTATCTTGTTGTATTATGGGTTTAGACTTCTAATATAAAAGAACTAGCCCTCTGGATATCCTCTCAGTTCTATCAGATCATGAAGTGATTTCAGGAAGTATGGAAATGTGTCTGACATCGGGCTAATATACCTAATCTCAGGTCTAACCCTTGATTTCTCAGAGGTCCGCGCCTGAGTTCACTTTTATTCTTGCAGATGTTTGTGGGATTTCATTGCTATTGTGCGAATTTACCAACACAATCATAGTTTCCTCGTCAAATACCAAAGATAATGATTTCCTACTGTCATAATTACATGCATTTGTAGTTACAGTTCAAATCCCCAAAAAGAATTATCCTGTTCTTGCGATTAACCATAAAGTAATAGCAGAATTTATGTCGTGCAATTCTAATTTATGATAAAGACACTAGTTTACGTGGCAATTCCAGAGTGCCTTTGCCCGTGTTACGACAGTAATGAATGATGACACCAACGGCAGCCCTTTGTATTGTCATGTTATTTTTCTATCTAAGATGTCTGCCACCCTGTCAGTCCATCTTCTCCTGTGTGACAAAACGTCTGTACGTGTTCTTTTGGTGGCTCTCTCACACCTTACGCTGCTCCGGCAGTATCCCTTCCTTTCGTCAATTTTCTCTTTCTCCCATTCAATTCGCTTATTATTTGGCTATTCTTTGCCTTTTCATTAATTATTTTGCTCTTTGCTGAATGTAGTAGGGCGAAGTCTCTGACGCTCCACTCCCCTACGGAAGTATCTGCTATGGGACTATCTTTATCTCTTACATTTTTGCTTTTGAGCCGATCCCAGACTTTTTACGTTACGCTAGGTGAAATCGTAACAATACCAGTTAATTGAAACGGCCAGCGAGCGATACGCTTATCACGAAATTCGGTCTCGTCCGATCGACATGAAAAGAACCCAAGATTGTCTGTCTAGGTTGCTGACGACGGTGTCATTTTGTCTGGCAGATCTACCCAGGTGGTAGATGTATTTATCGCCTTTGCGGGACCATCCCTGGTGATTATGAAAGGTATTCTGTCTGGGTAGACATCTTGGCGGAAGACATTACGCCAGGCAAACATGTTCACACATTTGTTTGTGAGAGTGCGCAAGATGTCACCGGAAATATTACGTTTTAATATAAAGAGGTCACGCGTGGGATTATTAAATTTAATATTTTTAAAAGAAATTTTGTCACCCCAACCCGTGAATGATTATTAAATTTATGTCTGTCTAGGTTAATTGTTGGCAGATCTACCCAGGTGGTAGATGTATTTATCGCCTTTGCGGGACCATCCCTGGATGGATGTATGACTGAAAGGTATTCTGTCAACTTGTAGACAGTGGCGGAATTACATTACGCCAGGCATCAAAAAAATTCACAATATTTGGTTTGTGAGAGTGCGCAAGAAAGAACATTTTTGGAAATATTACGTTTTAATATAAAGAGGTCACGCGTGGGATTATTAAATTTAATATTTTAAATTCGCGGGAGAAATTATGAATTTAAACACCCCAACCCAATAGTGTGAAAATAGCTTATGATTGGATTGAAGTGAGAGCCGGAATATACAATGAATCTCATTTGTAAGTTTGCCGGGAAGTACAATCTGTGATTTGAACTGGAAACTGAAAATAAAATCTAGCGAACTCAGAGATACAGAACAGACAGCTTCGCAACTTGAAAAGAGCAACTCCCAAAAAGTCAGAAAGAGAAAGATCGAACCTAGAATTCCATATTTATATGTGACAGATCAAAGTATTGTGGAAATTTTTCTTTTCTTTTCTTTGATCCTTAGCCGCCGACTGTCAAAGCAGTCAGTGGCCATCACGCCTAGTGGCATCTTGTAGGGCAACAACAAATTGATTCCACGTTGTTGTTTCCGTAACTTCAATTTTTTTTTACATAGACAGGGGTGTCAGCCCTATGCTAAAACCCCCAACCTGGAGGACCAGGGTGTCTGCTTTGATCTGACCCCTGCCCGCACAAACCTGTCCAGCTTGGATTTGAACTGTGACTTGAACTGGAAACTGGAAATAAAATCTAGCGAACTCAGAGATACAGAACAGACAGCTTCGCAACTTCAAAAGAGCAACTCCCAAAAAGTCAGAAAGAGAAGGATCGGACCTAGAATTCCATATTTATATGTGACAGATCAAAGTATTGTGGAAATTTAAAACCTTGAAAAGTAAGCCCGCCTTTATAAATACAGAGACTGTAAACTTAAGGGGCCAGGACTTTAAATACAGAGTCTGGAAACAAAAAGGAATTGAATCACCCGTCAAAGAGGAATTATTACACTTTCCCAGACCAAGTGTCCTCTCAGAACACCCGTCGAAGAGGAATTACTTATTTCCCAGGCCAAGTGTATCACAGAACACCCGTCATAAGAAGGAATTACTATACTTTCCCAGACCAAGTGATTCGAAAGCATATGCACCGAAATTGCTCGTGTCCATCCGAAAACTGTGCCAGGAGATTGTGTATAACCTAAAATCTTGGGGTAAGTTGTGAAAATGTATCTTACAAATATGAATTTGACAAGTGTTTCTTGCTTAGTGGTTATATATATGAGGCTGGCAACCTTAACATACGAAAATAGTGTATTCATAAACCACTATAGCAAGCGCTGGTGATTTCTTCTGGCTAGTCGTGCGGAAAACCAGACAGAAGAGGTGACCCCAGACTCCGACTGGAGCAGTGATGAGTGATGATTACATCACATGTGCCTCAAGTTACATGTTGTTTTAAAACTAAACAATCATAGTCGCTCCAGTTTTTCTATGTATGAAAGCAAACGTATGAGCCAGAATATATATATATATATATATATATATATACACACACACACACTTAGACATATATTTACCTCTAAACAGAGCTATACCATTACAAGAGGACATTCGCTGAATTAACTCAGCTGGGGGCTTGAACGGGCTAAAAACCATTGCTTAAATCCTTCACAAAAGGTGACGGACAGATATAAGTTAACCACTGCTCAGCGCTATGCCGCATGGTTCTTGACTTCTGAATTATCTTGTGAAGACTCCTTTCGGATAGAATCGTCATTACACTCCAATCTACATCTCTGCCAAGAGTAATCTTGTGCAAAGGTAAACACCTTTGACGACCCAGTTTAGATACTCTTGAGTTTTGGCCACTGTTGGACCTCTACTGCAAAGCAGGGGAGGCAATCCGTGACATCCTGGTTATCCTCTGGTTCTGATAGTTTCATTGTTTTGTTGTATTCAGTTCTGCTGGCTGATGGTGGTTGATGGTGATTGATGGAGATTGGTTCTCTCAAAGTATCACAGCCATATTACTCTGGTCATGTTCCCTATTAAGTGTCATAACTGCCCCCAAAGGAGTTATAAAAACATGAAATTAGACAGTCTGTCAGAAGCACTAATGGAAACAAACCCTAAATTCAAGAAAGTGAAAGTACAGTGGATCCCTGGCCTCTTCAATAAAATTGGAAATGAGCAGGCAGATATACTTGCCGCACAAGAAGAAAGCAAAAATAAAACTGAGGGTAAAAGATAAAAAAATGCCATAGCATATACAGCCGTAGAGGAGTGACGTGTTTACGCATTCACTATATTGAGGTGACTGTGTCTCTTCCTTGCTGTCTTTGCTTTCCCTAACTCAAGAGCAGAGTCTGATACTCATGACAGCTAGGTAGATTGGAGCGTGATGATACTGTGTTTCGAACCCAGCAACTTTGCAGCGATTGACCAACGCTCTAACAACTCTGTCAATTTGAGGTTCATAACTGCTCTAAGACACCATAATTGATGATACTTACTTACTTAATCGTTCTTCTTCACCCTGAGGTATAGCGGTTTTCCAGAGAGAACACCATACTATCGTCTTGCTCCTGGCTTGGTTCCTGGGTCATTTAGAGATTGTCTAATGTTGTCCTCCCAGCGGACTCTGGGTCGTCCTGGAGGTCTGGATCCCTGGCTCTTAGTGTCCCATGCATGTCGTGGTAGCCGATCTTCTCCCATTCTGCAAACTGAGAATACTACAACAAAGAAGGTAAAAGTAAAGATAGCGATGTTTTAGAGACTACAGAATACCAAGTCTCAGCTTTATGGTGTGAGGTGACATGTGCCCTTCCCTGCTGCCATGCCCCTTCCTTAACTCAAGAGCAGAGTTACGTGCCCATTTACAAGTTGTACAGACTGGAGATTGACTTTTCCAGAAGTTTGCTTGGAGAAGCAACTTCTCTACCCATTCTGCCAGTCGACGCTCAGGACAACATATGAAGTTATAAAATCAAAAATAATAATAAATTTAAAAAAAAAAAAAGATTGAAAGATAAATAGCATAAATATCTCCAGCGTCAGATATAACACACGCTTAGTTCTCCTTGCCAAGATGAAATCAAGTAAGATCATTTAGACCGAGAAAAGGCCGCCGGAGACTCAAAAACCATCTTGTTCAACAAATTAAAAATCTGGCAGACACACATGTCGCCAAATAGGGAAGACAAGCCAGCAGTGCAACATGTTCTAAAAGAATGACTCTCCACAAGAGGAGCAAATTGACAGTATGATCTTCACCGACCTTTTTGACGACTCTCAACATTTATGGCCTTGAGATAGAACGCATAAAGGTTTGAGAGAAATAGATTCGGTTATTTGAGAGACAGTTAGACATGATGAGAGAAATACTTTCGGTTATTTGAGAGACTGCTAAACCTAATGAGAGAAATAAAACCTACACTGGGTCCAGCTTCGAGAGATGGGGTGACTATTTCTCTTCCTTGCTGTCTTTGCTTTCCCTAACCCAAGAGCATAGTCAGATACTCATTTACACCTGGGTAGACTGGAGCGTGATGATACCGTATTTCGAACCTGGCATCTTTGCAGCGATTGACCAACGCTCTAACAACTCTATCAATTGGAGGTTCATAACTGCTCTAAGACACCATACAACCATAAATAGTGGTCTCTAGCAATGTTCTTTATATTTTTTAATTGTTAGAGCTGGATAACAGAATGGGTCACGTCTCAAGGAAAGAGAAAAAAAGAAATAAAGAGACCCTAGAAAACCTAGGGATGAAAAGAGAATTAATGAAGAAAATCGAAATTAGCTAAAATATTGTGACCGTGTAAAAAGACATAACACCTTACTGAAGACCATAATAGAAGGCAGTGGTGTAGGCAAACGTGCGAAAGGACGGCAGCGATATAAGTGGGAGGATAACATACAAAAATTGACAAGACAGAGTGCATCACCAAGATAAGAGACAGAAGACGATGGAGATCCAATAGCAGCCGGTCTTTGATGTGAAGATGGCACCTGATGATGATGAGACTAGATACAAGAAACGAAAGCTATGAGAAAAACTTTGAAAGACCTTGAGTTGATGGCATTAGGCACGAGAACTTGGCATACGTTTGTCGAAGGCCTATACTTCTTGGGGAACTGATATATTATGAATGAATATAGACATGAATGGCGAGCAACAGCTCTGTCCGTCACGTGAAACTAAAAGGATCAAGTGATATTGCATTTCTTAAACAAAACACGCAGCCAGGGCGGTATAGATCATTTCAGAAATACAAAAAACGTAAATCGATGGCCGCCGAAGAAGTGACTAGTTCCCACGTTGTTGTATACTTTCTTTTTGGGTTAACTTTTTCTATCTGAGATTGTCGATCATGCCTCACCATATAGATCGGTTTCTTGGGTGTTTCTGTGGTTTCACTCTGTTGATGTTCCAGCTTCTCTGAAGTGGTTGAGAAATAATAATGAAAGAACTAGCCTTGAAGCTGCAAATGTTATGGTTAATCGAAGCACAGTGAACGAAATAAATCAAAAGTCTAGCATTGCTTTAAAAAAAATATATTCACGCTCTGAAGTGAAAGTAGTGATAACAAGTCTTTGTCGCTAGGCACAACAAAGACAAAACAGGAAAGTAACCAGAACATATCTTTGCTCTAAGTCGAAGGTATCATTAAGTTATTAATTTATTTCTGTTTTGCTCCACCTGGAGCAAGGCGTCATAACAACAGCTGGTTCCGTGGCAGGAAGCTTGCAAATAAGTGTTCTTGCAGCTGCGGTTTCTGTTTAGCTTGATGACGTTGCCAGACAATTGGATGACCTCATCATGTCAAATAAATTGCTACAACAGATACTGCCGTACAGGAATGAAGTGTTCGAGACCTCACTATACTGGGTCCAACTTCGAGAGATGGGGTGACTAGTTTCCTTCCCTCGTGCCTTTCCCTTTTCCTGACTCATGAGCAGTCAGGTACCTTTTTACAGCTGAGCAGACTGGAGCTTGACGCCGCCGTGTTTCAAACCCGATACCTTTTCCGCGAGAGATCACCGCTCTAACCACTCTGTTAGTAGGACGCTCGAGAGATGTGGTTATTTGACAGCCAATGAAGTAGAAGATTGTTTAGGTAGAGGGTTAGCAAGTGCAGTCCTTATGTATCCTTGACTAAAGTGCCCTCCCCCCACTTTTTGAACTGAGGCCCAGGCCAAAAGGCACTGCTGGTCTCACCTCTCGTAGGGCTAGTCTACAAATAAAAAGGCAGTGCCGTACAAAAGCGATTTGGAACAGGTAATAAAGAAATCCAATAGTTATGTCATGGGAATATTTATTCCGTCATTGTAGAACTTACGTTGCTCGTAATGATGACGGAAAGAAATGAAATAGTTATGTAACCGAACCATGAAATCAAGTTGAGAGTAGCATATTGACTTGGGCTGATGGCAGTGGCCAGAAATAGCTCCACGCGGCGTGTCTGAAATACCCAGACGTGTTCTAACATTAATGAGGTTTTGTTAGTGCCAGACAATATCGCTTTTGTTTTCCGTGGATCGTCTTTTGTTGTATGTATGGCGTCACACTTCTGCCAGCTGATGGATGTGGTCTATCGTAGAGTGACTCTGCAGAGGTGAAACCTACAAATTAGAAGTGGAGAGAGAAATTCTATTTTTGTAAACACCTACGATTGTTTCATTTTATCTACATATGTTTTCTTGTTTGTTCCTGGTTAATTTTTACTCTCACTCACCTGCTCGCTCAGTCACTCAGTCAGTCAGTCACTCACTTACTCGCTCGCTCGCTCGCTCACATACTCACTCACTCACTCACTCACTCACTCACTCACTCGCTCATTCACTCACTCACTCACTCAATAACACACTCGCTCGCTCACTCGCTCGCTCGCTCGCTCACTCACTCACTTACTCACTCACTCACTCGCTCATTCATTCACTCACTCACTCAATAACACACTCGCTCATTCACTCACTCGCTCACTCACTCACACACTCGCTCACTCACTCACTTACTCACTCACTCACTCGCTCACTCGCTCACTCACTCACTCACACACTCGCTCACTCACTCACTCACTCACTCACTCACTCACTCACACACTCGCTCACTCACTCGCTCACTCACTCACTCACTCACTCACTCAATAACACACTCGCTCATTCACTCACTCGCTCACTCACTCACTCACTCGCTCACTCACTCACTCACTCACTCATTCATTCACTCACTCACTCACTCAATAACACACTCGCTCGCTCGCTCGGTCGTTCAATCCCTCACCCATTCACTGTTTTACTCAATCACTCACATTCTCACTCAATGTTTTACTCAATCACTCACTTGCACACTCGTATACTCGCTCAATCACTGTCTTACTGAATCACTCCCTAACTCACTCACTCACTATATTACTCACTTACTTACACACTTACATACTAACTCACTCGCTGTTTTATTCAATCACATACTCACATTCTCACTCGCAAATGCACTCAGTCAATCACTCACTCACACGGTCACTCACTCACACTTTCACGCACTCACTCTTTTATTCACTCACTCACACACTCAACCATGCACTCACTCACTCACACATTCACTCAATTACACACTCAGTATCTCAGTCGCCCACTCACTAGATCAGTCACATACTCACTCAGTCAGTTACTCCCACACTTAATCATGTACTCACTAACCTACTCACTCATTCAATCATACACATTCACTCACTCACTCACTTACTTACTCACGCAGTCACTCACTATTTCATCCAATCTATCAACCCATCATTCTATCAAACATTCAAAGCCTCACCAAATCACCATCTATATACTCCTAATCAGCCCGGAATCCATCTAATTACCTCATTAATCTCATCAGTTATTCAACATGTCCTCGGGTGTTTATTGATTGACCTATTTAAGCTTAGATCAGCCATCATTGCGTCCGTTCACCACTCCGTTTGTTAATCTATCTATCTATCTATCTATCTATCTATCTATCTATCTATCTATCTATCTATCTATCTATCTATCTATCTATCTATCTATCTATCTGTCTGTCTGTCTGTCTGTCTGTCTGTCTGTCTGTCTGTCTGTCTGTCTGTCTGTCTGTCTGGCTGGCTGGCTGGCTGGCTGGCTGGCTGGCTGGCTGGCTGGCAGACGGGCAAGAGGTTTACAGAGCTTAAAGTTAACTCTTTGACTACGGAACAACGCTCAGATCGTTGGTCAGATTTAACACTCGTACCAAAACAACTCTCTGAGCGTTGTTTTTAGTCTATCACGAATTTAAATTACGGCACGAGGTGGAAAATAATTCCAGAGTCAAAGAGTTAAAATATAGGATGACAGGAAAGAGCCTTCAGTAAACGTCTGCAAAGTCCTCTTTCCGTGTGTCATCATCTCAAGGTCTTTCCATGTCATCATCTCAAGGTCTTTCCATGTCTATCTCAGCATTTTCACTTCAGCCCCCAGTTGTCTTCTCCATGTGTTTTGCTGTCCTACCTCTTCTTCTCTTACCATATAAATACCAGATCAAGAGTTGCCTTGTTATCCTATCAGCAAATTTCCTCAGTGTATGCCCTATCAATCACCAGCGCCATCTTCTTATCACTTGTTCCACTGTCTCTTAGAACAAATAGTCAACTCAGAAAATTAGAAGCGGAAGAGGTTTGGAAAAGATAAGTTAGTTGCTTATCCTTTACAGGACGTGGCAATCAACCCCAGCTTTCATTGGCTGTTTGTGATTTTTCTAAGCAA
>JAMPIV010000878.1:0-240421 GCA_024509875.1 Oreohelix idahoensis
CCATACGGAGCTGCCGAAGCAACTGGTAAACCTTCTTTCACCTTAGAGTTACCCATGGTTATGTGAGGGTGCGCAGTTACGTATTGGCAACAGAAATCTTCCATTTCTTTTATTGTTTTAGGTTTACGTTCATGAAGGAAAGCAAGGAAAGACTCATTGACAGACGACATGACTTTGTCTCTAAGTATTAAGTCCATAAGTCCTTCATAAGTTTTTTCCGTCTTAGATAGTTCAACCCATCGTGAGAAAGTAATGCGTATTCTTGCAATAAACTCGGAGAATTCAACTCCATTTTCAGGTAACATGTTTTTAAATTGTAGACGATAGCCGTCTTCGTTAAGCTGATATTTCTTTAACAAAGCGGCCCGGACAACCTCATAATTGTTCTTGTCAGGTTCATCCACCATATTTAATATACTTAGAGCTTTACCTGTCAGTATCCCTGATAACTCATCATTCATTTATCATCAGTATAGTAGTAACAGTGCATTAGCATAGCCCATTAACTAATTACTATAACTGTAAACAATGACTATGTAAACACATGCAGAATGTAAACATTGAAAATGTAAACAATACAAACAATGTAAACAATAACAATGTAAACAATAACAAAGATCAGCAACAATACAAAAAACTTTCGCAGAAATCAACTAAAAATAAAGCAGAAATTAATGAAATATCACAAAAAATGTGACGATATCTGCGATAGAATTAAACAAAATACATGACACCACAGTGTATAAACAAAAATGTTGTATGAAACTAAATTATAGACAAGAGTAGGCTAACAAATACAAACAAATCACAACAAAACTAAAGAATGTGAAATAATAACGAAAACAATATTAAAACATGTCATCACAGCTAACATAAATAGCAACAGAAGTCGCTTAGCAAATTCCAGTATCGGAAATTTGCAAACCCTACAGAAAACGCTCACAATAGACGACCTCTATGACGTGGCATAATCTAACGGAGACACCACCCAACCGAGAACCCGCTGAAATATAAACATATAAATATACAAATAACATATAAACATAAAACATATAGAATGAGATGATACACAGAAGACTCAGCAGAAGTATAAGGGCACAGTTTACATACAAACAGGCCACTTAACTTATAGGCTTCCAATCGTAGAACAGCAGAAAAACGGATGTCAATCAACGTCCTAAAGAGCGAAGCTCCAACGATGATGGCACATCTGAACTGCTTCCACTGCTAACACGATGGTACAAGAGCTTCTGACATACTGTGTGTTGAGTTGTTTCGGCACTTGACCTTCTAATCCAAAAGTAAGTTGATGGAAATCGGTACTTGGCCTTCTTCAGAAAACAACCCGTTTCAACCGGCACTTGACCTTCTCAAAAAACGACAGCACTGGAACCTTGACAGCAGCAACTTGCTTGACTTGCGTAAAAGATAACAGCAGTCCGAGTTATCCGGCAACATGTAACAACGCCGGGTACTGTCAAATTCTTGTTTCCGTCAAAAAATTGAAATTTGACTTTTACCGGGCAACGCCGAGTACTTTGAAAATTTTGAAGATGTTGACTGTATTGAAGAATGTTAATTTCTTGAAGGATGCTGATGAATTCTTGTTGAAAATGAAGTGGGTAAGGGACCCCGTGTTTGCTAGTACCAGAATCAAACCAGCTTATGGCCACCAAATGATGCGTGATGCCATATGATGATGGATGGCATCCGCATGTCTGGTTTTGTGTAGTGTGTAGATGTGTTCAGTCAAAACAATGTTCATGCAACAATAACAGGGCAATCCACATAGGACGTCAGTAAACTCACGACGTATAAAGTCAATGAGTCTTGAAACAGCCGTTGACGTTTTTCTTCATTATTTATTGTGGACGCCACAGTGACAAAATGGTTACGCAAATGTGTAGACACATCAAACAGTCATTATCACAGCAACATTCAATACAGCAATAAACGGTAGACAGCATTACAATGATGAGTCAGATGCATGTTATATTTCATAGTGCTGTAAATGTAGTCAGATGGAAAACTCCATCCTTTTCTATAACAGCCAGGAGATAACCAGATGTATGAGATCAGTTCACTCTCCTTAGTTTGACTTCAGCAAGACAGACACGTCTGCCGAAGTATAAATAATGTCCTCAAGAATATCCTCTAGATAATAAAGGTTTTCTAAACCTCGTTCATTTAACAAAGTAGCAAGTAATGGTCCTTGGTACATGCATCAACCGATGCAGTACAATGCAGCGACATGTGAGCTGGGAAAGAACATCTCGTGACGACGACTTTCGGAGACAGGCTATGAATCGAAATCGCTCACGACCCAAAATCGATAGAGTTAATGAAAAAGTCAATTTACCTTGCTTTCATGAAATACACAGAAATATCACGCCTCCCGACATGTGGGAAAACACTAGAGGTATTATCTCGACTAAACGAAATATCCATAAGAGGACTACACATCCCTGACAGAACAAAAAAAAGCGGAGATCCCCTCTTCAACGAGGCATCTCTTTCGCCATTCCAAATCGCTCCCTCCCACTAGTGGTGGGCGGAAACCGATCGACCAAACAACAAGACAAGTCATGCGCAGTCCAGCGCAAAAATGACCACAGCTCAAAAGTTAACTGCATTCGATACTAACGCGAGAAGACAAATGCTTACCGAGAAAAGTGACTATAGATTTCAAGCAGTTGTTGCCCTTGCGTTATAAAACAGATATTGAAATAAAACGATGTTGCGAGAATTTATCACGCAACAGGCACGCTTAAAAAACCCAGATTATACGATATAAACACTTGGAAGACACTTTAATAACACACTAGATACAGCTCGTTGAAAATGACTGACTGCTCCCACCAACTGGGTCTACATCAAGAGAAGTGATGAAATGCTTAAACCTTTGGCTAGTGGTCTGAAGGCTGCGTCTGTAAGTGTTTACCGAGGCCAACCTTTACTACACGTGAGAAAATATTTTGGTGAATCCTACCTCAAATTTCCTACCAAACACGGCATTACGTTAACTCGACCCGAGTTTGAACATTTCTTAACGTTACAGAACGAAATCCTTGCCGAATTTGATCGATTACAGCCACCAAGCACGGATACCTATCCAACTACGGGTACTACGTTTGATCAGTACATCAATTCCAGTTGTTACCAACCAACAGAACCGAGTTGGTTTCCTACCACAGACCTGGCCGATGTCCTACCCCCGAAGAAGCCTTCCACTAACCTGTTTGACGAAATCATGAAGTCTAGCTGTCCAGTATCCCCAGAACCTAGTTGGTTTCCTACCACAGACCTGACCGATGTCCCTAATCTACCACAGAAGAAGAAGAAGCCTACCAAGCGATTGAGAGTTGTCCTTTAGTATTTGAAAAAATAAAAAACTATATTAACTAAAACGCTTTTTTTGTTACCTATATATCGTCTAATTGTATGTCTAAATATTCGTCTAAATGTTTGTATAACTGTTTGTATAACTGTTTGTATAACTGTTTGTCTATATCTAACGTATACATATCGTCTAACTATATATCTTCCTATTGTCTCCCTATTATCTAAAAGTCTAAATCTTGTTTATCTAACACAGCCACTACCTAAGTTGGCTATACTAATAACAATAATAAACGTTACTAAGCAGGATTGCATGTGTGCTCAACAATTTCTTAACAGCTGTAAACATGCCAAGACCAGGTCCCATCCTCCACCTCAATGAAGCCTAACAGTGATTTCCAATACCATAATTCCCGCCGTAAGTACGTCAGTCGGTCGGTCGGTATCATCATGCACCCCTGTCATATGCGCACTTTTCTATTTTCGAGAGAGTACATCAACTTTCAATCACAGCTAAGGGGTGCAACTGTGGTTGAAAGTTAGACAATAATTGTATTGTTTCTCTTATATGTACTCTCCCGAAAATATTTAAGTGCGCAAATGACGGTGTGTATGAACAGTTTGATTATGGAAAGTCAAGATTTTAAAAGATGCACGAACAATTACGAGACATGTTGTCAAAAAAGAAATGTTAGTTATTTAGTCAATTTCCGGTTCATTAGATCATTATCACTGCTCCACGTGTCATTTAGGAGGGTTACTTTATGTCTTCATATTTAATACATCCATATAATTGTCACTACAAATATCTAATGACGGTCGCCTGCAATGAAATGACCACAGTAGTAATAGTATAGAATTAATATAGAAAAAAGCAAGATATTGGTGAATAGCCATAAGAAACATGTTCCGACCAACATTACGTTAAATGGGCAAACGTTAGAAGAAGTTAACACCTTTAAATATCTCGGGTCCACTATATGTAGTGATGGAAGATCAAATAAAGAAATCAAGACAAGACTTGAGATGGCCTCAGCTGCCATGACAAGGTTGAATGTGATCTGGAAAAGTAACATCAATTTTCCTGTGAAGATCAAATTATACAAATCACTTGTATTATCTATTCTCTTGTATGGGTGTGAGGGCTGGACACTCACTGCAGATACGGAGCGAAGGATTCAGGCTTTCGAGCATAAATGTTATAGAAGAATTTTGCGCATTTGCTATAAAGAGCACAAAACAAATGTCTATGTTAGAGAGAAGATAAACACCTATGCAGGCCATCAAGAACCACTTTTGTCAATAGTGAAACGTCGAAAGCTTGCCTGGTTTGGGCATGTAACTCGTCATGACTCCCTTTCGAAAACGATCCTCCAGGGAACAGTCGAAGGTAAACGGAGAAGAGGAAGGCAAAGAAAATCCTGGGCTGATAACATCAAAGAATGGGCAGGACACGGTTTCTCCACACTTGTACGCATTGCTGAGAATAGAGAGCAGTGGAGGACCCTGTCTGCTGATGCTTCCACCATGGCACCCCTACGACCCATGACGGGTTATGGGTTGAGATGAGATGAGATGAGTAATAGTACCGTCTGTAATACATGTAACAGAAACAACACACTATAATTAAAAACATGTGAATTTTGACGGGTCATTTCTAGTAATGTATAATGCTCAATGCACAGAGTATACATACATTGTAAATGCCAATTGTTTTTTTTTTTATTTTTTTTTTTTAAATATTAATGAAGAGAAATATCCCGTTCAACCTCTGATGGATTATAATTAGGATATATATTGTTTTCAATTCCAAATAATATGCAAAACTGCCGATATGAGAAAGTGGCATCACATTTGTCAAATCATTGTAAATAGGAACAATCACAATTGTGCTTATACATTAAATAAATAAATAAACAAACAAAAAACAAACAAAGAAACAAAGAAACAAAATCAAGAAGAAACTCTGAACAAGATTAATATTAAAGTGAAGGGATGTAAAGGCCTGGCGGTTCCAGTTATACACAGGGTGGTCATAAAGTCTTTCCCTGATTTCAAAAATTAAAAAAAAAAAGTATTCTGTGCAGAGACACTTGGTTTTTTGGAAATTATTCCAGAACTAAAACAGTTTTTTATGCTATTTGTAGATTTCAACATTTGCGCCGTTTGTTGCACGGATAATGTCTAAACGCTTTTCAATTTCTGGCCATGTGTTTGATAACATCTCCTCAGTCACCGTCGCAAGAGCTTGTGTTATCCTTGCCTTCAAAGTGTCAATATCTGAAATTGGTGAACTGTACACTTTGTCCTTAGTGTAACCCCACAGAAAAAAGTCTAGAGGTGTAATATCTGGTGAACGTGGAGGCCATGGTATGGGCCCATCCCTTCCAATCCAGCGGTATGGTGTCTTTAAAAAACTTCTTGGACCTTGATGCTGACAATGGTCCGATAACTTTATTGTGCAACAAAGCACACCACACATTCACTTTAGGACTGTTCCTCTCGTGCTCTAACACAACACATGTGTTCTCTGACCCCCAAATACCATAAAACACTTTTTTTTTAATTTCTGAAATCAGGGAAAGACTTTATGACCACCCTGTATAACTGACTTTAACAGATAATTAATTGACTTTCACCTGTTAAAAGTCATAAGCATTGTAATAACAGCATCAGACCTTCACCTTCCCAGCCACTTTATATTAACATTTGTTCGTGTTAAATATTGTTTGACTATATTATGCATTTCCCTAGGTCTGTCTACTCTTAACACATCAAATATACCCAGATTAATGCAGATTTGGGGAGAAAATAAATACCCAGATACCCAGACGGAAGTAAAAAACACCAAGATCTAGTAAAAGAAATACCCAGCTGTGGCAACACTGGTAGAATCTGCCAAGACTAAAACTCTTGCTGGCAAAGCACTGAGGGTTGACAGGGTACTCAAGTCGCCTTACCGCTTCAAAGTATAGGCATCAGCTGTAATGGTGTCTCCATGCTTCATAAGGGGCGAAATGAAAAAATTTAAAGATTCTTCTTTCTTCTTCTTCGTACACTCTCAGACGTCCACTTGAATGTTCTCAAAGAAAGCAGTAGTTAGTTTGAGGCTATTTGAATCCACGTAAAGCTTTTCCACGAAAGGAGCTGGCGTCGGCCATATGCACTTTCTCTGTACCACATATAAGAAGCAGATGTTCAGCAGTCATTTTATCAGTGCCACAGTTACACTGATCGGTAGTTCCTATCTTTAGCTTGTTGAATAGATATTATCTCAATCTGTTGTTGACAAAGTTTGTGGAGCACTATTCTGAGATCATCCAGGTCTGTATTATTTTGGCTTTTCAGCGTTGCAATTACTGACTGTGCATCAGTAAAGAAAGCAACTTGTCTCTCTGCCGTTTCTTCTGTCAATATAACCTATGCTGCATTTTTCAAGGCCTCTACCTCTGCTCTGAAGTTGCTGGAGAATCGTCCTGTCGCCACTGACAGATTCCAACTTGTCGAAAAAAAATGAAATATAAAAACAAATTCGAATTTGAGAATGTACGACGGATGTAAACAGATTGCTTTCCCCTATCAGGAACGAACACTCTACGGTAATTTGTTCTGAAATGATCACAAAGTGTAACGTTATGCTTGCATGTAGCCTATAGATTAATGCCATGGAGGCATTGTGCAGAGCTCAACGAATTTTGGAATCCGTGCATCGACATTTCACGTTTGCAAGTCTCGCCTATTACCACTCAAAATCTGGAGAGTATGGTTACAAGTCCAGACCAGAAAGTTCACCGCATCAGTGTGAGTTTTAGATCTGATAACAAGATAGTTATGAATAGGGCTAGGATTTTAATGACCTAAAAATTTGTAGAAAATGACCTATAAAAATTGCATTTATGTCCCCAAAAACCCCCCAAAACATAGGCTATAAGATGTTGAAATGGATATGTTTCGTTAATTTTACTTGGATTTTGTTTAGCTTAATAGTGGGTGTTTTGCAATGATGTCGTGGTGATACGGTTACTTATCTCTATAGATAACATTCAGACAAATGGCAGACCTTGTTCTACTATCCTTCCCCTTTACCAAAAATTTTTGTTTATTAAATAAAATTTTGCTTCGTTTTAGCGAGACAAGCACAATTCAACCTAGACACAGAGTTCATCGGTCATATTAGGACGCATGTATCCATAAATTCTCAAAACTAGAATGACAGTCTATCATCTGCCAACAAAACTAGAATGACAGTCTATTGTCTGCCAACAAAACTAGAATGACAGTCTATCGTCTGCCAACAAAACTAGAATGACAGTCTATCGTCTGCCAACAAAACTAGAATGACAGTCTATTGTATGCCAACAAAACTAGAATGACAGTCTATCATCTGCCAACAAAACTAGAATGACAGTCTATCATCTGCCAGCAAAACAAGAATGACATTCTATCATCTGCCAACAAAACTAGAATGACAGTCTATTGTCTGCCAACAAAACTAGAATGACAGTCTATCATCTGCCAACAAAACTATAATGACAGTCTATCGTCTGCCAACAAAACTAGAATGACAGTCTATCATCTGCCAACAAAACTAGAATGACACTCTATCATCTGCCAACAAAACTAGAATGATAGTCTATCATCTGCCAACAAAACTAGAATGACAGTCTATCATCTGCCAACAAAACTAGAATGACAGTCTATCATCTGCCAACAAAACTAGAATGACAGACTATTGTCTGCCAACAAAACTAGAATGGCAGTCTATTATCTGCCAACACAACTAGAATGACAGTTTATCATCTGCCAACAAAACTAGAATGACAGTCTATTGTCTGCCAACAAAACTAGAATGACAGTCTATCATCTGCCAACAAAACTAGAATGACAGTCTATCATCTGCCAACAAAACTAGAATGACAGTCTATCATCTGCCAACAAAACTAGAATGACAGACTATTGTCTGCCAACAAAACTAGAATGGCAGTCTATTATCTGCCAACACAACTAGAATGACAGTTTATCATCTGCCAACAAAACTAGAATGACAGTCTATTGTCTGCCAACAAAACTAGAATGACAGTCTATCGTCTGCCAACAAAACTAGAATGACAGTCTATCATCTGCCAACAAAACTAGAATGACAGTCTATCATCTGCCAACAAAAGTAGAATGACAGTCTATCATCTGCCAACAAAATTAGAATGACAGTCTATTGTCTGCCAACAAAACTAGAATGACAGTCTATTGTCTGCCAACAAAACTAGAATGACAGTCTATCATCTGCCAACAAAACTAGAATGACAGTCTATTGTCTGCCAACAAAACTAGAATGACAGTCTATTGTCTGCCAACAAAACTAGAATGACAGTCTATTGTCTGCCAACAAAACTAGAATGACAGTCTATCATCTGCCAACAAAAGTAGAATGACAGTCTATCATCTGCCAACAAAATTAGAATGACAGTCTATCATCTGCCAACAAAACTTTAACCTTTAGCACGCTGCATAAAAATTCAGAAAACTTGCCCTGCCACTGCATTCTTTTTCACAACGCCCCATTTTTATAGTGGGTGACTATTAAATTCTATAGTTTTTTTGTTTTTTGGTCAATTGCTATCATTTTTGGACTGTATAGAAATGAATGAATGATGAATCTGATGATGTAAATTTTGTTTGTGTACATGTTAGATGAGATAGGAAGAGAGGAAAGGAAAGATGAAAAAAGGGGGAAAAAATGTAAAATAATAAAAAATAATTTTTTTTTTAATTTTAAAATTCAAAAAAAATTTTAAAAAAATAACCAGCAAATGAAGGGTCCATATCCCTTGCATCTCAATGAAAGTCATTTGACCAATAGACCAATACAAATCAAATGATGATCTTTTCGTTACACCTATCATCAGTAGCAAAGCAACAAACTCCCTAGCCAGCCGTGACATTCGGCCGTAATCTTAACACTTTGCTGACCAAATTCGACGATAGTCGAATTTCCGGTTGAAACCCTTGCTGACCAGATTCGACGAAAGTCGAATTAGTAAGTCTACCAACGCAACAGACAGCCGTATCGATAGTTTTACGAAACAAGCCTCATCCGGGTATTTTTAACATTCCAAAATGGCTGCGCCCATGAATGATATCGTGAATCGCTGTTTAAAAGCCGAGTTTTGATTAAAATTTCATTATTTTTAGTACAAGAGCCCATTCTTTGTTTTCATCATGTGTGATGATGAAAACCAGACTTATAACAGAGATGATTCTGACTCTGGCAGCGAATCTGGGGCCGAAAGTGATATCTCATGGCTAAGTAGAGATGTTTCACTCAATCGAAATGCAACTGATAGCAGCGATAACGAATTTGGATTAGATGAAGGTGATGTAGGTACATCTGAAGCAGGAGATGGGCTTGGCACAAGAGACCACAGCAAGACTGCACATCAAAATAATATGTGGAGATGGAGAAAGCTTGCTCAAAACGAACTTGTTGAGCTTGACATGCTTCCTTCATATGAAAAACAACAAGGTGTCACGGCAGACACAACTGACTTTAAGTCAATTGATTTTTTTCAAACTTTTTTTCCCCGACACTGCCATAGATCTGATCACTGACGAAGTGAATAGGTACGGAGAAAATCACCTCTCTCAGTACACAGGAAATGCTAAGTACAAGAAATTTACTTGGGATAAAACTGATGCAGTTGAAATTTCTGCATTCATAGGCCTTCAGATTGGTATGGGAATGTGTTGCAAACCAGCAGTCTCAGACTACTGGTGTAAGAATTTTTGGTTGAATGATACACCATATTCGAGGGTCATGAGTCGGAACAGGTACCAACAGCTCCACAGAAATCTCCATTTTAATAATAATGATAACAGAATTGAGAGGGGGCAGCCTGGGTATGACCCCCTCTTCAAGCTCAGACCCTTACTGGATATTATTTTGCCTACATATAAGCAACACTACACACCTGGGCGGGAGTTGTCAATAGATGAATCGATGGTGAGGTTCAAGGGTAGAATATATTTCTAGCAATACCTGCCAGCAAAACCCACAAAGTGGGGAATAAAAGTATTTGTACTCACTGATGCTAAAACACAATACTGCCTGAAATTGAAAATTTATACTGGTAAGGCAAATGATGAAGGTTCTGTTGGGGCAACTTCCAGGGTTGTGAAAGATCTTCTTGATGGATATGGCAACAAAGGACATATTCTCTACTGCGACAGCTTTTATTCAGCCCCAGCTTTATTTCAAGAGCTGAAAGAAATTCAGATTGGTGCATGTGGAACAGTAGCTGAGAATAAGAAGCATTTTCCTGAAGCACTGAAGAAAAAGCAACTCAAATTGAAAAAGGCAGATCATCCTGTGTTTTGTGCCACAGAAGATAAAGGCATGTTGGCAGTTACCTGGCATGACACAAAAAGAGTTAATCTTTTATCTACTGTTCACTCCAATGATGTTATGGACAAGACAGTTAGAAAACGAGGAATACCTGAGGGCAGAACAATTCAGAAGCCAGTGCTAGCAGAAAAATACAACAAAAGTATGGGAGGTGTCGACCACTTCGGCCAACTGGGTGCAAGCTATCCCTACCCACACAGATCATATAAATGGTACCTGCCATTATATCATTTCTTAGTTGAAACTGCCCTGGTTAATGGGCACATAACCTACAACACTGCCAACTCTACAAAAAAGATCACAGCAAAGAAGTTCAGGCAGGATGTCAGTCTCGCTCTTATTGAACCTGCTATTCTTCGACGCAATGTGACACCTTCAAAACCACAAGTCACAACAACACGACTTACTGAGCGCCACTTCATTGATAAATATGAAAGGGCAAGGTACAAACCAGACTGTAAAGTGTGTAAGGCTGCAGGGAAAAGAAGCCAGACTGTCATGTACTGCCCAGATTGCAATGTACCTCTATGCACGATACCGTGCTTCGAATTATACCACACAGTCGAGGATTATCAACGATCCAGACAAAGACTCTTGCAGAGGCCTACAGCTACAACTTCAACCCCAGTTAATGAAGGAAGCAGCTCAGACTCCAACTAGAGGTATGTAACTATTCAAAACATTCACAAACACTCATTGTCAGATGCCGCAGACACAGAATACACTCAAAAAAGACAATATAAAAATTAAATTTTCTTTGCATTTTATTCACAATTTTTATGAGCCTTTTATGTTGAAATACATGGTTATTAATAAATCAGTACGTCAATTAAGATTATTTTCTTCATTGCCATCAATGTCCCTAACATTTTATTGCACTGACATCAAACAAATTCACTAAACACTGGAAAAATATCATGGTTTTTAAAACATCTCCTGAAATTTCTATAAATAGCCACACAAATTCAAGATGGCCGCCATGATCATGTGACCATTTTTCATAAAATATATTTTTAAAGATGTAGCAACCATTCATAATGGCGCTCTGAAAATTTCAAAACCCTATGTCTGTTTTTCAATTTTTTATGAATTTAAAACAAAACCAGTTATTTTTAAAGAAATCGGCAAACAAACTTGTTAATGGGAGACATTAATGCACTGGATTGCTAGTTCATCGTTAAATCAGTACGTCAATTAAGATTATTTCCTTCATTGCCATCAATGTCCCTAACATTTTATTGCACTGACATCAAACAAATTCACTAAACACTGGAAAAATATCATGGTTTTAAAACATCTCCTGAAATTTCTATAAATAGCCACACAAATTCAAGATGGCCGCCATGATCATGTGACCAATTTGCATAAAATATATTTTTATAGATGTAGCAACCATTCATAATGGCGCTCTGAAAATTTCAAAACCCTATGTCTGTTTTTCAATTTTTTATGAATTTAAAACAAAACCAGTTATTTTTAAAGAAATCGGCAAACAAACTTGTTAATGGGAGACATTAATGCACTGGATTGCTGGTTTATCGTTAAATCAGTACGTCAATTAAGATTATTTTCTTCATTGCCATCAATGTCCCTAACATTTTATTGCACTGACATCAAACAAATTCACTAAACACTGGAAAAATATCATGGTTTTAAAACATCTCCTGAAATTTCTATAAATAGCCACACAAATTCAAGATGGCCGCCATGATCATGTGACCAATTTGCATAAAATATAATTTTATAGATGTAGCAACCATTCATAATGGCGCTCTAAAAATTTCAAAACCCTATGTCTGTTTTTCAATTTTTTATGAATTTTAAAAAAAAACAGTTATTTTTAAAGAAATCTGCAAACACCCTTGGTAATGGGAGACATTAATGCTCCGGATCGCTGGTCAGCAAAGTGTTAAACCTTTCCGATATTCCTAATGCTAACCTCGAAAATTATACATACTAGAAATGCCATTTTACTTTCGTTTCCATCTCAGCCATCAAACATATTCTGAGAACCGATATCAGCGCTTATAAAGACAAAAATCTCATCCCCACCGCATGGCGTCAGAATACAATAAAATTAGAGCGAATATGGCCGCGTGTTTGATGCTGATTCATTTCGATTGAAAAAATTCACAGAAAATAAACGCGAATGCACCCATTACTAAAAAAAATCGGAAACGGAAGCTAGCTCTCTCTCAGATAAGTTTAAAACTTAACATCCGGGTGTGATATCACGTGTACACACATCCTATAGCTTGAAAACGAAGATTTCCGCAGGCAACACATGTCGCCTCCAGGTATCAGAACAATTTTTTTTTTGGCGACACATGTCGCCCGCAGCGTGCTAAAGGTTAAACACTGAAAAGCTCCTTTCCACTACTACTGACACCACAGGAGCATACTTCAAATAAGTTACATAAGTTGTTTCTAAGTTCACTAAAAATTCACCAAGAGAAAAGTGTGAAACAAGGACAGCTTTTCATATCCCACATTTTTGTTTAAAAACTTGCTCAATTATCTTTTGCACAGCCTTTTCCACGTCTCCATTCACACTGCCTAAGTCATTCACGATTTTCTTCATCAAATCTATTTGATCCACTAATAGAACTGCTGATTTCTCTAAGGAAGTAATAGCACCAGTCAGAAATCAAAATTTGATATTATGTCAGAAAATTGTTTTCAGAAATTTAGACTGCATTGTGATAGTACCTGGTTTTAAACCTGGTAAATTTGCCTCAAGAAGCAAGCATTCTAACCATTCTGCAATTCCATGATTAATAATAATAATAATAAATTCTTTAAGCACCAAACACGGCGCATAAGGCAGAAACCAGTGCTCTCCAGGTTGTACGTTGTGACGCCACTCCTCTTAGCTCTTGCACATTATTTAGGCCCAACGTTCTTCCTTCTCTTATTATTGTTCTTCTGAGTGTTTCTTTTGGTCTTCCTTTTTTCCTCTTACCCTCAGGAACCCAAGTGAGCGCCTGCAATGGTATTCTGTTGTTTTGCATTCATAGGACATGACCGATATATGACCATCGTCTTTTCCTTATATAGTTGGAGACATATTTCTGCCTAGAGTCTTCTCTTATTTGTCGATTAGTCTTGAATTCTTTCCAACTGATGTTCATGAGTCATGTTCACTGTCGAACCTGGTTCTGTTTCGATAACAATCGCTTGTTTTACGATAGTGACTTGTTAATTCTCTGATCAACCCTCCTATCCAACCGACCGATTCGAGGGTTTCGAGGTCAGTTATAGGAAAATATCTACACCACTAGATACTCTGATGTATCTTTTATTCTATAATTTAACACATCATGGGGAGCCGCGCTAGCGTAGTGGTTACCACACCGCTCTGGCGACCGGGTGATCCAGGATCAAACCCAGGTGACGGCATTTTAGGATTTTTCGTCGACCGGGAATTGGACTGGATTAACTCGAGACCTGGCGAGAACATTTGAAGGAGTGTCGTTGACCAGGGACTGGCGGCTCCTGAGCCGACCCAGCTGTAATGGATACCTCCGAAATCGGCGAGTATTTGCCTGAAAGGCGAGGGACACCTGTCTATGTACAAGAAAAAGGGATACTCACGTAAAATCAATGTCAGGTTAGACAATAATAATAACCTGAGATTTTGCCTCGAGTATTAGCGGGCATACGAAAAAAAAAAAAAAACACATCATGGTACTATCCATCGAAATATACACATTCCTGATGTTTTTCTTTCGGCATCTAAGGTGAGAAAAGAATTTCACCTCCATCATGATTACCAGTAAAATATTATAAAATTACGATTATTTATTATTGTTATCATTATTCAGTATGTAGATTTTACAGTTTCAATTGCAAATGTATGGAATAGTGATTACAGTTTAATGGAGCTTGGAGGGGGGAGCATTTTTAGCAGGCTTGTTGAAGTATAACTGATAACTAGGGCTATTAATTGTTAGTACATAATATGTGTTGTAAGTTGTTGGTAGTACATTGTGGGTTCGCTTACAGTACAGTGAATATAACTGATAACTAGGGCTATGAATTGTTAGTACATAATATGTGTTGTAAGTTGTTGGTAGTACATTGCGGAATCGCTTTCAGTACAGTGAATATAACTGATAACTAGGGCTATGAATTGTTAGTACATAATATGTGTTGTAAGTTGTTGGTAGTACATTGTGGGTTCGCTTACAGTACAGTGAATATAACTGATAACTAGGGCTATGAATTGTTAGTACATAATATGTGTTGTAAGTTGTTGGTAGTACATTGTGGGTTCGCTTACAGTACAGTGAATATAACTGATAACTAGGGCTATGAATTGTTAGTACATAATATGTGTTGTAAGTTGTTGGTAGTACATTGCGGAATCGCTTCCAGTACAGTGAATATAACTGATAACTAGGGCTATGAATTGTTAGTACATAATATGTGTTGTAAGTTGTTGGTAGTACATTGTGGGTTCGCTTACAGTACAGTGAATATAACTGATAACTAGGGCTATTAATTGTTAGTACATAATATGTGTTGTAAGTTGTTGGTAGTACATTGTGGGTTCGCTTACAGTACAGTGAATATAACTGATAACTAGGGCTATGAATTGTTAGTACATAATATGTGTTGTAAGTTGTTGGTAGTACATTGCGGAATCGCTTCCAGTACAGTGAATATAACTGATAACTAGGGCTATGAATTGTTAGTACATAATATGTGTTGTAAGTTGTTGGTAGTACATTGTGGGTTCGCTTACAGTACAGTGAATATAACTGATAACTAGGGCTATGAATTGTTAGTACATAATATGTGTTGTAAGTTGTTGGTAGTACATTGCGGATTCGCTTCCAGTACAGTGAATATAACTGATAACTAGGGCTATGAATTGTTAGTACATAATATGTGTTGTGAGTTGTTGGTAGTACATTGAGGGTTCGCTTCCAGTACAGTGAATATAACTGATAACTAGGGCTATGAATTGTTAGTACATAATATGTGTTGTGAGTTGTAGGTAGCACATTGTGGGTTCGCTTCCAGTACAGTGAATGTAACTGATAACTAGGGCTATGAATTGTTAGTACATAATATGTGTTGTAAGTTGTTGGTAGTACATTGCGGGTTCACTTCCAGTACAGTGAATATAACTGATAACTAGGGCTATGAATTGTTAGTACATAATATGTGTTGTGAGTTGTTGGTAGTACATTGAGGGTTCGCTTCCAGTACAGTGAATATAACTGATAACTAGGGCTATGAATTGTTAGTACATAATATGTGTTGTGAGTTGTAGGTAGCACATTGTGGGTTCGCTTCCAGTACAGTGAATGTAACTGATAACTAGGGCTATGAATTGTTAGTACATAATATGTGTTGTAAGTTGTTGGTAGTACATTGCGGGTTCACTTCCAGTACAGTGAATATAACTGATAACTAGGGCTATGAATTGTTAGTACATAATATGTGTTGTGAGTTGTTGGTAGTACATTGTGGGTTCGCTTCCAGTACAGTGAATATAACTGATAACTAGGGCTATGAATTGTTAGTACATAATATGTGTTGTAAGTTGTCGGTAGTACATTGCGGGTTCACTTCCAGTACAGTGAATATAACTGATAACTAGGGCTATGAATTGTTAGTACATAATATGTATTGTGAGTTGTTGGTAGTACATTGAGGGTTCACTTCCAGTACAGTGAATATAACTGATAACTAGGGCTATGAATTGTTAGTACATAATATGTATTGTGAGTTGTTGGTAGTACATTGTGAGTTCGCTTCCAGTACAGCGAATATAACTGATAACTAGGGCTATGAATTGTTAGTACATAATATGTATTGTGAGTTGTTGGTAGTACATTGTGGGTTTGCTTACAGTACAGTGAATATAACTGATAACTAGGGCTATGAATTGTTAGTACATAATATGTGTTGTGAGTTGTTGGTAGTACATTGCGGGTTCGCTTCCAGTACAGTGAATATAACTGATAACTAGGGCTATGAATTGTTAGTACATAATATGTGTTGTGAGTTGTTGGTAGTACATTGTGGGTTCGCTCTCAGCACAGTGAATATAACTGATCAACATTTTTTTTCAGAACCAGTTCCTAATGATGTCATACTCCCCCTGATTTCCTGGGTAGTGAGGTTGGATGCCTAGCCTTCTCGGATAAGGGTGAAAAAATAGGAGGTCCTGTGTGCAAGTTGTGCAGTTAAAAACCCCTCAACAGTTGGAAATCTTAAAGAATAGGCCATACATCTGCTGCTGTGACAAAATTTAAAAATTAGGAAACCTACCCTCCACAAAAATATTTATAGAATATATGTTTATACACACACTGGGAACCTTGCGGTGCTGTGGAGCTTGTGCACTGTGCTGAGATCCTCCTTGTGCAATCTAAGGGAGGAGATCGGCATACTGATGGAGTTGTCTGTGTGCAATGAAAATGGTCTTTAATACCAAACCAAACATGACGTGTGCTATTAACTGTTACCACGTAATGTGCAATGTAAAATGTTAGTACCTATTATGTCCTGTGTTGGCTGTTAAAAAGTTTAATAAATAATGAAATTATTGTTGTATGATGGCTGTAGCCTGTTGATCGTAGCCTTATACTAAACTCATCTCTTTGCAGATTCACTTGAAGAGCTGAGCAATCGACTGAAGTATGCTAATATCGTTCAATTGGTGGATGCGTACAGGAGTCATGGTCACAAGAGAGCACAACTGGATCCACTTGGTCTGCAGGAGATCAGGTATTTAATTATACTCGCTATTTTCACATACAGCTCAGAACAGTGGAAGCACTTTTCAAGTCGGAAATGCACCATTTTTGCAATAAACTGTCATGGAGGAATTATAACATAGCCTTCTGACAGTAAACACAGAATGGGTCACATAATGTTTCTATGAGCATCTGATTGGCAGAGTCGTTAGGTGACTGGTAGCATCAACTGGCCAGTCTGATCAGCTGTAAATGGGTAATAAAAATCCCTTTCATGTTTGTCTATTGTTCCTTTTCCCGTGTGTGGTTCGGTGAATCTTTTCCATGTGTCTCTTTACCTCTGATAAGTTTGCTACTAGATGATTATATGACTACTGACCAGAAAAATGACTTTTGTAAATTAGGAATACGTAATGAGATGATGCTTCTGTGTAGGCCAGTGCCAGAACTTGATGTCACTCAGTATGGACTGACAGAGAGAGACTCCACCATTGTGCCAACATTAGGAATAATCAGCGGAACTGGCAGTTCCATATCAGTGTGTGACCTGGTCAGCAGGCTGGATCAGCTTTACTGTGGCACCCTCGCTGTAGAATTTCACCATCTGCAGGTATAAATCTTATCCGTTTTATCCATGGATTCTTAATATATGTTTATTTTTTCTCTAAGTTTAACTTTAATTTGATCCTTTTACAGTAAAATTGTTTCTCTCCCCTGCCGTTACTTTAATTATTAGGTCAAGCCCTTTTATTTATGCAACTCTCCAAAATACTTTAACTACACAAGTCAGTAGCATCTAATTAGCAGAGTGGTTAGAGTGCAGGCCTGTCACTGCAAAGTTACCAGGTATCGTCACGCTCCAGCTGTAAAATGTAAAATTACTCATTGACATTTGCTGAGGGAGACTGAGCACCTATGAGTTTGCCCAGAGTGCAGTGAGGTCAATTCTGATCAACAATAAAAGGGGTATATGACTCTGCTATTGAGTATGGGAAGACAAAGGCAGACAGAAAGGGAAATGGTCATCCCAGCTCATAAAGCTGGACCTCGCACACTGAAGTCTCTAACACTTCACTCCCTTTACCATTTTTTAAACAGGTCTCTGTATTATACTTGTACATATTGAAGGGCTCTCATACATTTTTCTATTTGAACATTCATCATCATCATCACCACCTGTAAGCTTCCCAATTCTTCCTGTCCCATGCCATCAGCTTAATGTCTTCCTGTCCCATGCCATCAGCTTAATGTCTTCCTGTCCCATGCCATCAGCTTAATGTCTTCCTGTCCCATGCCATCAGCTTAATGTCTTCCTGTCCCATGCCATCAGCTTAATGTCTTCCTCATTCTTATCATGTCTGTCTCCAGTTCTCTTCTCCACGTGTTCTTCAGTCTCCGTCAAGTTCTCTTACCCTGATAATTCCAGAACAAGCACCGCCTTGTCATGCTATCAGCAGGTTTTTGTCAGTGTGTATCCTATCTATCTCCAGCTTCTTCTTATCTTTTGTTCTACTGGTTCTTGTCATCAGTTATACATTAGTGATCTTGTCATCAGTTCCACATTAGTGATCTTGTCATCAGTTCCACATTAGTGATCTTGTCATCAGTTCCACATTAGTGATCTTGTCATCAGTTCCACATTAGTGATCTTGTCATCAGTTCCACATTAGTCATCTTGTCATCAGTTCCACATTAGTCATCTTGTCATCAGTTCCACATTAGTGATCTTGTCATCAGTTCCACATTAGTCATCTTATCATCAGTTCCACATTAGTGATCTTGTCATCAGTTCCACATTAGTGATCTTGTCATCAGTTCCACATTAGTCATCTTGTCATCAGTTCCACATTAGTCATCTTGTCATCAGTTCCACATTAGTCATCTTGTCACCAGTTCCACATTAGTGATCTTGTCATCAGTTCCACATTAGTCATCTTGTCATCAGTTCCACATTAGTCATCTTGTCATCAGTTCCACATTAGTCATCTTGTCATCAGTTCCACATTAGTGATCTTGTCATCAGTTCCACATGAGTCATCTTGTCATCGGTTATACATTAGTGATCTTGTCATCAGTTCCACATTAGTGATCTTGTCATCAGTTCCACATTAGTGATCTTGTCATCAGTTCCACATGAGTCATCTTGTCATCAGTTATACATTAGTGATCTTGTCATCAGTTCCACATTAGTGATCTTGTCATCAGTTATACATTAGTGATCTTGTCATCAGTTCCACATTAGTGATCTTGTCATCAGTTCCACATTAGTGATCTTGTCATCAGTTCCACATGAGTCATCTTGTCATCAGTTCCACATGAGTCATCTTGTCATCAGTTCCACATCAGTGATCTTGTCATCAGTTCCACATGAGTCATCTTGTCATCAGTTATACATTAGTGATCTTGTCATCAGTTCCACATTAGTGATCTTGTCATCAGTTCCACATTAGTGATCTTGTCATCAGTTCCACATGAGTCATCTTGTCATCAGTTATACATTAGTGATCTTGTCATCAGTTCCACATTAGTCATCTTGTCATCAGTTCCACATGAGTCATCTTGTCATCAGTTATACATTAGTGATCTTGTCATCAGTTCCACATTAGTGATCTTGTCATCAGTTCCACATTAGTGATCTTGTCGTACCAATTCATTCCTTCTATTCCACACCAGCACCTAAGTATGAAACTCTTGTTTTAGTTGTTCTCCGTGTTTCACAGCCATACAATAGACTAACTTGACACTTGAGTTGAAGATTCTGATTTTTTTTTATTGTGCTTGATTTCTCTTATCTCCACATATCTCCCAGTATAATTGAGAACTCCTCTAGCTTATTATATTCTTATTTTGAGATCATTGTCCGTCCCACTAACTTGAACTGTACTGCTGCTAAGATGTGTGTGTGTGTGTATGAAACTTTCTTCTTGTAGGGGTGTAACCTTTTTATCATTTCCTGCATGTATTCTCATTATTCTTGTCCTTTCACTGTGTATTTTCTGTGACCCCTCATCAGGTATTTTTAGACCCTCTTGTTGTGACCCCATATCAGGTATTTTCAGAACCTCTTGCTGAGATCCCTCATCAGGTATTTTCGTTTTGTTTTGCATCTTGTTAGAGTTACAGACAAGAAGAGAAAAACAAAATTGATCTATTTCTATTCCGTGAGTCAAACGGTGAGCAACCACTAAGTAAATCATTTTCCCAAGAGCCGTCTGGCACAGCCCTTTGGATGTAGTCAGATTTCCTTATATCTATAATTTATGCCATGTAAAACAAACTTATTTATCGCCTATAAAACTAGTACACTTTAAAATATTCTATTTTCTCATAAATAATTTATGCTTACTGCTTGTTTTAAAATAAGGCTGGGGGACACCGACATACAATTTGGTACCTAAAAACTGCCTGGGGGGAGGGGAAGAGAGAGAGACTGACATACAATTTGGTACAGTTGACATTCAAAAATCCGGCCATCGATAATCCGGTTCCTTCAGATTTCCGGCATGGATTTCGGAGCGCATTTTTAAATTTACCGCGTTGGCGCGCCACTGTTTTCTGGAGCAGTTTATGTTTTGATGCAGCTGTTGGGTCTTGCTTGCACGTGTTAACAGGCATTCCTGCTCATTCCTTCTCATTTTATCATTTATTTGCTGCTGTTTAGCCCCATTATTGATTCAGCAAATAAAAGAAGTGGTGTAAAATGTAAACATCGTGCATTGTCGATCGCAGCTAAAGTGTACAGGTAGTCATTTTCTGTTAAATATATACAGAATATATAACCATAAAAAATCCGGCACTCCTCAGGTCCGGAGGTTGCCGGATTTTTTAATGTCTACTTGTGGTGAAGTGGGATGTTATAAATATTTATAGGGGACTTAGTGTACTGACTGAGATCAGCTGTGAAGGTATCTATATCTAATAAGAGTAGTGTATTATAGATAACCTTACTTGCTGCCACATATATATATATCTCAGTCAGAATTATTCTGGAATAGTGTGATGACTACGTTGTATGTCTAGGGTATGTGTATGATGAAGTGTAAGTCATAACAACAACAGACAGATAAACAATTTAATTTATTCCACCACACTTGACAACACTGTGACACTCACATACATAAAACACTCTACAAGGATATCTTAAAGGAGTCACTGATAACTTTTCAAATAACAATATGTATTCATTTCTGTCATGAATGAATATGTGTCCTGATTCAAATACAAAGGGAACCAGGAATCACAATCAATTTTAATTACAAGTTATATGTACAGAATTTATCAATATGAATATTGTAGTGACATATATTATTAAAAGTATCCTATGTGTGTCAGTTGTGTAGTAGTAATATGAGGTAATACTGGTTTTGTTTTGTTCAAGCTCTGTTGGTATTTGTCATCATGACTTCAATAGTTTGTCTTTATTGGAACTAGTATTGGAGATGTTCTCAGTTCCTGATATTAAAACAATTTACTTCCCCTCTTAAGTTTATGTTACAATGTTATTTTAAGATGGGGGTACATAATTTTGAGCTCAGCTGGCCACATCAGCTTATCTTGCGTGATGGCGGCAGGAAAGGACTCCTCTGCTCGATTTCTCCCCTGTGCTCTGGAGACACCTCACTGATAGCTAAATGGACCAAGGAGTATGCTGTCCGACTCTGGATTCAGCAAAGCTCTGACCAGGTGCTGCTCAATACCATCAAGACCACGGTCCCTGAAAACAAGAAGGATGTACCTTCTACTTCATAACTAATTTATACTCTCTTTTTACACTGAGCACAATACATCACAAACATTGAGTTCAGAGCGTTAGGCCAACTGTCAGCTTCATCTGAAATACTTTATACCAGTATTAACCTCCTTAATGGTTACTACGCCTCTGCACTTCCAGCATTATTTCTTTCTAGTCAATCATCTAGGTGTCAGTGTACTGTTTGGCCGTTCTATGCCGTTTTACTTTCCTCCGACACCTTCTGTTCAGGCTGGAGCATTATAGGCTTTACATCATGTTTGCTACTGAACTACACATATATATATAGGCATAAATTAACAATTCACATTCAATTTTCATTAAAAGATACTGAATGTTTCAAGCTTACCACAATTCATGGAAACAAACACAGATACGTTGATTAGCAATGAATTCTGGCACAAATACTGGCACAAATTCCCATCTGCTTATGTTCCAGGCTTTTATTTAGCAAAAATATGAGCTGGCTTCAACGCACTGTTGCTTTATCAAGCTTATTTGAACTAGTGGTCTCGAACTAACGCTCCTAAGTGAGTATATCAGCGAGTCTGGCCAATGGAGCCACGTTTCGTCAAGTGTTTGAAAAAATTTTAACTTCCTACGTCTCCCCTAACAACCAAGGATAGCATTTATAGCCCGACTAATCGTGTTTAGCCTTACATATTATTCCAGCCAATCAGTTCAAATGTAACTTGTGGCCCATTTCCCGTACAATGGTGGTGTAAAAAAATCTACCACTGAGCGATTCTGATTTTGGGTGTTGTCTGACAGCACCATCATTTTATTTTGGCTATAACTTGTTAATTCCTAGACTATTTGCATAACGTTGTACATATTCTTTGTCAGCAAACCCTAAGGAACCCAAATATATATATTTAATAGAGCTAAAATGCTGCGTTCAAAATATGCAATTCCTTCTACCTCCTGTTTCGAAGATGTGCTGTCTGGGTACTGTAATGTTTTCAAACGTAAACCCATCTATTGTCATCTTTCTAATAAGAGTTTTTCAGGATTTAAAAACCGAACTCTGGGAAGGTTAGTGTTTTTATCACTGTCCGTCCGAAAAAGTTAGTGCATGTGGCCTTACACGCGTGATAGTAGTAATTGTGTATCGCGCGACGCGTGTTTTGTGTTGCACGTGTTCGGCTTTATGCCTCTCCCTTCTCTCTATCCTTTAGTCCATCTGTCTTTAGTTACGCCGTGTATAAAATGGAATGAATGAAATATTAAAATTAGGTCATTGTTCAGCTTGGTATCTCAATGTTTTTGCAAGAAATACAGCACACGTTTCATTGAAGAACGCGGGTAATAATACAGTAGGCTTTTACTATCAACGTGAAAGCGTTACAATTTGCCGACGAAGTAGAAAACAAGGGGGATTTCGAGTACTGTCATTGTGATAGCACTGTTCTTTACCATTCTTCTTCCTTTATTTATTATATGTATTTATTAGGCTTTATATTTACTTGATAATTTATATATGTGGATTAGAATATTCCACGACACTACTGTACCTAAAAATTGTGTGGGACAGAAAGAGTTAAGACCTGATTTATTTGATCTACTGTTTTCTTAAATGCAACAGGTTACATTATGAAGATGTAATCAGAAAATACTGTAATTATTTTTAAGACACAAGAAGAGCGAAGCTGGTTTGCGGAAAAGTTTGAATCAAGAGACCAGACTGAGATTTCAAATGACAGGAAAGTCAATTTGGCAAAGCTTTTGTTACGATGCCAGGTATGTCGTTATTTTTTAAATAAGTACACTTCAGAAAACAAACACAATAAGTTTTTTTTTTTACTAAAAGCAGTGTTACTATTTATTCTTCTCCACTAACCAGAGCACTGTTACTGTTTACAACTTTCCACTAACTTCAGCACTGTTACTATTTACTCTTTTCCACTAACCAGAACACTGTTACTGTTTATTCTTTCCACTGAACCAGATCACTTACTGTTTATTCTTTCCACTAACATGAATACTCTTTGACCTTATGATCATGTCAAACATTTTTCTTACATTTTTTAAGTTGTATTATTATTGTTATTTGATAACCATGAGATTTTCATTACTCTTAAAGTTTTGAATGATTTTTGTCATTTTTGTTGTCATTTGTAATGTTCAAGTTTCCATAAATGACATAGAGTGAACCAAGCATAGGGGATACAGTTGTTAGTATTTGAGTAGGCTTTGTGTTGTTTTTGGTAATTGAAGATGTTAGTGTATGAATATTGTATGTTATGTTATTGAAAATATTGTAGTTGTTAATTTGGTGATGGTGCCTGAAATGTTGGCATGGTATGAAGGTTTACTTAGAAATGTTTTTTCTTCACATTTAATACCAGGCGTTTGATCATTTTGTGGCTACCAAGTTCTCAAATGTGAAACGTTATGGTGGTGAAGGTGGGGAGAGTATGATGGCATGTTTTGAGGAGGTCTTCAGGAAATGTGCACAACGTGAGTTATTTATTCTAGATACACTGTCAGAAATAAATATGTTGTTAAAATTATTTATTATTTGTTATATTGAATAGATTTATTTATAAAACCTGTCATTTATTCATATCTTCTAATTCCATTCATCGGTGGGGTTCAACACACAGGAGAGTAAAATATCACATGATGTGAGATACTTAAGAAGGGCCGTTACTGTTACCAGGAGAAAGATAAAAAAATAAAAGGGATAAAAAAGACATAGAAAAACCTTAAATAGATGACACATGACATGATGACACATGACATGAAGGCGTGGCAGATGACACATGACATGAAGGCTTGGCAGATGACATGTGACATGAAGGCTTGGCAGATGACACATGACATGAAGGCTTGGCAGATGACACATGACATGAAGGTTTGGCAGATGACACATGATATGATGGCTTGGCAGATGACACATGACGTGAAGGCTTGGCAGATGACACATGACGTGAAGGTTTGGCAGATGACATGACGTGAAGGCTTGGCAGATGACACATGATGTGAAGGCTTGGCAGATGACACATGACGTGAAGGCTTGGCAGATGACACATGACGTGAAGGCTTGGCAGATGACACATGACGTGAAGGTTTGGCAGACGACACATGACGTGAATGCTTGGCAGACGACACATGACGTGAAGGCTTGGCAGATGACACATGATGTGAAGGCTTGGCAGACGACACATGACGTGAAGGCTTGGCAGACGACACATGACGTGAAGGCTTGGCAGATGACACATGACGTGAAGGCTTGGCAGATGACACATGACGTGAAGGCTTGGCAGATGACACATGACGTGAAGGCTTGGCAGATGACACATGATGTGAAGGCTTGGCATGAATTCATTGAAGGCCTATGCTCCTTGGGAGCCAAAGGGTAATAAATAAGACCATGTCCGTTTGAATTAAAAAGTCTTTGTCAGGGACTAGAAAGCACAAGAATGAGACAGACAGATGGTCAAGAAAACCAATAACATAAAGAGCACAAAAAGCAACCAGACTGTCTGACCAGAGTGAGATCATAACTGAACAAGTTGTCAAAGGCAAACAAGTTATTTAGATACAGATTTTTAAAATCTTTGGTCCAGTTTATTTTAACTTGTGCAACTGATAGGAAACTATACAGAGCATTACAGCAGGAGGTAATCTGAGCATCAGAAGTAGAGGCCCCTTGTCTGATATAAAGGTAAGGTAAAGGGAGTCCTATAGCAGATACTGCCGTAGTGGAGTGAAGTGTTAGAGACTTCACCATACTAGGTCCATCATTGAGATGTATGGTGACTAGTTCCCTTCCTCCCTGCTTTCACTAACTCAAGAGACAAGTTGGGTACCCACTTACAGCTGGGTAGACTGGAGCATGTTGATGCCATGAGTCGAACTACGCACCTTTGCTGTTTGAGACTAGCTCTGTAACCACCCTGTCAATCCAGACTTAAAGCAACTGATTAAACAGATGTGCTTCCTCAAAAGAGCGTTAAGATTCCCATGCTACTAACAAAGGAAGAAGAATACGTGATGAGGGATAATGAACAAGGAAATGTAAACACAAAGATAATGAGAAGACAGATGACCGTCACTAGACATGATGGACAAAAAAGACGCTTTCAAAAACATCATGGCAGTAGGGACTAATAGAGGGCCTGAGAAAGAGTTGGCGATGAGGAGATAGAAGTTTGACACTGTGGCTATTCAAATGTCAAGTCAGTCCTATTGTATGGCTCTGAAACATGGAGAGCAACAAAAGCATGAACCCAAAAGCTACAGATGTTCATAAATGGGTGCTTGCATAAAGTAGAAGGATTGAAATGGTATGACAAGATTACTAACGTGGAACTGATGACAAGAACCAGACAAGTACCAGTGGAACTGATGACAAGAACCAGACAAGTACCAGTGGAATAAGAGATGAGAAGAAGATGCTGGGAATAGATATGACACACAGTGAGGAAACCTTTTTATAGCATTACAAGGCAGTTCTTGTTCTGAAATCCCCAAGTAAGATAGGTAGAAGGAGATCAAAGAACACATGGAGAAGAGAACTGGAGTCAGACATGAAGAAGACATAGACAGACATGAAGAAGACATAGACAGACCTTGAGCTGATGGCACGGGACAGGAAGACTTGGCATAAGTTTGTTGAAGGCCTATGCTCCTTGGGGAGCTAAAAGATGATGATGGGAATGAGTGAGCTTCAAAAATAGGATATGTAGAGAGACATAACCATTTATGTCTTACAGTGTGGCACTTGATGATGATGATGATTAATGATTGAACAGCCCATGTATTCCTAGGTGGTCTGTGATGAAGTAATGATAATGATTGAACAGCCCATGTATTCCTAGGTGGTCTGTGATGAAGTCAAGATAATGATTGAACAGCCCATGTATTCTCTAGGTGGTCTGTGATGAAGTAAAGATAATGATTGAACAGCCCATGTATTCTCTAGGTGGTCTGTGATGAAGTAAAGATAATGATTGAACAGCCCATGTATTCTCTAGGTGGTCTGTGATGAAGTAAAGATAATGATTGAACAGCCCATGTATTCTCTAGGTGGTCTGTGATGAAGTCAAGAAATAATAGGACCACTGATTACTCAGGCATGTCACAAGGGGTGACTAATACGAGCGTGTGAATGGAGTTGACAGCTGCAGGATTATATGCCTTGATTCAAACTTCATGCAAGAGGGTCACCTATATAAGGGATAGAAACAGAGTTAATGATGATGCACAAAATTATCTACTAAATAAACTTCACTTAATCCTGTATACAATTTCTTGTTTGGTGCACAGTGCATTTATTTAATATGCTGTGTATATATTTACGCTGGAGTTGGGTTGGCCATGTCCTCAGAAGAGACCCCAATGCCATCACAAGAACAGCTATGCTTTGGACCCCTGAAGGAAAACGAAAGAGAGGCCGACCAAAAACAACCTGGTGGAGGCTGAGATGCAAAGAATGAACCAGAGTTGGGGCACTGTACGAAGGATGGCCACCGATTGAGCAAAGTGGAATCAATTTGTTGTTGCCCTACAAGACGCCACTAGGCGTGATGGCCACTGACTGCTTTGACGGTCGGCGACTAAGGATCAAAGAAAAGAAAGAAGTATGTATTTGGCTCATTGTATCATTTCTGTTTTATGCACCGTTATTTGCCTATTCTGTATGTCAATGTTTTGTTTTATGCACCATTATTTGCCTGTTCTGTATGTCAATTTCTTGCCTAAAACTTTGTTTCAGATGACATAAACGATGTTGTCATGTGCATGCCACATCGAGGCCGTCTAAACTTTATGACATGTCTGCTCAGCTATCCCCCAGTCATCATGTTTAGAAAGGTTTGGCTTACTTTTGTTTAGTACTAATACAGATAAAAGTGTGTGTACTTCTAGTTGTGATAAAAGTATGGGTACTTGTAGTTGTGATAGAAGTGTGGGTACTTGAAGTTGTGATAGAAGTGCCATCACTTGAAGTTGTGATAAAATATGGGTACTAATAGTTGTGATGAAAGTGTGGGTACTTATAGTTGTGATAAAAGTATGGGTACTTGTATTTGTGATAGAAGTGCCAGAACTTGAAGTTGTGATAAAAATGTGGGAACTTGTAGTTCAGATAAAAGTGTGGGAACTTGCAGTAGTGATAAAAGTGTAGTTCTGATAAAAGTGCCAGCACTTATTGTTCTGTTAAAAGTGCCAGCACTTGTAGTTCTGTTGAAAGTGCCAGCACTTGTAGTTCTGATAAAAGTGCCAGCACTTGTTTAAAAACAGTTAGTTGCTTATCCTTTACAGGACGTGGCAATCAACCCCAGCTTTTATTGGCTGTTTGTGATTTTTCTAGGCAATTTTTTTCATTCAGTAGTTTGCCATTGCTTTCTGAATGGTACGGCGCTTATACCGTTGTTAAAAATCCACACAAAGCGATCTGCTACCAAACCGCCTGCAGCAGGTTTCGAACCTGGTATATCTGGATTATGAAACTGCGTTCATATCCATTAGGCCACAGACGCCGACGCCAGCACTTGTACTTCTGATAAAAGTGCCAGCACTTGTAGTTCTGCTAAATGTGCCAGCACTTGTAGTTCTGATAAAAGTACCAGCACTTGTAGTTCTGATAAAAGTGCCAGCACTGATAAAGTAAAGCCTTTTTTTGGTTCACTGCTGCAGTTAAGAAAAGGTACATAATGATGGGGATTATCTGGGTTGTTTTATCATGTTCAGGCTGTGTTCTTGTTGTCTGCTATACATTCTGCTTGTCTTGTATCAGATGAGAGGTCTCTCGGAGATACCAGATGGAGTCAGGGCAGCTGGAGACGTGTTGTCTCATTTATGTAAGTAAGAGTCACTTTGTTTGTAGCCAGTAATGGTATATCACACCTCGAGTGATTTCCTCTGGTTGCTGACCCACAGAAAATAGCACAGAGATGAGGAAAATAATTTGGCACTGTATGGAACACACATTGAAGTAACCAGCAGATAGCATTGCAAGGCAGCCCTTGTTATGAAATTGTCAGGGTCAGAGGAAGTGATGGAGACTCAAAAACATGTGAAGAAAGAAGCTGGAGACTGCAGGATAGGGATGAAAACAAGGGAATAGAAATACATAGAATGGATGGCACAAGACAGGAAGGCCTGGCATGTTTGTTAAAGACCTATGCTCCATAGGGGGACCAAGAAAAATGGAGAAGAAGACTGGTGACATAAGTGAAAATGTTGAGGAAGATGTGGAAAGAACTTAAGCTGATGGCACGTGAAGGGAGGACTTGCCATATGTTTGTTGAAGGGCTGTGCTCCTTGGGGAGCTAAAGGGTATTGACTGATTGACTGATTGATTGACAATGAGTGACTTTCAGTTGAGAAATACCACATGAGATCATAAAGACAGTTTAGTGCTACATCTTCATCAGGTACAACTATTGACTTGAACGATTGACACATTTATTAGAAAATTTTATTTTCTTTGTACAGATACAACGAATAACTTTCACTATGTACACAATTTATTTGAAAATATGTATTATTTTTTGCACAGATACAACTATTAACTTGAACTATTTATACATGTTAACTGAGCATATTTTATTCTGTGTACAGATACATCTGTGGACTTAAATTGTGATGGTAAACAAGTCCACGTATCTCTCATTCCAAATCCTTCACACTTGGAGGTGAGTATTGGAACCTATTAAATGACTCTGTGTGTATGTATATTTATTTTTTGTAAACTTAAGTTTGTGTTAATCTTTAGCCAGATTGAAAACATGTTTGAAAACAGCTAATCTAACTTCAACATTCCGTGTCCATCAACGTCTGTTGTGCTGATGTTAACAGACTGCTCATCATTTCTGAAGGAATTCTTTCTACCCCACGAATTGTTTGACAGGCCACGATATGGGCACATTATTCTCCCACCTTTTACACTCATTTGGATCGTCGCGGAACTGTTTCTGGTTTTGGTTTGGGGGCAGATCTACTGTGGTGTTATGATAGTTGTAGATGTAGTAGTATTCAATAACTTACTTACTTAGTCGCTCCCCTTCTACCGTGAGGTGTAGAGGTTAGTATTCAATAACAACAACTGTTAACATAACCTAAGCTCAGCAGCCAATGATCTTAGAAGTCAGCTGTGATTGTTGTTGATCCATTTAGTAATGATAACATTTCACAGATAGGTATACATATATATTAGTGTACTGTTCATCCATGCGTGACATAATCTACATCTGCATAAGTCTATTTATTTATATTCAACATACATTATCTGAACAGGTCCCTTTCATAATGAAGATCAGTATCTTTCATAATATTCCTCAGTCATGTTCCAACAGACAAACTGCGTATTTATTTATTCAGTACATTCAGTCGACGTTGTTACATTTGCATTATCCTCATGCATATAGTATTTCATCCAACTGTCAAACACACAGTAAAATTCACTGTGACCCTTCCGTCAAACACTGAATACATTCCACATCTGCCTGACATGAAGGTTACATTAGGAGATCTCTCATCACTAGTGTAAACAACCTCACCTCACCACCCCTGTCAACGTGTGACACTAGCATTCATGAGATGCATTTTAGTGCAACAAACTCAGTCAAATTTATTGTCCAGTTTCCCACACCAGATGCATCCCTTAACATGGATATAGTCCGACTGTGTTATGTCTGCAACTTTCAACAATATGAAACAAAGTTATACTTAACTTTTTACTTTTCCGGCCCACTTGTGCCATGAAGCAATATGGGCAGCCGACATTTTTGTTCTTGAGCCAATAATGTTGCACTGGCTACTGCAAGCCTATGTTGTTGTAGAATTTCTGTAATATTGTCTTTCTATCTGCCTCTAGCCTTCCCCATGCCTTAATACCACAACTTCTGCTGTTGTAGGCATGCATTAGTAATTAATCAGGCTCCATTCTCATTGAATGAACCAGAGTTGGGGCACTGTACGAAGGATGGCCACCGACCGAGCAAAGTGGAATCAATTTGTTGTTGCCCTACAAGACGCCACTAGGCATGATGGCCACTGACTGCTTTGACGGTCAATGGCTAAGGATCAAAGAAAAGAAAGAAGATTCTCATGAGATGGCCAATCCATTTTATTTTTTGTTTCTCTGTGTGCAGTTCCTTCAGTTTTTCTGATGTCAGCAAACTTATTTCTTGCATATAATACTTAAAACACTTCCAGACATTCGTCACCCAATTTACAAGTTTTTTTTTTTTTTATATGATGAAATTGTCTCATAAATATTTATCTTTACTGCCTATTTTAATAGAGGAAAAAAACTGGGATTTATTTTAGTACTGTGTTAAAACTGAAACGCTGGCAGGGACAGAAAGATTTATAGTGGGGACGGGGACTCTACTCCAGTGCTATTCTGTACACCTTTCTGTTTCTTGTCTTTCTGAGGAGATGTCTGCCGCAGATGTCCATCATTATGTACCCCAGCATCTACCGGTCTGTCTAAGCCCCTTTGGAGACATGTTTGTAGATTTCACTGTGTGATGTCTGGGAAAACAGTGAATATCTTGGTTCCAGGTTCAAAACCTGTAGGGTTACGCTCCAGTCCACCCAGCTGTAAATGGGTACTTCAGTCTACTCCTTAGTTAGGGAAGGCAAAGGCAACAAGGAAGGGAACTGCTCACAGCACCTCATAAAGCTGAGACCTGTAATAGTGGTCTCCCCTTCACTCCCATGATGCAGTATCTTCTGTGTGGCACCTTTACGTTTGACCCAGTTCTAGAATGTTCATTGATGGGATGGCATTTGTTGCCACTGCCACTAGTAATGTTCTGTTGGATGAAAAAGACATGGAGAGAGAAGAGAACTGGAGAGATACCTGAACTGGATAAAGAAGACATGGCAAGACCCTGAAAGCGAGATAACAGGCGAGGAAGGTGGGTGTGAATTTGGTGAAGGTTTATGCCCTACAGGGAGCTGAAGATAATGAAGAAGTACTGGCACATGATGATGATGAGTGCTAACGATGCTAACAGAGATTCATGAACCAAGAGAGGCTGTTGTTTTGTTTTTTTTAGAGAATCAACATGCTAAAGAACCCTTATACTTGCCTGATGAAATAGTCTACATTTAGTCATCAGACCATCTCCTGTTTCATTGTTGTACAAATCAGAGAGCTTCCTGTACAACTTATCAGATTGACACATTCATTGACCTGGTTTTTTAACTGTATTGTTTTCATAAGATGTGACCATATTTTACTGGTTGGCTTATTTCAGGCCAACAACCCAGTAGCTGCTGGGAAAGCTCGATCCAAATTTCAGATCACAAGAAGGGGAGATTACTCTCAGGATCCTGATTCCAGGTCTGGTGATGGTGTTTTGTGTCTACAGGTGCACGGAGATGCCAGTTTTACAGGACAAGTGAGATTCATTCCCTGCTTACATCTAGCTATGTAAGATTGAATTATGAGGTTGATTCCTTGCTTACATCTAGCCATGTAAGATTAAATGGTAAGATTCATTTCTTGCTTGCATCTAGCCATGTGAGATTGAATGGTGAGATTCATTCCCTGCTTACATCTAGCTGTGTAAGATTGAATGGTGGGATTCATTTCTTGCTTGTATCCATCCATGTAAGATTTACATGTAAAGTAAATTTTTTTCTTAGGTGACTGGGTAAATGGGAAAATTACTGACTATACAATTCATATAGAAATGGTCACCCCATTTTCCTTTTTACATTTTTATTTATGCCACCCTCCAGTACCCCCACTTTAAAAAAAACTGATGTCTCTGTGGAGGAAAAAGAAAGATCGTGCATCAGATCGGTAACATCATCACAAAAAACAACTTGTAGCAGAAACTACCACATCAAAACACATGAAGTTCTTTGATGCTGTCTGTTTGCAAAGGGGTCAGATGCTTCTTAGAGAGTTAAAAATGGACATTCATTCCTCACCCCCCATCCCCGAGTTCAGCAAAATCTTTTCCATCTTTCCTAGGGTGTGGTAGCTGAAACATTTTGCTTTGCTGACACCCCTCACTTTGGGACTGGCGGCAGCGTTCATGTCATTGTGAATAATCAAGTTGGATTTACCACTGAAGCTGAGAGGGGAAGGTATGGACTACAAACAGTTTGATTGCCAGGCTGTTCTCCTTATGTCATATAATTTGGTTAGTCATTTCTGCGAACACTTTCAGGTTTGAGTTCTCTATTAAGATGTTTTTAGACAGCTCTGTGTACTAGTACCAGATTATGCCCCTTATGTCTTTTGAGATGGTTAGACAACTCTGTAAGCTGCTGCTGGATTATGCCCCTTATAAATTTTGAGATGGTTAGACAACTCTGTGGGCTGCTGTTGGATTTTGTCCCTTATGTCTTTTGAGATGGTTAGACAACTCTATTGGCTGCTGCTGGATTATTCCTCTTATATCTTTTGAAATGGTTAGACCACTCTATGGATTGCTGCTTGATTATGCCCCTTATGTCTTTTGAGATGGTTACACAACTCTGTGGGCTCCCTTATGTCTTTTGAGATGGTTACACAACTCTGTGGGCTGCTGCTGATGAATTATGCTACTTATGTCTTTTGAGATGGTTAGACATGTCCGTGAACTAGTACCAGATTATGCCCTGTTTGTCTTTTGAGATGGTTAGACAACTTTGTGAGCATCTGCTGGATTATGTCCCTTATTGCTTTTTATATGGTTAATGCAGTTGTGTAAGCCACTAATAGACGGATATGTGTAACAAATACAGTTAGGTGACTGTGAGCCACTGCTGGATTGACTTGTATCTTACAATGTGGTTAGATGACTGAGAACTGCTATTGAGTTGGCTGCTGTCTTACTGATACTGTTGGATGATTGTGCTACTGCTAGATTTTTTATGTCTTACAGATATGCTGAGATGACTGTGAGCTACTGTTAGTTTGCCTTATGCCTTTCAGGTTTGTTTAGATGACTGTGAGCTAGTGTTCAATTGACTTATCCTTACTGGTATCTTTAGATGACTGTGAGCTATTGTTAGACTGACTTATGTTCTTCAGATATGGTTAGATGACTGTGTACCACTAGTGTTTTTTACTGATATCTTATAGAAATGATTCTCATATTTCAAGCCACATAACTTGTGATGACCAACAAGATAAAGTTGTTGCCCTGTAACAACATGACACACTCTACAAGAGAGGTAACAATTAAATTAGGTGTGCAGCTGAACATTGTCTAATCTCTGTTGTGCCTGGAGGTCACTGAGGAGAGAGGTCTATCCTCTATCATATCTGAAGGTCACTGAGGAGAGACGTCTATCCTCTATCATGCCTGGTCACTGAGGAGAGAGGTCTATATCTGAAGATCACTGAGGAGAGGTCTATCCTTCATGTCTGAAGGTCACTGAGGAGGTCTATCATGCCTTGAGGTCACTGAGGAGAGGTCTATCATATCTTAAGGTCACTGAGGAGAGAAGTCTATCCTGTATTGTGTCTGAAGGTCACTGAGGAGAGGTCAATCTTGCCTTGAGGTCACTGAGGAGAGGTCTATCATGTCTGAAGGTCACTGAGGAGAGAGGTCTATCCTGTATCATGTCTGAAGGTCCCTGAGGAGAGGTCTATCCTCTTATCATGTCTGGAAGTCACTGAGGAGAGAGGTATATTCTCTATCATGTCTGAAGGTCACTGAGGAGAGTGGTCTATCCTCTTATTTTGTCTGGAAGTCCCTGAGGAGAGAGGTATATTCTCTATCATGTCTGAAGGTCAGGAGAAGTCTGTTATGCCTTGAGGTCACTGAGGTGAGGTTATCTCTGTCATGTATGGAAGTCACCGAGGAGAGGTCTATCCTCTATCATGTCTGAAGGTCACTGAGGAGAGGTCTATCTTATCTGGAGGTCACCAAGGAGAGGTCTATCCTCTGTCATGTATGGAAGTCACCGAGGAGAGGTCTATCCTCTATCATGTCTGAAGGTCACTGAGAAGAAGCCTATCCTCTATCATGTCTGAAGGTCACTGAGAAGAAGTCTATCCTCTATCATGTCTGAAGGTCACTGAGGAGGTCTATCTTATCTGGAGGTCACCAAGGAGAGGTCTATCCTCTGTCATGTATGGAAGTCACTGAGGAGAGGTCTATCCTCTGTCATGTATGAAAGTCACTGAGGAGAGAGTTATATTCTCTATCATGTCTGAAGGTCACTGAGGAGAGGGTCTTGATATCACTGAGGAGATAGGTCTATCATCTATCATGTCTTGAGGTCACTGAGAAGTCTGTCATGCCTTGAGAGGTCTATCCTATGTCATGTATGGAAGTCACTGAGGAGAGAGGTCTATCCTCTATCATATCTTGAGGTCACTAAGGAGAGGTCTATCCTATGTCATGTATGGAAGTCACTGAGGAGAGAGGTCTATCCTCTATCATATCTTGAGGTCACTGAGGAGAAAGGTGTATCATGTCTTGGGGTCACTGATGAGAGAGGTCTGTCATGTCTTGAGGTCACTGAGGAGAGAGGTCTATCCTCTGTCATGTTTGGAGGTCACTGAGGAGAGAGGTCCATCCTCTGTCATGTCTGGAGGTCACTGTGGGGAAGTCTATCCTTTGTCATGTCTGGAGGTCACTGAGGAGAGAGGTCTATCCTTTGTCATGTCTGGAGATCACTGAGGATATCATGTTGTGAGGTCACAGAAGAGAAATCTATCCTCAAACATATCTGGAGATCACTGAGGAGAGAGGTCTGTCCTCTGTCATGTTTGGAGGTCACTGAGGAGAGAGGTCTGTCATCTGTCATGTCAGGAGGCCACTGAGGAGAGAGGTCTATCATGTTTTGAGGTCATGGAGGAGAGAAATCTATCCTCAAACATATCTGGAGGTCACTGTGGAGAGGTCTATCCCCTGTCACGTCTGAGGGTCACTGAGGAATGGTCTATTCTGTCATGTCTGGAGGTCACTGAGGAAAGGTCTATCCTTTGTCATGTCTGGTCACTGAGGAAAGGTCTATCCTCTGTCATGTCTGAAGGTCACCGAGGAAATACTATTCCTCCCTCTGGTATTTAGTAAAAGAAGAAACTTAAGGTGAAGTTGGCTAGCATCCTCAGTGTTTAAAAGAAATCGCTACAAAAACCAACATAGAAAGGCTACCATTAGTGACTTCCTGCAAGAGAGTCAGCTGTTGTAGTGCCCCATTGTTCACAACATGTGACACTTAGTGAGGATGATGTTGATGTTAGTGTTGATAATTTTCTTACCTTAAGTAGAAAACTAAATAGGACATTCATTAACTTAGTTGAATTTCTAATAGACAGTTGACAGAATCTTAATGAAGCTAGCATTAGTGACTTGACTGTTCCTGTAACACTTGGTCATTGGGGCACCACAAGAGATTGACATGTCCCATAACACTTATTCATTGGGGCACCACAAATGATGAGTACTTGACTTGTCCCATATCACATGATTTTGTTTCCTCGTGAATCACATTACAACATCTTCTCATTGTCTTGTCTCTACAGGTCATCGATCTACTGCAGTGATATAGCCAAGGTCAACAGCTATCCTGTCATTCATGTCAATGGTGACTATCCAGAGGTAGAAATGTAACTATTTCTGTGGGGTACACATGTACATATAACCTGGGACTTGTATTTGAGTGTACGCATGTGTGTATACACATAACCTGGGACTTGTATTTGAATATACACATGTGTGTACACACATACTTGTAACCTGGGACTTGTATTTGAATATACATATGTGTACACACATATTATAACCAGGGACTTGTATTTGAATATACATGTGTGTACACACATACTTATAACCTGGCACTTGTATTTGAATACACATGTTTGTACACACATACTTATAACCTGAGACTTGTATTTGAATATACATGTGTGTACACACATACATATAACCTGGGACTTGTATTTGAATATACATGTGTGTACACACATACTTATAACCTGGGACTTGTATTTGAGTATACACATGTGTGTACACACATACTTAAAACCTGGGACTTGTATTTGAGTATATACATGTGTGTACACACATACATATAACCTGGGACTTGTATTTGAATATACATGTGTGTACACACATACTTACAACCTGGGACTTGTAACGTGTGTGTACACACATACTTATAACCTGGGACTTGTATTTGAATATACACGTGTGTACACACATAACCTGGGACTTGTATTTGAATATACACAAGTGTGTACACACATACATATAACCTGGGATTGTATTTGAATATACACGTGTACACACATACATATAACCTGGGACTTGTATTTGAGTATACACATGCACATAGAGAATTGGTTAGGTTTAAGGACTATCTTCAATGCACAAAGACTACTCCATCTGATCTCATCCCTTAGATCACACAATGAGGATCTCAGCACAGTGCACGAACTCCGTAGCATCAGCAAGAATCCCAATGTGTATATATAGGAATCACACATTCTATAAATATTTTTGTGGTGGGTAGGTTTCTAATTTTTAAATTTTTGCCAGGGCAGTGACCTGATAAGCCTACTCTTTACAATTTCCACCTTCCGTGGGATTTTTAACTTGCACACAGGACTTCCTATTTTTTCGCCCTTAACCGAGAAGGCTAGGTATCCGATCTCACTACCCAGGAGACCAGGGGGGAGTATGACATCATTAGGACCACTGGTTCTGACCAAAAAAAAATTTACCATAAATTATATTCCCACAACTGGTAATCAAACCTGGTACCTCTAGAGCTCAAGGCGGATGCCATATCTCTTAGCCACACCAACCCCCATACTGTAGAGGAAAATTATGATAATTGTTGATAATATATTGTAAGGGAAAGGAAAATAGTGTGAGTCCTGCTGTGATAAAGAATTATAAAATGGCTTATGTGACTACTACAAGATCTTTGGCAAGAACAAATACATGAAAACAGCAGAGATAACAAAATGAAAAAAACAATATAGATTGTTAAGGAAGATCAGTGTTGCCACTCTGGTAAAGTCAAGTCAGAAATTTAGATAATCTTTTCAGTTGTTGCCATTTGCTCACTGTCAACATCCTTCCTAATTGTTTGTTTCATGTTTATAATGGGGTTTATTATGGAACAGCAACACTGAAGGAATATTTTGAGAGGTAAAGAAAGAATTGGTTTGAAGACCTTGTGAAGATGAGTACTGATTAATCAGCAGCAAGGGTGTATAACCAGTACACTAAAGGGACCAGAAATAGAGTACAGTCCCTTAATAGTGGAATCAAAGGGTGACAAACATTTTGGAGAAATACAACACGGCAGTATCAACCTTTCTGCAGTGCTTCATTGTACAGGCTGTTAATTAAAAAAAAAGAAGATAGAGTATGTTTAGGGCAACAGCACAAAAAGGATAAAGATGAATCAGTTTGGAGGATGTCATCAACAAATTAACTATGTGTATGATATCCTTGTTTCCTGCTAACAGTTAAGATGTTGATGGAGATCAACATTCCGTGTTATCCATCATGTTATGATATCTACATGATGTTTTTTGGTGAAATGCCATAATTCAGAACCAGGAAGTACTCTGACTGCAGCTTCTGTAACAACTTTTCTTTAGGCTTGGGTTGTTGGCCTTCTTCTTACCTGGATGACCCTTATGTCTGGCTGCTATCCTGTTACCTGTTTAGTTTGGTTGAATCTGCCTGAAGCATAAAGCTCCTACTGACTTAGCTCACGGGATTGATAAAGACAAAAAAGTTGTTCTGCCTGTCAAGGGGAACCACATAAGACATAGATTCAACAATACATCTAACAATTGCTGTGAAAATGGCAGAAGAAAAATTAATATAACTTACAATGTAAGGTTAAAAAAAAAAAAAAAAAGATCCCATTACACGCCCGTTGAGGCATATTGGGAATATGGTGTTAGGCCCATATTTTCTTGACCATCGGCACTCTAGGGGTGATGTGGTCAGCATCACGCCGGCCGCCATAACCTTCCCAGAGTTGCTCTGGTACCCAATTCATGAGGCTGGGTCGACCCCAGAGCCGTTTGCGGTCTAAAAAATCCCACCTCAATGGGATCGAACCTTGGACCACCAAGCTAGGAAGCCAGTGTACTAACCACTGTGCAACTGCGGCTCCTAACATACAATGTGTTGTTTAGAAAATTATTTGACTGTAATACCACAATTGTTATTGTATCCCTAAGAGAGATCATCATAAGTTGCGGAGTATTAATTTTATGATGTTTTGTATTTTCTCACCTTAAGGACGTCATCAGGGCAGCATCATTAGCCATGGAGTACCGTGAGAAATTCCGACGGGATGTCCTCATTGATCTCGTGTGCTACCGTAGGTGGGGGCACAATGAAATAGATGAGCCTTCATTTACACAGCCAATCATGTACCACAAGATTAACACCAGAAGTAGTGTACCAGATTTGTATGCACAGTCCCTAGTGGTAAATACACTTCTCCGTAAGGGTTATTTGAAAAAACAAGTTCATCAAGTTTATCTTTACTGAGACTTTTCTTTTTATTTCTATTTCTGCTCTTTGTGAAGCATAAAACTTCAGCCTGTTCTTTTGAGACTTTCCTGTCTTGGGCAATCTGATATTTTCATGACTTTTTGTCCTTACTTCTGCCTCCAGGTCTGTTCATATGGTGTCTTTGAACATTGAATGTCTTGTGATTCAGGCAACTGACTTTGTCAGTTTGTGTCCTATTACAGTTGATTTTAATATGCTACCTGGGCTCCCTGCAGATTTGGAACTTGCAAACATTCTACATTTTCTGTTTGTGATGTCTTCTTGACCTTGTTGCAGGTTAGGTTTACTAGTGTCATCTCCTCACCTCCCCCAACCATCCCCATGTATTCCTTGTTCACTGCATTCTCCTCTTTCCCTGTTCTTGTTACTTTAACATGTGACTTTCCCTGTTCTTGTTACTTTAACATGTGACTTTCCCTGTTCTTGTTACTTTAACATGTGACTCACCAAGCTCCGCCTCCTGGTGGATGGTGTGTTCTGTTCCGCAAGTTTCTTTTGTTTATTACATTACATTTGGCCAATTGAATTTTAAGGATATAAATAAGTAACTAGTTTTAAAAAATATGTATAGTAGTAATAAAAATAATGATAATAATTCCAGCCATCATCAAGGGAACTTGTTGATAAGTGTTTATATGTATCTATTTTTTATGTTTGTTTCCTGCCAGTTTTCTATTTTCCCTTCCTGTATTGTGTTTGTTTTCTGTTTTCTACAAGTATTGTGTTTTATTTTCTGTTTCCTGCCTGTTTGTGTCTGTTTTCTATGTTCCCAGCTTGTGTTTTGCTTGTTTTCTGTGTTTCCAATCATTATTTTGTGATTATTTTCATGTTTCCTACTTGTATTATGTTATTTTAGTGTTTCCAACCTGTTTCATGTTTGTTGTTTTTGTTTCCAGCAAGTTTTTTTGTTATTCTACATTACCTGCCTGTATGTGTTGCTTTTTTATTTAAACTGCCTGTACAATAAAAGCTCCTTATAATGCTTTTGCTATCTTAAGTATATTCCTGACACAGAAAGTTTCTGGCATTTCACACTGTCTTCATTTTCGGATACGAATGCCAGGTGGTATACGTGGTTATGTCTCTCCACAACTTTTTGTCCCCCGTGCTGTTTATCAATTCTTTTGTTGACTTCTTTCCATGCTATGATGTCAAACTGTCAAATGTTTTCTCTGTTTGTTGTCCATTATCTCTTTTTCCTTCAATCTTTCCCATTGTGACAGAATGTTCCATACCCAAAGAAAGTGGATTTATTCCTTCTAATGTTGAGAAATAAGCTTCCTTTATGCAGTAGTTTCTGTTACAACATCCTCATTATTCTGCTGTAGCTGCCCATGGTAGTCGTAACATTGTTCTGTTAAACCACATCTACGTGGGCTTCAGAGATTAGTTTGCTTATTAATTGTCCATGAATTACTTCTATAAATTTCCTGTGACAGTCATTTTAATCTTAACATTGTTTCAGTAAATGGCAGATCCCGTAATAGTAAATTTGTGATTCTCCACTAAGTTATTCATACTATCTAGTTATCATGTTTAATTTTTGTTTAAGTCCAAAGGACTGTGTGATGAGGCCTTACTTAGAGAGAATGTTCAGCAGTGGAACTTGGAGTTGTCACAAAATTTAGATCAAGTCTTATCATACAAGATGAAGGTGAGCCACATGCTCAGTCGTTTCCAGCATCACCTCTTGATTGTCCTGAACTTGATGACACGTGATGCTTTCTCCTTCCAGCTAGCTTCTAGTCCTAAAATAAACTGTTAGTCACATCTTCATCCAAACTGAGTTGCAGACATCCTCAAAACTGGTTTAGACACATCATGAAAAGTAAATTAAACACATCCTCATCACAACTAGGTTAAAAACATCATCATCAAAACTGGGTTATACACATCACAACTTAGTTACATCCTCATCAAACCTAGATTATACACATTTTCATGCAAATGGGGTTGTTGTTGTTGTCTAACTAGGGCTGCTGAGCTTCTCGCTTTTTAGCAGCCAATGCCAAGTTGAAGACTCCTTGGTATTATCTACACTGTAGATCTAGGCTTTTCCTGTGGCTTTTCTGCCATTCCGAAACTTGTTGAGTTGAAGTCATGAGCTCCAGTTTCTCCAGCTTGGCTTGCATTTAAAGGATTGTCACATCTGGTCCCAAGCTAGGAGTAAGAAGTTCGTAGCATACTGTGCATTCCCCGCCATGCAAGGGGGCTCTCCAACTATGCAGAGCTAAAATACTGTGCTCTGGTTCTGGGCTCTCCCAAGTAATTATCACGTGCTGCACAGAGCCACTTCTCAGCTTCCCATGCCTATCACTGGGTCCATAGTGAGATCCTTCTGCATGCAGTAAACCAAGTTAAATCCGAAGAATTATACTTGGGGCTCAAGTGACTTCTCCAAGCTTAGTGTGCAATGCTGGTTTCTAAACAAGTTTCACCACAGCGGGAATCCCAGAAAGTGTGTGGATGATTTCAAGAGTCAATGAGGATGTAGTTAGCTTCACAGACACAGGTGCATTTCCACATACAAATATTGTAGCGATGTGCATAGCTGGTGGTCATATAAGGATGACTCGAGATATGCCTCCATGCATATCCAAATGGGGTTTAATACATCATCAAAACTGGGTTAGACACCTTCATCAGAATGGGTTAAACACATCTTAAGACTGGGTTAGACACATCTTCATCAAAACTGGTTTAAACATCATGAAAAGTAAATTAAACTCATCCTCATCACAACTGGGTTAAACACATCCTCATCACAACTGTGTTAGACACATCTTCATTAAAACTGAGTTAAAACACATCCTCATCACTGCTGCGTTCGGCATATATTCATCAAAACTGTGTTAAATACATCTTCATCAAAATGAGGTTAGTTACATATTCAGAATTGGTTAAGCACATCCCCATCAAAATTGAGTTAAATACATCCTGAACAAAACTATATTAAATACATCCTCATCAAAACTATTAAATACATCCTCATCAAAACTATATTAAAAACATCCGCATCAAAGCTATATTAAATACATCCCCATCAAAATTGAGTTAAACACATCCTGATCAAAACGTTATTAAATACATCCTCATCAAAGCTACATAATGCATCCTTATAAAAACTAGGTTAAAACATCCACATAAAAACTAGGCTAAATACATCCTCATCAAAACTGGGTCCAACACACCTACATCAAAACTGGGTTCAACACACCTACATCAAAACTGGGTTCAACACACCTACATCAAAACTGGGTTCAACACATCTACATCAAAACTGTGTTCAACACACCTACATCAAAACTGGGTTCAACACACCTACATCAAAACAGCAATGATTGCTAAACAGCACTGAACCATATGTATTTTTGCTTGCGAAGTGACATTTCCTGTCTGCAGGAAATAAAAGTTCTGACATTCTTGTACATTTTGCACCTAGCCATTTCACCTGCAAGGACGATGGTCATCATTAGTGCAGCCAGGTGATGATATCACAACATGGGACACAGGTGTCCCACTTGAGACCCTTAAATATGTTGGAGCAAGATCAGCTACTGTTCCTAGCAGTTTGGTAAGTCTTACTATAGTTGTCCTTGACCTCACAGCCTGGTTCATTTTGTTTGTGGCAAATTTTGTTATGGTCGTCCGGTACCTCACAGCCTGGTTCATTTTGTTTGTGGCAAATTTTGTTATGGTTGACCTCACAGCCTGGTTCATTTTGTTTGTGGCAAATTTTGTTATGGTTGACCTTGACCTCACAGCCTGATTCATTTTGTTTGTGGCAAATTTTGTTATGGTTGACCTTGACCTCACAGCCTGGTTCATTTTGTTTGTGGCAAATTTTGTTATGGTTGACCTTGACCTCACAGCCTGGTTCATTTTGTTTGTGGCAAATTTTGTTGTGGTTGTCCGGTACCTTACAGCCTGGTTCATTTTGTTCTTGTTCATTTTGTTCTATGCAATTTTTGTCTGATAATTCAGTCTTGTTCAATTTATGTGGTAAGTTATGTTGTGTTTGTGCAGTACTTCACAGCCTTGTTCATTTTGTTTGTGGTAAGTTTTGTTATGGTTGTCTGATACCTCACAACCTTGTTAATTTTGTTCTAGGTAATTTTTGTTATGGTTGTCTAATACCTCACAACCTTGTTCATTTTGTTATAGGCAATTTTTGTTATGGTTGTCTGATACCTCACAACCTTGTTCATTTTGTTATAGGCAATTTTTGTTATGGTTGTCTGTGTTGTGGACAGTTGGGGGGTCTAAAATATCTACCCCACTTCCGCAGGGTTCTTTACTAAATTTCAATGTTGAGAAGGTGGTGTGAATCTCTCCGTGTTGTGTTAGTTAGTGGTCTATAGGGTTTTTTTGTTGTTCGGTGATGGCTTCTCTTGACATGATGGTGTATTAGGAGGTCTTCTGTGAAACTAGGCAATGTCCACAATACTACAGACTGCACAACACATCTGGACCACCACACTTAGATAAAATGTTCTCAGACGCCTGGCATAGACGACTTCTACAATTTATTTACAGAATACATGATATTTCATTATACGACACATTACAGTTCCAAAACAGCAAACAGTATACGTCGATCTGAATCAACATGAATGCTTGGCACAGTCAGAAACCCTGCTGGTGATTTCTAGTAAGATATGTAATGAAGTTGTGCAGATAGCACACATAAGTCTGTCGTTTACTTGTAAATAGCAAACTGGCTACCTGAGCCTCAGTTCACGGGCGAATAGGCTCTAGTTGTGTATAGGGCTACCACCAGACATGTCCCGGGTTATAAGAAACTGTGGTTTCTATGAAGATAATGTACTTCTTTTATGTACAACTGTTCTCTAACGAACGTACATGCTGCAATAAGCCATCATTGAATAAGTTACACCACTCCTACCTTGAGCTTACATGTATCTAACAAACTCCAATAGAATTCTCACCTTGAGATATACATAATCAATAATTATTGCACATACATGAATAAAGTGGCATGAGCCACACACACACACACACCTCCAGAGGGCAGAACACCTCTTGTTCGCTCAAAAGCGAAAATCACACTGACTTCCATTGTTCTACCAATGTCATCAAAAAAATACACAAACGTTGTGAACCGTCATTAACCCACGCATTCGTGAGCCGTCATGTCATGATTGTTTCTGAACATTTATATGAGCCCTTCTCATTGGTGCTAAAACATCAACATACATCGTTAACAATGGTAGGTGAACATGTACTCATAGTTGAGATGGTTTTTTGAGGTGTAAAAACTTCGATACCAAAAAAAAAATACCAAACTATCCAAGTTACTTCACACCCGAAACAGTCCTCAACAGTCTGATACCTCACAACCTTGTTAATTTTGTTCTAGGCAATTTTTGTTATGGTTGTCTGATACCTCACAACCTTGTTAATTTTGTTCTAGGCAATTTTTGTTATGGTTGTCTGATACCTCACAACCTTGTTCATTTTGTTCAAGGTAATTTTTGTTATGGTTGTCTGATACCTCACAACCTTATTCATAGTAATTTGTATTGTGGTTGTGTTACCTCAAAATCTTGTTCATGTTATAAGTTTCTGAATTAGTATGTATTTTGTACATCCGGTGGTGGCAGTCATTTCCTTTTCCGGGCATGCTCGTCCGTTCGTGGGCAGCAAAAGCGTTAGGACTTTGATGCCTTTAGGGAAGTACCTAGGTTTTATTATTTTTATATTTATTTAGGTTCTTATGTGTCCTATCTAGCCTTCACTTTCTTTCCTTTCCCTGAAGAAGGCCTTGTGGCTGTAACGTTGGCTATTTTCTTTGTCTTTTGTCCTCGTAAGACGAATCACCTTTTTTCGATTTTTTTCACACCCATCCATTATAAGTTTCTGAGCATAATTTACATTCACTGATCACATGATCAAACGTAGAAATGAAATACTGATTCAGCACAAGTTTTATTTATTCATAATTTCTCTTTTTGCTCCCTATGGAGCATGGAACCACCTGTAGCTGGTCCCCATACAGAAAGTCTGTGTTAGCGCATTCATATGCTGTAGCAGGGATGGTTTATGTAGCAATCTGTTGTACATGATGTAGTTACCAGCCCCCATGTACAACCTCATATAAGTTGTACATGATGTAGTTACCAGCCCCCATGTACAACCTCATATAAGTTGTACATGATGTAGTTACCAGTCCCCATGTACAACCTCATATAAGTTGTACGTGATGTAGTTACCAGCCCCCATGTACAACCTCATATAAGTTGTACATGATGTAGTTACCAGTCCCCATGTACAACCTCATATAAGTTGTACGTGATGTAGTTACCAGCCCCCATGTACAACCTCATGTAAGTTGTACATGATGTAGTTACCAGCCCCCATGTACAACCTCATATAAGTTGTACATGATGTAGTTACCAGTCCCCATGTACAACACCATATAAGTTGTACGTGATGTAGTTACCAGTCCCCATGTACAACCTCATGTAAGTTGTACATGATATAGTTACCAGCCCCATGTACAACCTCATATAAGTTGTACATGATGTAGTTACCAGCCCCCATGTACAACCTCATATAAGTTGTACGTGATGTAGTTACCAGCCCCCATGTACAACCTCATATAAGTTGTACATGATGTAGTTACCAGCCCCCATGTACAACCTCATATAAGTTGTACATGATGTAGTTACCAGCCCCCATGTACAACCTCATATAAGTTGTACGTGATGTAGTTACCAGCCCCCATGTACAACCTCATATAAGTTGTACATGATGTAGTTACCAGCCCCCATGTACAACCTCATATAAGTTGTACGTGATGTAGTTACCAGCCCCCATGTACAACCTCATATAAGTTGTACGTGATGTAGTTACCAGCCCCCATGTACAACCTCATATAAGTTGTACATGATGTAGTTACCAGCCCCCATGTACAATCTCATATAAGTCACTTCTTACCACACGCGTAATGGAGCAGTATTCATATCCCAGGAACTACACTAGCCACAGTTTTTTTAGTGAAGTCAAGACAGTTGTTTGTTTTGTTGCTTCAGAATGTCCACCCAACCATCCAGAAAAGCCATCTTGATAGAAGAATACAGAAGCTGACAGAAGGTGAAGGTCTTGATTGGGCAACGGCTGAGGCTCTTGCAATTGGATCCATCCTACATCAAGGTTGGTCAAAATTCTATCACGATCAGATTTTGGTCGGGGGGAGGGGCGGGGGTGTTGGTGCTTTCATTTCATTTCTATCCACTTGCACCATTAAGCACCACTGTAGAGAAACCAGCTTTTGTTCATGTGTGAGATGTTCTGCTTTGGCTTGAGCCATGCCCTGATTCCTTGAGCCATGCCCTGATTCCTTGAGCCATGCCCTGATTCCTCGAGCCATGCCCTGATTCCTCAGTATTTCTGTTCCATTATCTATCCACATTCCTCTTAGGCATCCTCTTGCCCTGTAACCAGATTTTCTGCTTTTGAAAGCCTCTTATGGTAACTGATTTGGCTGTGTTTGGATGAGAAGTCTATGATATTTTATTGTCTGTATCTCAGTATAACTGGTGCGTGGTGTTGTCCCCTTCAACTTTCTCATCTCCATGTTGCTTGCTCTAACTTTTACAGCAGCGGTCGGCAGTTGGTCGCTCTCAGGGATGATTTGGTGGTTCTTTAAGTGATGGAGGGGAGGCCAAAATAAATAATTTGTTTAAACTAGGAAAATTTTGGATTAGCCCTGTCCTACCAGTATTTAAATGTGGGATGTTGCCAGGATGGATGCTAGTTTACTATAAGTTACTTTATTCATGAGCTGCTTAAGATAGGGAAGTGATCTTTTTGTCTTTGAGGTGAAGTTAGTGTTGGATAAAATATCATTCAGTTTAAATTTCCACTGCTCTGAAGATGGAATTGCAGGAAACAAATGTTCCAACAGAGAGAACAGTAACATATATGTTGTACTTATTGTGAATTCCAGATACTTCAAAAGCTGAAAAAAACATGATTTTATCATGGTAAATCTTTAGAGAGCTCAGTCTTTGTAAAGTGGATAATCACAGCTCTTGGGCTGCCTACCCCTGTCATAATGGGACATTTGCAGCATTTTGCAGACATTACATCTCACATGTTGTTATTTCCGCTCTTGTGTGTCAGACAGAGATCATGTTTCGCACTGACATTGAAGAATTGGTATGAATATTTTATTTATCCGCTGTCACTTTGTCTTCATGGAGGTGTGTGGATGCCTGAACCGCCACATCACCTGGTTAATTAGCCTTTTAACCGCTAATTTCTGTTTCTCTGTTCATTGACCATCCTCTTAGAACACGCTGCCCAAATACGAGTACTTGAACTCTATGACTCGCTTGATGAAGGTTTAGTTGATACAGATGTTGTGTGGGTTTAGATTTCTGTGGACCTTCATTGTTTTTTTTTTTTGTTTTAAATGTGCTGATCTTCACAATATATCTCCTGCATGGTGTACTAAATGTGTTCTCACAGTCATCTAACATCTGTGTATAGTAGGCTTTCCCCACTTAGTTCCCTGAGTTATCTTCTAATATATGTGTATAGTAGGCTGTCCCACTTAGTTACTGAGTTGTCTTCTAACATCTGTGTATAGTAGGCTTTCCCCACTTAGTTCCTGAGTTGTCTTCTAACATCTGTGTATAGTAGGCTTTCCCCACTTAGTTCCCTGAGTTATCTTCTAATATATGTGTATAGTAGGCTGTCCCACTTAGTTACTGAGTTGTCTTCTAACATCTGTGTATAGTAGGCTTTCCCCACTTAGTTCCCTGAGTTATCTTCTAATATATGTGTATAGTAGGCTGTCCCACTTAGTTACTGAGTTGTCTTTTAACATCTGTGTATAGTAGGCTTTCACCACTTAGTTCCCTGAGTTATCTTCTAATATATGTGTATAGTAGGCTGTCCCACTTAGTTACTGAGTTGTCTTCTAACATCTGTGTATAGTAGGCTGTCCCACTTAGTTCCTGAGTTGTCTTCTAACATCTATGTATAGTAGGCTTTCCCCACTTAGTTCCTGAGTTGTCTTCTAACATCTGTGTATAGTAGGCTTTCACCACTTAGTTCCCTGAGTTGTCTTCTAACATCTGTGTATAGTAGGCTTTCCCCACTTAGTTCCCTGAGTTATCTTCTAATATATGTGTATAGTAGGCTTTCCCCACTTAGTTCCTGAGTTGTCTTCTAACATCTGTGTATAGTAGGCTTTCACCACTTAGTTCCCTGAGTTGTCTTCTAACATCTGTGTATAGTAGGCTTTCCCCACTTAGTTCTTGAGTTGTCTTCTAACATCTGTGTATAGTAGGCTTTCCCCACTTAGTTCCTGAGTTGTCTTCTAACATCTGTGTATAGTAGGCTTTCACCACTTAGTTCCCTGAGTTGTCTTCTAACATCTGTGTATAGTAGGCTTTCCCCACTTAGTTCCCTGAGTTATCTTCTAATATATGTGTATAGTAGGCTTTCACCACTTAGTTCCCTGAGTTGTCTTCTAACATCTGTATATAGTAGGCTTTCCCCACTTAGTTCCTGAGTTGTCTTCTAACATCTGTGTATAGTGGGCTTTCCCCACTTAGTTCCTGAGTTGTCTTCTAACATCTGTGTATAGTAGGCTTTCACCACTTAGTTCCCTGAGTTGTCTTCTAACATCTGTGTATAGTAGGCTTTCCCCACTTAGTTCCCTGAGTTATCTTCTAATATATGTATAGTAGGCTGTCCCACTTAGTTCCTGAGTTGTCTTCTAACATCTGAGTATGGTAGGCTGTCCCACTTAGTTCCTTGAGTTGTCTTCTAACATCTGTATATAGTGGGCTTTCCCCGTTTAGTTCCTGAGATGTCTTCTAACATCTGAGTATAGTAGGCTGTCCTACTTAGTTCCTTGAGTTGTCTTCTAACATCTGTGTATAGTGGGCTTTCCCATTTAATTCCTGAGTTGTCTTCTAACATCTGTGTATAGTAGGCTTTCCCCACTTAGTTCCCTGAGTTATCTTCTAATATATGTGTATAGTAGGCTGTCCCACTTAGTTCCTGAGTTGTCTTCTAACATCTGAATATGGTAGGCTGTCCCACTTAGTTCCTTGAGTTGTCTTCTAACATCTGTGTATAGTGGGCTTTCCCGTTTAGTTCCTGGGTTGTCTTCTAACATCTGTGTATAGTAGGCTGTCCCACTTAGTTCCCTGAGTTATTTTCTAACATCTGTGTATAGTAGGCTTTCCCCACTTAGTTCCCTGAGTTGTCTTCTAACATCTGTGTATAGTAGGCTTTCCCCACTTAGTTCCCTGAGTTGTCTTCTAACATCTGTGTATAGTAGGCTTTCCCCACTTAGTTCCCTGAGTTGTCTTCTAACATCTGTGTATAGTAGGCTTTCCCCACTTAGTTCCCTGAGTTGTCTTCTAACATCTGTGTATAGTAGGCTTTCCCCACTTAGTTCCCTGAGTTGTCTTCTAACATCTGTGTATAGTAGGCTTTCCCCACTTAGTTCCCTGAGCTGTCTTCTAACATCTATGTATAGTAGGCTTTCCCCACTTAGTTCCCTGAGTTGTCTTCTAACATCTGTATATACTAGGCTTCCCCTGCTTAGTTCCCCGAGTTGAGCTAGGAGACAAAGATAAGGACCACCTCTGTCTATGCATCATCATCATCATCAGTATAATTTTCCTTTGCACTCTGTACAGAGAATGGAGCCACTACTACAGATGGTCACCTTGTAGGAAACCTTCACCAAACATTCACATGCTCTTGTAGCGGTGGTTTCTGTATCATTTTGTTTTATAAGAACAGGTTGCTAGCCTCATGCACAACCTCATACACAACCTCATGCACAACCTCATACACAACCTCATATTGCCAAACCTTGTACGACATGCCTGGGGGTACAGTAGTCCTATTACTTCTTTGTCTCTTCAGAAATCCCTGGCAACCAATTTCTTGTTTGAGAATGCTGCTGAGACAGGGAAATGCTGAAGTGGTCCATGTTTGAGAATGCTGCTGAGACAGGGAAATGCTGAAGTGGTCCATGTTTGAGAATGCTGCTGAGACAGGGAAATGCTGAAATGGTCCTTCTTTGAGAATGCTGCTGAGACAGGGAAATGCTGAAATGGTCCATGTTTGAGAATGCTGCTGAGACAGGGAAATGCTGAAATGGTCCATGTTTGAGAATGCTGCTGAGACAAGGAAATGCTGAAATGGTCCGTGTTTGAGAATGCTGCTGAGACAGGGAAATGCTGAAATGGTCCATGTTTGAGAATGCTGCTGAGACAGGGAAATGCTGAAATGGTCCGTGTTTGAGAATGCTGCTGAGACAGGGAAATGCTGAAATGGTCCATGTTTGACAATGCTGCTGAGACAGGGAAATGCTGAAATGGTCCATGTTTGAGAATGCTGCTGAGACAGGGAAATGCTGAAATGGTCCGTGTTTGAGAATGCTGCTGAGACAGGGAAATGCTGAAATGGTCCATGTTTGAGAATGCTGCTGAGACAGGGAAATGCTGAAATGGTCCATGTTTGAGAATGCTGCTGAGACAGGGAAATGCTGAAATGGTCCATGTTTGAGAATGCTGCTGAGACAGGGAAATGCTGAAATGGTCCATGTTTGAGAATGCTGCTGAGACAGGGAAATGCTGAAATGGTCCATGTTTGAGAATGCTGCTGAGACATTGAAATGATGAAATGGTCCATGTTTGAGAATGCTGCTGAGACAGGGAAATGGTCCGTGTTTGAGAATGCTGCTGAGACAAGGAAATGATGAAATGGTCCGTGTTTGAAAATACTGCTGAGACAGGAAAATGGTCCGTATTTGAGAATGCTACTGAGACAGGGAAATGGTGAGATGGTCCATGTTTGAGAATGCTGCTGAGACAGGGAAATGCTGAAATGGTCCGTGTTTCAGAATGCTGCTGAGACAGGGAAATGGTCTGTGTTTGAGAATGCTGCTGAGACAGGGAAATGCTGAAATGGTCTGAGAATGCTGCTGAGACAGGGAAATGATGAGATGGTCCGTGTTTGAGAATGCTGCTGAGACAGGGAAATGCTGAAATGGTCCGTGTTTGAGAATGCTGCTGAGACAAGGAAATGCTGAAATTCTCCATGTTTGAGAATGCTGCTGAGACAGGGAAATGCTGAAATGGTCCGTGTTTGAGAATGCTGCTGAAACAGGAAAATGCTGAAATGGTCCATGTTTTAGAATGCTGCTGAGACAGGGAAATGCTGAAATGGTCCATGTTTGAGAATGCTGCTGAGACAGGGAAATGCTGAAATGGTCTGTGTTTGAGAATGCTGCTGAGACAGGGAAATGCTGAAATGGTCCATGTTTTGTTCATTTCTTATACTGGCTCCAACACCATTTTTCATTTTTTTTTATTTCTTTGAACTAACATTTGTCTATTTCGGCAGGTTTTAATGTGAGGATTAGTGGGCAGGATGTTGGTAGAGGAACTTTCAGCCACAGACATTGTATGATCATTGATCAGGAGACTGATGATATCTACATTCCACTCAACAACATTTCTACCTCACAGACAGCTTTCCTGGAGGTCAGAGTTTGCCTGTCTAGATTTGTTCTTTCCATCTTGAGCCGGGGGGGGGGGGGGGGGGGGGGGGGGGGGGGGGGCTCTGAGTAGACACAAAAGTAATAGGACTACACCTCTCAGGCATATTGTATGACGTGACTAATATAAAATTGTGTACAGGTCTGGCAACTTCATCATGTAAATGAAACTGCAACAGAAACCACAACATGAATGTTTTAGTGCAAGCTTCCTGCAAGGATCTATTGTAGTTGTGGCTTTGTGCTTTGTAGGGAACAAAGAATAGGAAGTTTGGACATTTATATAGATACAGGTAATCCTCACTTTAGACATTTATATAGATACAGGTAATCCTCACTTTAGACATTTATATAGATACAGGTAATCCTCACTTTTGACATTTATATAGATACAGGTAATCCTCACTTTAGACATTTATATAGATACAGGTAATCCTCACTTTTGACATTTATATAGATACAGGTAATCCTCACTTTTGACATTTATATAGATACAGGTAATCCTCACTTTTGACATTTATATAGATACAGGTAATCCTCACTTTAGACATTTATATTTACAGGTAATCCTCACTTTAGACATTTATATAGATACAGGTAATCCTCACTTTAGACATTTATATATACAGGTAATCCTCACTTTTCACGGATTTGCTCATTCACGCAAGATAAAGTATAACCCATTTTTTGCCAATTGTGGCCATGCGCAGTAGACAAAAAATTTTGAGAAGCCTACCACACAGCAAGGAGCGGCTGCCTCCTTGTTCTCGTAGCTTCATTGTGTTTACACGTGTCTTTGTAGAGCATCTTTTCATCCACCTTTTTGCAGTTTTACGCTTTTTGATTATTTCTGTAATTAATAATGGCATCCAAGCATAGTGCAAGCGTGTTGCCGAGTGTGCTTAAGCACAAGAAGATTGTGATGAGCCTCATTGATAAAGTACGTGTGTTAGATAAACATCATTCTGGAATGTCTGTATGAAATTTTCTTAATTTTAAATGTTCTGTGTAACTGTTTTCAATGTTTGTTTTCCAGGCATTTTGTAATAATGTGTGTGTGTTTGCGTGTGGATGTGAGAATTCATGAATGACTAGTGACAGTGTGAGTGAATAGGTCAGTGAATGAGTATTGGTACACCAAAAGATTGTACATACTGTACTATTACCAAGAAAACAGTATATAAAATACATTTATAAAATGCACAGTAAAATAATTAAGCTCTTTTTTAAAAGAATGGTACACAAAATGAAGAGTGTATGGTCCCGCAGGAACCTAACCCTTTTCCCCATAGGATTAATGGTTCTGTATTCGCAGATTTCCGTATTGACTGGGTTTTCTAGTAACTTAACCCCTGCGAATAGTACATTTTTGTGACAGTACAGTTCACTTCCATTCTTCTGTAAGCATGAAAGTCTTTCTGCAGTTTAAAATTCCCACGTCTGTCAGGTTCTTTGTTGCCTGTCAATTGTGTTCTCAAATACCCTCGACATCTCATGCCCTTCTCTCGTATAATGACACATCTATTTCTCATAAAGTTTTTGGTCTATCTTAGGCTTCTCTCATGTAACTACATCTATTTCTCTCATAAAGTTGGTAATCTGTCTCAGACTTCTCTCATGTAACCACATCTATTTCTCTCATAAAGTTGGTGATCTGTCTCAGACTTCTCTCATATAACTATATCTATTTGTCTCATAAAGTAGGTAATCTGTCTCAGACTTCTCTCATATAACCACATCTATTTCTCTCATAAAGTTGGTGATCTGTCTCAGACTTCTCATATAACCACATCTCTTTCTAATATAGTTAGCAGTCTGTCTCAGGTTTTTCACATAACCACATCTATTTCTGCCATCAAGTTGGCAGTCTGTCTCATGCTTCTCTTATATAACCACATCTATTTCTCTCATAAAGTTAGCGGCCTGTCTCATGCATCTCTCTTTGCTATATACAAGTAGTTTCTCAAAAAAGTGGGTGAAGAAGTGGCTGCCAATTTGCTCTTCTCATGGAGCTGACAAGTCTTGGAGGACATTTTCTACTGTTTGTTATCCCCACATGAATACATGTCTGCTCCTGTGCACTTTTTAATTTGTTGAACAAATGGTATTTGCTTCTGCAGTCGTGGTTTTCAATCTCAAAATTATCACCTGATCTCTACTTGGTAGGGTGTAGTATGTTTTCTGTTATACTGGGTATTCTCTATACCATTTTTTGATGATTACTTTGACCGCTTCATATTTTGCCCTGTTTTCTGTTTGATTTGTATGTCAACCTTCAGTGGCAAGTGTGTCTGCCTTCTCATTCCCATATGTCTAGCAATGAACACAGATATACTGTATTTTCACTTCGTTAATCTATAACTGATTCACACAGTGTCTTATTCCTGGTTTTACATGTTCCTTATGTCAGTTATGACTGACAGGGTGTCAGTCAGGAAGATGTATCTTGGCTTTAACGTCCCTTGTTTTCCACAATGTTTTATTACAGTTGTTTACTGTGCTTCTGTCTCAGCTTTGAACGTGTTTGCACATTTTCCATTGGCCACCGAGAATATGGATTTCTTGTCCTTTCTTTAGTTTTGTGTATGTGCCTTTGTTATATCTCTTGTTGCTGGTCCATCTGCGGATGTATATGTGGGTCTATTCTGTGGTTGAGAGCGTATTTTTAATCTGTTCAATGGCTATTTGCTTTCTGTATGCATTTTGCTGCTTTTTTTCATACTTCTGGTATGTCGTTTTTGCACCAGAAGTGTTTGCCCTTCATACCCCACCCACTACCCACAGTACTGCTGTGTAGCTAGTATATTTTCTACTTTCTTTGTACTCCGCACGAACTGATATTACTATCTTTTATTGGCACATACAGTCTTCTACATATTCTGTTTTTTAAAATGATATGTCTGAGCTATAGATTGGTTTTTTTGGTCTTCTCTATGTTGATATGTTGTGCATATATGTGTATGTTGATATGTTGTGCATATACTGACACACTCAAGTGTTCGATTAACAGAGTGGTTAGAGTAATGGTCTCTCATGGCAAAGGTGCAGGGTTCAGTTCACAGTGTCGACATGCTTCAGACTACGCAGCTTTAAATGGGTGCCTGATTTTTCTCTTGAGTTAGGGGAGGAAAAGGCAGTGAGAAAGGGAACTGGTCAACCCCACCTCACATTGCTGGACCTAGTATTGTGAAGTCTCTAACACTTGACTCCCCTATTGTAGTATCTGACCTTGACCTGTTTTACTCACACATTATTAAATATACTCGTACTGATGATTAATTTGTTGCCTTGTATGTGTTTTCTTAAAGCCCCCACAAAAGTGAATCTGTTATTATAAATTTTGGTAACAAGAGTATTTTGTCAAGTTAAAAAAAAAAAATCAGCACAGTATTTTTTTTTGCGCCATCAGTAATACATTTATTTGACAAGAACAACAGACGAAATGTTGATGTATGCTGGGATTTCTGAACATTGACCTGTAACACTACACTTTTGCCATTCTGAAGGTTGCCAACAGTGTCCTGTCAGAAGAAGGAGTCTTGGGGTTTGAGTATGGGATGAGCATTGATGACCATAACACTCTAGTCATTTGGGAGGCTCAGTTTGGGGACTTCTTCAACGCAGCTCAGCCTATCATTGATACATACATTACTAGTGGAGAATGTAAGTATGTTCTTGCAGCTTGTATTGTATGTGTAAATGATGTAAGTAGGTCCATCCAACTTGTCTTATATGTATGGGAATAAGGTAGATTAGATCTTCAACTATTATATCTATATGAATAATGTAACTTAATTCTTTTTCCATCGTTTTTATTTGTATAGGAATAATATAAGTATGAGTCTTTGTAGCTTGTGTCATCTATATAGGAATAATGTACAGTAGGTCATTGTAGCTTGTATCACCTATATAGCAATAATGTACAGTAGGTCATTGTAGCTTGTGTCACCTATATAGCAATAATGTACAGTAGGTCATTGTAGCTTGTGTCATCTATATAGGAATAATGTAAAATAGATCTTTGCAATTTGTATCATCTATATAAGGATAATTTAAAGTAGATCATTGCAACTTGATTCATGTATATAAGAATAATGTAAAGTGGATCTTTGCAACTTGAGTCATTAAAATGGGAATAATGTAAAATGGATCTATGCAACTTGAGTCATTTATATAGGATTAATGTAAAGTTGATCTATGCAACTTGAGTCATCTATTAGAATTATATAAATAGATCTATGCAACTTGAGTCATCTATTAGAATTATGTAAATAGATCTATGCAACTTGAGTCATCAATTATAATTATGTAAATAGATCTATGCAACCGGAGTCATCTATTATAATTATGTAAATATATCTATGCAGCTTGCACCATTGTAATGAATAATTTTAGTAGGTCCTTGCTCTGTGTCTGTTTTCTTGTAATATTCTCTGAGTATCCAGCTTTGATTTCTCTCAGAACACTTCATCTTCATTTGTCCCTTAGTTTCCAAGCCGCTGATTACTGATTCTCTCTCCGATCTCCTTTTGCTGCAGTAAAGTGGCTCCTGCAGTCTGGTCTTGTCATGCTTCTCCCTCATGGCATGGATGGGGCTGGCCCAGAACATTCCTCATGCAGGATTGAACGATTTTTACAGGTATTTCTATGTTGATTAATGTTATGCTGTTTGTTACTTTACTTTTACAGCAGAGCCAGCAATATAAACCTGTGTTTCTCTGTCATGTGATTTTAGTTTTACATCACAACCGACAACATAAACCAGTGTTTCTGTCATGTGATTTTAGTTTTACATCACAACAGACAACAACTGAGCCCATCATTTTCTGGTTTTCTTGATCTTTCACTGTTTCTCTCTGACCACTCCATTCTTATCTCTCCTTGTGGGATCCAGCCAAAGGCATATCTCCTGAACAAACATGCCAAGTCTTCCTGTCCCATGCCATCAAGGTCAAGGTCTTCTTCATTCCTTCATGTCTGTCTCCAGAGTTATCTTCTCCACGTGTTTCTTGGTCAAATCATGTTCCCTCCCGGTGCCTTTCCATGTCTTGTTTGTTTGTTTCATGTCTGACTCCAGAGTTATCTTCTCCTTGTCTTATTTAATATGCCCTTTATTTCTGTTACACTGGGTATTCCAGAATAGGGACTGCCTTGAAATGCTGTCAGCTGGTTTTTCTTAATATGTGTCCTATCCAAGACCTTCATCTTCTAACTTCCTGTTGGGAAACAAAAAAATAAAGCCAATAAGTTGGGGTACCATTAATCAGAATCAACATCATTGCACTCATGGCAAACCCATAGGTGCTCAGTCTCCCTCGACAAATGTTGAAAGGTATAAATGCTTACTGCAATCATCAAAATAGTTAACGTCGTTGATATATCATTAAGGGTTGGTCATGTCCTCAGAAGAGACCCCGATGCCATCACAAGAACAGCTATGCTTTGGACCCCTGAAGGAAAACGAAAGAGAGGCCGACCAAAAACAACCTGGCGGAGGACTGTGGAGGCTGAGATGCAAAGAATGAACCAGAGTTGGGGCACTGTACGAAGGATGGCCACCGACCAAGCAAAGTGGAATCACTTTGTTGTTGCCCTACAAGACGCCACTAGGCGTGATGGCCACTGTCTGCTTTGATGGCTGGCGGCTAAGGATCAAAGAAGAATATATCATTAAGCTGCTGGTTTCCTGTCTGTTGAATGTCTCACCTTTTTTTTATATATCATCATGTTGCTAGTTTCCTACCTGTTGTACGTCTTTTCCTTCACAGCAATGTGACAGCAAGGAGGATAAAGTTGACAGTGATAATATGAATATTCAGGTTGTGAACCCCACTACACCAGCTCAATATTTTCACCTGCTCAGACGACAGGTAGGTCTTCTTACTGACTACTGCCAGACTTACATGAAGCCGAGAGTTGGCAAAGTTAAAGATGACTGTGTATCATTTAATACTCTTCTGGTACCTAAGGAGCTTAGGCTTTCACCAAACTTATGCCAGGTCCTCTTTTCCTGTACAATCCTGTTTAGGTCAAGTTCAGCAACCCAGGGGCTTTTTGGATCTAACCTAGTAACACTAAGCCCTCTAAAGATCTACTATATATATATATGTGTGTGTGTGTGTAATTTTAGGGGAGGGGAGTAAGTGGGGTCATGAACCTTACAAAGAAAAGATCACGTTCCTATCTCATTCAGTTTACAAATATATTTTAGTCGTCAGCTCGAGAGTTTTCATTGGGACCTTTGATCCTGGGGACTCCATGATTTTAAATGTCAGCAGGAGAGGTCTAGTCCAAAATTTCCCTTTGTTAAAGAATTTCTTTTTTCCCTCTATTTTCCCTAAAGATCTAGTAAATTATCCACTGGGATCTACCTGTAGATCGGGATCGACTGGTTGCCGACGTCTGGTTAAGGATCTTTCCGTGTCTTCTTAATCCCTTTTATTTCTGTTTTTAGTTTTCTACTACATGTGTTTTCTGTCTTATTATTGTAAAAATACAGAAAGAGTGTGAGAAAATAACTGCAGATACCTCCAAAAATATTTCATAATAAATCAACAAGTTAAAATACTATACTGCTAAAAGAAATTGAAAGGCCACTTACAAATTCATCTGCAGTTTAAAAAAAAATAAAGATACAATTATGAAACTCACATATCATAAACGGTTTTCATTGCACATTACATTGACGTTAAAATGAAGAAAAACAAATGATTTCATTAGTAAGAAAATCGATGTCAATCATCTTATCTCCCTTTTTGAAAATTCAGAATCATTAACTCTCTTCAGACCTGATATTTTGTATCATTTTCTCATACTCTGACATATCTGACTTCTAATGTTCCTTGATACATTATAATTTGAAGTCTACCCAAGAGTGTTATACATCAAACTGTTTGTAATTGATCAGACTACCATATTTAGATGTAAAATTAATATTTTTTAAAATTTATATTGATGTGAGTTTTTAAAAATTGAAGGAAAGTCAAGAGGAAAAATACACAAAAATTATAAACATGATATTTCACAAAGAAGAAAAAAATAAAGTATTATCAGAACAATTAACAACAGTCATATTTTATTGTAGTCTGACCATTTCTGCATTATATGTTACATTTCCAAAACAATTCAACATTAAGTAATAAAATTATGCAAATTTTTGAAATGTTACATAACTAAGCTTTTTTAAAAAAAAAATTTTTTTTTTTAAATCTTCCACTGAATACATTACAGTTATTTTAGGTAGCTGCAACATCTTAGCTAACATAATGAAATATGACTTCAGTAGACATATTTCTAGTGTAACACTGTATGATCACTAACACTGTATGATCACTAACACATAAGTAAAATCAGTTATGAGGGTGACATAATAAAGACTCAACACATCTTTATATATTTCCTACTAAGGCTTGTGGTATTCTGACAGACAATTCCTACCTTCATGAAAACATTTTAAAAAAATATCACAAACTTTACATTTAACTTTTTATTTTTCTTTCAATCTTTACAATCTGATATCAAAGCTTACAACTTCTTTTTGTCTCTGTAAACTTGGGGTCCATGGTGTGCCGAGAAAAAACTGGTGGCTTTGAAACGAGTAGTGCATCATACAAACTTATGTTCCCCAATTCCGGATTAGTTCTTCTGTAAAATCTAGCTGACCATATCTAGCTGGTCTTCCACATCTGGGTGTTTTTTCTGCTAGTCTTGAAATAAAATGTAAGCATCTACCAAAGCAATATCCAGAAAATGAAAAAAAGAGTTTTCCAATATTTATTGGTCTTTCTCAAAACATTGTACTTGTTAATTGGCTGGTCACTCTTGTCCACTACTTTCATAACTAACTACAGTATAAGCTAAACCAAATGGTCCATTTGCAGTGATCCTACCTAAATAAACATCAAAGTATATCCACTAACAGCATCAGCAAGAACCCATAATTTCATCCCCCATTTTGTTGGCTTGTCTCTAATATACTGTCAAAAAGAAAATACCCTTTTCTTATATATATTTTCTTATATTCTTTCATAAAATTACAGTTTGAAGAGGTCAATGGGTCTCAAAAACTGCTTTGTATTTTCTCTGGTGCTTACCTCTGACAGTTGCAGACTGGAACCCTCTCAGGCGAAAAAGGTGGAGGGTTGGAAGGTGGGCCTTCATCAAGTCCATCATAACCAAAACATCTGCAAGAAGAACAATTTAAAATTAATTTTTACAGATCAACAATAGAATTCAAAGTTACAATTTAGTGTACACAGGAAAATTGACACACATTACATTTTCCATACAAAGGAATACTGTCAATCATAAAGTCATATCTGCCATCAATGGTACCTATACCTTGTAGCGGTATGGCAGCTTGTGTACCCTGACAATCCCCAGAGCTATGCCAGTGGGAGATTTACTCCTGGTAGGTTCAACCAAGCTGGACTGGTCTGCGTGGGTAGGGGTCAGACAAAAGCTGGTACTCTGGTCCTCCAGGTTGGGGGTTTTAGCACAGGGCCAACACCCCTGTCTATGTTAAAAAAATCGCACGTTACGGAAACAACAATAAATGGAAAAACTTTGCTGCGGGACGGACATCCGGAGTCTCAGGCTCGCATGACTGACAGTGGTGAAAGCCGAAAGGAAGCCACTGGCATGAAAACGGATGCCCCGACCGCAAAACACGAAACCAGAATTGGTTTTTGGAACGTCAACTATGAATGAGGCAGGAAAGCTGAGACAAATCACAGTAGAGATGAGGAACTACAAGATACATATCCTGGGAATAAGCGAGAGCAGATGGACAGGTAGGGGGAGAATAAAAACAGCTACGGGGGAAACAGTACTTTATTCTGGCAGAGAGGATGGTCAGCACAACGAAGGTGTAGCCATTATCCTGAAGAAAGGAATGGAAAGGTCTTTACTGGAATGGAAACCCATCAACAACAGACTGATAAGAGCAAGACTAAGAGGGAGGTTCACCAACACCACAATTATACAATGCTATGCACCAACAAATGACAGCGATGAAGAGATCAAGGACGAGTTCTATCAACAAGTACAAAAAGAAATGGAAACTATACCCAGGTACGATCTCATTATAGTAATGGGAGACCTAAATGCGAAAGTGGGAGCACACAATAATTATAACGAAAGAGTAATGGGGAAATGCGGCAGTGGAACAGCAAATGAGAATGGGGACAAATTAATAAGCTTCTGCAGTATTAACAACCTGGTCATTGGAGGAACACTTTTTCCACACAAGGAAGTGCACAAGTTAACATGGGAATCACCAAACGGACGAGACAGAAACCAGATAGATCACATAATGATCAATGGCAGATGGAGACATGCACTAAAAGACGTGAAAGTAAGAAGAGGCGCAGGTGTGGGAAGTGATCATCACCTAGTAGTAGCAAGACTGAAAGTGAAACTCAGAGCTGCTGGACCAGTTGCAGTCAAACAGAAAAGATACAACATCACGAAACTGAAGGATCCCCTCACCAGAAAAGCTTTCGTGGTCGACGTAAAGAGAAGATATGAGATTATCAAAAGCCAGGAAAGAACAGAGACCGATGATGTTGACCAGAGATTCAACACCATCTCAACAATATACAAGGAAAGCAGCAAGTCATGCTTGGGATTCCAGGAAAGAAAGAGCCAAGACTGGATAACACCAGATACGCTTAACACCATAGCGAAGAGAAAGGAAATGAAAAGAAAGAAAGCAGAAGCTAAGTCTCCCAGATTAAAGCCAATATATAGTGAACAGTACAGTCAGCTGGACAAGGAAGTTAAACGTCACACCCGTGCTAACAAAAGGACATTTCTGGATGACCTTGCAAGACAGGCAGAAGAGGCAGCACTGAGAAATGAACAAAGCACAGTATACAAAATAACTAAAATCATCAGTGGAAAACGAGGTGCAAACAATATTACATTAGTAAGAGATAAGCAAGGAAATCTCATCACAACAGTAGAGGGACAGGAAACAAGATGGGCAGAGCATTTCAGAGAAACTCTGAATAAGGAACCACCAGAGACACAATTGAATGTTCCTGAGGCTGAAAATGATCTAGATGTTAATACAGACATCCCACGAAAAGAAGAAATCATCACAGCAATCAAAGGGTTAAAGAATGGAAAAGCTCCTGGCCATGATAACTTAAATGCAGAGCTATTTAAGACAGACCCAGAGCTAGCAGCAGAACTATTAGAACCACTATTTGCACAAGTCTGGAAAACAGGGACAACACCAACAGAGTGGAAAAAAGGAATAATTGTCAAATTGCCCAAGAAGGGAGATCTTGCAGACTGCAATAATTGGAGAGGAATAACTCTTCTCTCAGTTCCCAGCAAAATACTAGGCAGGATAATTATACAGAGAATCTCAAAAGCAGTAGACCACAAACTGAGGAAAGAACAAGCAGGATTTAGAAAGAACAGAAGATGTGTAGATCATATATTTACCCTCAGGAACATTATAGGGCAGTGCTCAGAATGGCAAAGACAGTTGTACATTAATTTCGTTGATTTTGAAAAGGCTTTTGACAGTATACATAGGGACAGTTTATGGAAAATACTGAGGGCTTACGGAATTCCAAGCTGCATAGTGTCAATCATAAAAAGCCTTTATGCCAACTTTACGTGCAGCATTGGGCAGAGCAACCTAACCTTTGAAGTGAAGACAGGAGTACGACAGGGATGCCCCTTATCAACCACTCTATTTTTAACAGTCATAGACTGGGTGATGCGCCAGACAACAGAGGGCAATCCAAGAGGAATAAGATGGACTACATTTTCTACATTGGAAGATCTGGAATATGCAGATGACATTGCACTGCTAGCACATTCACATCAACACATCCAGGAAAAAACGGAAAGACTTAATAAGTATAGCCAGCAGGTGGGCTTGAACATCAACCTAAAGAAGACAGAGGTCATGACGCTCAATGTGAGCAACCCCGAGCCCATATCAGTAAGGAATCAGCAACTGGAACAGACAGATGCCTTCACATACCTAGGATGCATAGTAACACCAGACGGCGGAGCAAGCAAAGACATCAACAACAGAATGAACAAAGCAAGAACAGCCTTTTTTAGTCTAAACAACATCTGGAAGTACAGCACAAGCACAAAATTAGGATTATATCAGAGCTGTGTGCTTTCTGTGCTTCTCTATGGCATGGAGAGCTGGAGAGTTACAGAGAAGGAAATGTCGAAATTGTCCTCTTTTCACACAACATGCCTAAGAAAAATTCTTCGAATCTTTTGGCCAAATATCATCACCAACCAAGATCTGCTTACTCGGAGCAAGCAAGAGGACATGCACTCCATCATAGCTGGCAGACGCTGGAGCTGGGTTGGCCATGTCCTCAGAAGAGACCCCGATGCCATCACAAGAACAGCTATGCTATGGACCCCTGAAGGAAAATGAAAGAGAGGCCGACCAAAAACAACTTGGCGGAGGACTGTGGAGGCTGAGATGCAAAGAATGAACCAGAGTTGGGGCACTGTACGAAGGATGGCCGCCAACCGAGCAAAGTGGAATCAATTTGTTGTTGCCCTACAAGATGCCACCAGGCGTAATGGCCACTGACTGCTTTGATGGTCGGCGGCTAAGGATCAAAGAAGAAGAAGATTAAGTCATATGATGTAAATAATAATTTTTAAAAGCAGAGACACAGGGCGAATGAGGTCAGAAAAATCAGCTGATTCAGAAGTTACGTCAGATCCACTTTATATTTATTTCCTGGTGCCATGAGTTCTTTGTTAACTGTTTGAAAGGTGAAATATTTGTTTCTTTTTTTCAAAAACAAACAGAAAGCAGCTATACTGACTACAAAAGCCCACTAAAATGACTGTTTTACTACTTTTCAAAATCAGCTGTCATTTCGCTAACGAAGTAACATTACCTTTACATGTACGGCTGGTGATATGAGTTGTTCTGAGCTGTATTTTCGCCATCCAACTCATCAGACGTTTCGAAGTCCTCTGAATAATCATCAAAACAGGAATCTACATCACTAGATGCATTGTAGTCATTTTCAGACTGCATTTTGTTTACGACCTGTTAAGTCGAGTTGATCGGAAAAATCCAAAATGGCGGACGGACAAATTCGGTGTTTACGTTTTTCTGCGTGTAATTTCAAAGTCAAAATAAGTGAAAGCTGTATATTTTTTAGCACAAATATAATTTTTAACATGTATTCTTAATATAAAACATAGATTTGAAGTCAAAATTAAAAAATAAATGTGCTTTTTTTACTTCAAAAGTCATCGTTCCGTTTGGAACGATTTTTTATATATCCGGTCTGAAGAGTGTTAAATAAAAGTTAACATGATTCAAAATCGAGTGTGTCCACCATGAGCTTGAATGCATTCACTGCACCTTTGCCTCATTGATAAGACAAGAGTTCTTAGAGTCATTTGTGGGATCGCTTGCCACTCCTGCTCCAGGAGGAGGAACAACTGATTGAGGTCAGTAGCAGGTGGATGATTTTCTCTAAGTCTACGTCCTAGCAGATCCCATACATGTTCTATCGGACTGAGATCAGGAGAGTAAGCTGGCCAGTCTAAGTGGGTGACACATTGCTGTTGTAGGAAGTCATTCACGACCCTAGCTCTATGTGGTCGGGCATTGTCGTCCTGCAGGATAGAATCAGGTCCTAGAGCCTGAAGTGCCGTAAGAGCAAGCGGCTGTAAGATGTCATTTCTGTAGGCCAAACCATTCAATGTACCATGCACTCGATACAAGGGTGTTCTGGAGGTCACACTAATTCCGCCCCACACCATTACTGATCCACCGCCAAAGCGATCATGTTCTAGGACGTTGGCATCATGATAGCGTTCTCTTGGGCGCCTCCAGACACAATTTCTGCCATCTGTGAATGATCTGGTGAAACGGGATTCATCTGTGAACAGAACTCTGCTCCATTGATGCCTTGTCCAGGTCACATGACGCCGAGCCCAAGCCAGACGAGCTGCGCGATGAGCTGGAGCCAAGACAGGTCGGATGACAGGTCGCCTTGCATGCAGATCTGCATCTTTCAGTCAGTTTCGTATGGTTTGGTCACTGACGATTACGTTGGTGGCTGCTCGCAGTTGCGTCCTGATGGCACTGGCAGTGATTGTTCTTTGTCTGAGAGCCAATACAACAACAAATGTGTCTTGCCGTCTTGTGGTAGACCTTGGACGTCCTGACCTGCGTTGTTCTGCGACACTGCCGGTTGCATTATAACGATCACGCAGAGTTTGTATGACAGAGTGGGCAACTCCTAATCTCCTAGCAACTTCTCGCAGCCCTACATCATCCTGCAGCCATGCCATCGCTCTCCATCTGTCAACATTGGTCAAGCATCTTCTCTGAGCCATGGCTAAAATGGTAAATGTTACAAATATACCCATTGCCCGTTCCTTCCGAAAAGTGGGTGACATGTGTTCACTATAGTCACGACTTGCACGTGAAAAGAAAATTTCAGCAATGTTATCAACAGGCTTTGCCATAGGAAGCATTTTCAAACATGCATTATTTCCCTTTCCACCACGTACATTTGATTGACCTTGGAGGTACACACACGTAACACAGATTTGATTTATTGTCAGATTAACAAACATTGTTTAAGCATGCAACAAAACTTTTTTGACTGAGTGTTCAGGTTTTAAAAAAAACAGCTTAGTTGAAACGACCTAAAAATTGAAAGTGGCCTTGAACTTTTTTTGAGCAGTATAAATAAGACAGAAATATCAAGAGAAAGAAACTAACACTAAATACACGGCAGATAATGTAAAATATACTAAAAGAAAAGTCACATGCTGTAATATAAAGGTGTGTCCAGGTATGAACCAGTGTCAGTAGTACATATAATGGTGGACAGGAACAATAAGTGAGGTCAGGAGTAAGTATCATCACCTTTATTATTCTGCTGTCCTCGGCGTCTGTGGCCTAATGGATATGAACGCAGTTTCATAATCCAGATATACCAGGTTCGAAACCTGCTGCAGGCGGTTTGGTAGCAGATCGCTTTGTGTGGATTTTTAACAATGGTATAAGCGCCGTACCGTTCAGAAAGCAATGGCAAACTACTGAATGAAAAAATTGCCTAGAAAAATCACAAACAGTCAATAAAAGCTGGGGTTGATTGCCACGTCCTGTAAAGGATAAGCTACTAACTAACTAACCTCTAGGAGCATAGACCTTCATCGGGTTCATGCTGTCTTCTTGTCCTGTGCCGTCTGCTCAAGATCTTCCCATATCTTCTTTATCCCTATTTTTTCTGTTTCCATTTCTCATCTCCGTGTGGTTTTGGCCTCTTACCTCATCCCTGTCTGACATGCTGCCTGGCACATATTTCCACCCGGTTTTACCTGACCCAGGTGTATCCCCAGCAGATGTGACACGGGTCGTGTTCTGTTCTGGAAAACATTTCTATGCTCTTGTCGCAGAGAGGGAGAAAAGGGGAATCAAGAATGTGGCATTTATTAGATTGGAGGTTTGTATGATTAAGTGAAATTTATAAAACTGGAGGTTTGAATGATTGAGTGAAATTTATATTTATAAGATTGGAGGTATGAATGATTGACTGCACCTGTGTGTTACCGGGGCACGAAAGGAGAGCAAAGAATAGTAACACTGTACCCTACCAGGCATGTCGTAAAAAGCGACTAAGGAGGGTTGGGCATGGGGCTGGTTACCCCATCCCGTAAAAATCTTTTTACCACAAAAACTTCAACAAACATGGACAAGTCAAATAAAGAATATAAATCAACTCAGCCGCCTAAGACAGAAGAAGGTCCTCTCGACAGGAGGCACATGAAGCAACCTAGAGAAAGCCGAAAGGAGTCTGGGTTGCCAACTAACCTTTTTTTGTCTAGGAAAATCTCCAGGATTGGCACCTGGAATGTTCGCACTCTGTGTGAACAAGGGAAAACTGCCTAGGTAGCAGCAGAAATTACAAATTACAGGATTGATATCCTGGGTCTCTGCGAGACACGGTGAAAAGGCATAGAGAAGAGGAGATTGATCACAGGAGAAATGGTGTTGTCCTCAGGACATGAGGAGGAAAGAGCCCACCACAGTGAAGGGGTGGCTCTAATGCTGTCCAAGGAAGCACACAAGGCACTTATAGAATGGGAAGCAATGGGACCCCGAATTATAACACCAAGGTTTAAATCAGCCAAAAAGAAAGTAAATATAAACATCATTCAGTGTTATGCACCAACAAACGATAAAGAAGAATCTGTGAAAGAAGACTTTTACACCAGACTACAAAATGTCTTGGACAATAAGAAAAGAAAGGACATCACAATTTTGATAATAATAATAATAATAAATTCTTTAAGCACCTAACACGGCGCATAAGGCAGAAACCAGTGCTCTCCAGGTTGTTCGTTGTGACGCCACTCCTCTTAGCTCTTGCACATTATTTAGGCCCAACGTTCTTCCTTCTCTTATTATTGTTCTTCTGAGTGTTTCTTTTGGTCTTCCTTTTTTCCTCTTACCCTCAGGAACCCAAGTGAGCGCCTGTAGTGGTATTCTGTTGTTTTGCATTCGTAGGACATGACCGATATATGACCATCGTCTTTTCCTTATATAGTTGGAGACATATTTCTGCCTAGAGTCTTCTCTTATTTGTCGATTAGTCTTGAATTCTTTCCAACTGATGTTCATGAGTTTTCTAAGACATTTGTTCTCGAATGTATTCAGCTTGTTCTCCAATGATTTTGTTATTTTCCAACTCTCACAGCCGTATGTTAACACTGAGATAACATTTGAATTAAACAGACGAAGCTTGGTATGTATATTCAATGATCGTAATTTCCAAATGTTAGATAATCTATTGAAGGCGCTAGCTGCCAAAGCAATTCTAGTATGGATTTCTCTTGTTGTGTCACCATCCTGAGTCATTTTACTGCCTAAATAATTGAAACTTTCAACTTTCTGTAGTTTTTCCCCGTTCAAGATGATATCAAAGGTCTCGTTAGAAAAGTTCATAGCTTTAGTTTTAGAGGCATTTGATGGGGGACCTAAATGCGAAAATAGGAACAGACAACACTGGCTTTGAAGAAATCATGGGAAAGCATGGATTAGGTATGATTAAAGAGAATGGGGAACTATTAGCAAACTTCTGTGCTTCAAATCAACTAGCTATAGGAGGAAGCATATTTCCACATAAAAGAATACATAAAGCAACATGGATATCACCAGACCACAGAACTGAGAATCAGATTGATCACATATGTATAAGCAAGAAGTTTAGGTCATCATTGCATGATGTGAAAGTATGTAGAGGAGCAGATGTTGTATCAGACCACCATCTTCTGTTGGCTAAAACAAAATTAAAACTCAAGAAATTTACAACAGCATATAGCTATAGACAACAGTATAATGTGGGATATCTAAGAAATCAGGAAATAAGAAAAATGTTCAATCACAGTATCCAACAAATACCAAGTACTCCAACAGCTGGAAGATGAAACAGATACAGAAGACCACTGGCAACAAGTAAAAAATGTATGGAATGAGACGTGAAGAAGTACTGAGAAAAAGTTAACATCAGCACAAAGCATGGATAACAACAGAAACCATTACCAAGATAGAAGACAGGAAAAACAAGAAAGCAGATTTAAACAGAAGCAAAACTAGAAGCTCCAAAGCCAAGGCTCATGAAGTGTACACAGAAGCAAACAAAGAAGTAAGAAGAAACATCAAAAGAGACAAGATGAAATATATTGATGATTTGGCAAGAGAAGCAGAGGAAGCTGCAGCCAAAGGAAATATGAGGGACCTGTACAACAACACAGAGAAGCTATCAGGGAGATATAAGCTAGCAAATGGCCTCATAAAAGATAAGAATGGAAAATTGCTTAGCAATAAACAAGAACAAATGAATGAACGAACGAACGAACTTTATTTTCGAAGGGTTGAGAATTGGGCGCGCAGGCCCGTCTAACATTCTGCCCTTTCACTCTCATTAATCTTGCATACTATATCCTTTTATTCCCACGTATTACTTTAAGCATTAATTTAAAGGCATGCAACATTATAAAGTTAACATAACAGCATTCATTTACAGTTTACAATCCTAATAAAACATGAGTAGGTTTTTTTTTTTTAAAATAAACAAGATAGTGACTGAAGAAAAATAATAATAATAAAAATAAAATAATATAAACAAAACAATAAATAAATAAGTTATGTATACCGACACTCACTTAAGCGGTCAAAACGTCTAATCTGTAGTATTTTTGAATGTGTCATCAATCCTCAATACAAAAATTACAAAAACACATTCTCGCTTACATCCATACATTCTTGGCGGAAATTGAAATAATAATAATAACACTTTCTTGCGCACTTCTGTAGCAGAAAAAGTCTTTCAAAAAAAAAAAAATTATATCTGCATGTACATGACCCATTTAAGCAAACGGAAACATTCACATCTCTAAAGTACAGTGGTATGCGGGTACATTCTCACATACATTACATTATATAATAGTATTACATGGATATAAAACAAATTATTCCCATTAAAAACGAGCGGAAGAGGAAAAGAAATGTTGACCTATGGATGAGATGTTGACAGGCAAATGATGTTTCTATGGGGGTAGATAATCAATGTTTAGGAAGTGTTTGAAAAGTGCTTTGTTAAATGAATATTGTGTAGGTAGGCTTTTTAGGTGGTGTGGAAGGCTGTTCCATAAGTAGGCTCCAGAGTAGGCTAGACTCTGTTTGAACAGGTCGATCCTAGGTTTGGGCAGACGTAACTGATGTAATTGTAGTCCCTCTCTTCTACTGGTTTGAAACAATGATCGTAGGTACGGCGGAGCATTGTTTGATAGAATTGTGTGAGTCAGCTTGGCTTTGTTGTAGAGAAGACGTTTTTTCAGGGACAGTATTGTGGGTTCTTTTCCTGTCCTTGTGTGTGATATCGTGCGATTATCGGTGATCAGACGTATTGCTCTCTAATGCAGGGAGTGCAGTCTCTTTGAGGTGGAAGCAGGGCAACCATCCCATAGTGTAGAGCAGTAATCTAGATGTGTCTGTATATGTGAGGTGTAGAACAATAGTCTAGTGTCTGCGTCTAAGAAGTGTTTTATTTAGGCTAGCTGGTACGTCTTTTGAGCCAAGTGTTTGGTTAAATTCCGTACATGGGAGTTCCACGTTAAGTGCTGGTCAATCATGATTCCTAGAACTTTGTGTTCTGTTACATGTTCAATTTGTATTGATTCCGCATGTACCTGTAGCAATCTTTTGGTGCAGTTTAGGAGTTTCTGTCTGGTGGTAATCAACATAGATTTAGTTTTTGCTGTGTTTAATGGCATACGATTCATATTACTCCATTTTGTTAGATTGTCTACATCACATTGAAGAGTCATTTCAAGTGCCACGCAGTCATTGTCACTAGTGTAGATAGTACAATCATCTGCAAAGAGGTCACATGTTGAATATTTTAGATGTAGTGGTAGGTCGTTGATGAACCTTGCGAAGAGTAGGGGCCCAAGAATAGAACCCTGCGGTACTCCTGTATCTATCTTTGAGAAATCTGATGTCGAGTTGTTGTGAAGCACTAACTGTTGTCGATCTCCCAGGAATGATTTGATGATGTTTAGTGGATTAGAGCCTATTCTGAGGGTTTCCAACTTTTGAACCAAGATAGTGTGGTCAATCATGTCAAATGTTTTTTTGAAGTCAACAAAAACAGCACCACCTAATTTTCCATCATTTACGTTCGACAGCCAGTTATCTGCCATTTTGGTGAGAGCTGTGTGACAGGAATGTTTGGGTCTGAAACCTGACTGGCTCTCAATGAGCAGTTTGTTTGTTGTTAAGTGTTGAAATGTGGTGTTGTAAATGTGTTTCTCTAGTGGTTTTGAAAGAGATGATAGAAGGGATATTGGTCTGTAACTGTTGGGATCGCTATGTGAGCCAGATTTATAGAGAGGATACACTTTGGCAGATTTAAATGCTGTGGGAAAGTAGTTGTGTGCAATACATTGATTGTACACATAGGTTAAGGAGTCGCAAATGATGGGTGCAGCGTAACGTAGAATCTTATTGCTGATACCATCAAGACCAGATGAATTGTTGTTTTTTAATACTTACTTACTTAGTCGTTCCCCTTCTACCGTGAGGTGTAGAGGTTTGGAAGAGAGAGCGCCAGACTATTCTATCGGCTGTCTTCCTCCTGGCCTGGTTCCATTCTAGTCCTCGGTCCTTCAAAGATTGTCTAATGTTGTCCTCCCAGCGGACTCTGGGTCGTCCTCGGGGTCTGGATCCTTGGCTCTTTGTTTCCCATGCTTGTCGTGGTAGCCGATCTTCTCCCATTCTGCAGACATGGCCAAACCATCTTAGTTGGGACTGTTCTACTTGGGTCTGTAGGGGGTGGCATTTTAGGCCTTGACGTATCGTCTGGTTGCGTACCATGTCTCTTCTTGTTACTTCAAGGAAGGTGGTTGAAGTTGTTTTTTAATGCCAAGATATATTTGAGAACTTCGTGTACTGTTAGAAAAGGAATATCTCTAAGATCTGTTATGGTATGTTCAGTGTTGCAGAAGGCGGTCAATTTACTAATATCGCAGTCCATTGGCTTTAGTGTCGATTTGAGATGGTTAATTTCTGTTTTGAAGTGGTTACTAAAATGAGTAGCCGTGAGGGAGCAGCTTTTTGGTAAGGAGTTTAGTGACTTTGTTTTGTGAGTTAGTGTTCTAATGGCTGCCCAGACTTCTTTACTGTTTGCTTTGTCTTGAATCATCTTTCTGAAATGTAGTTTCTTTTCCTGACGAATGAGGTATTGTACTTTGTTTCTAAGCATCCGATACCTGCTGAAATCTTTGAGCTTATGTGCTTCGTCCCGTTCTCTCATTGTTGATAATATTTCGTTTGTTATCCATGGGGTCTTTCTGATATTTTTAACACGAACTTGCTTTATAGGAACATGTTTTTCGAATATATTGTTAAAAGTTTGTGTCCAGTATGTTATGGCTTCTTCTGGATGGGGAAGTTGGTACACGTATGAGAGAGGGGATATTTGTAGGTCTTGTAGGAATAATTGAAGGTTAAAGTTTTTGAAATTCCTGTAATGGACTGTGATATGTTCCGTTTTAGGTGCTTTGAACCCTTTTCTCGTCCAGGTACAGCAAATAGGATAGTGGTCACTTAATGCTGTCCGTGTAACTGTGCATTCTACAATGTTTTCTGGGCAGGTCGTATAGATATGATCAATTAGTGTAGATGATGAATCTGTTACTCTCGTGGGTTGATTGACTAACTGTGTGAGGTTGTATGAGATGGTGATATCATTCCACGTGTTGTTCGATTTGTGAAGGTCAGTATTGAAATCCCCCAGTAGAATAATTTCCTTCGAAGAAGCCCAAACGTTGTCCATCATTCGTGAGAATGTGTCAAACCATACAGCAGAAGAGCTAGGGTTTCGGTACAGGTAACCAATTAAAACGGGGGTCAGGTTGGGAAGTTTTATTTCCAGCCATATACATTCAATGCCAGTATGTTCTAGATCATCACGGCGTCTGTACTGAAGAGATGTTGAGATGTATATGACTAGCCCTGCTTCATGTTGTCTGTTAGAATCTTTGCGAATGGTGGTGAATCCATTAATCCTAATTTCTTCAACTGTAATTTTGTCATTGAGACGGGTTTCAGAAAAACCAAATATGTGGAAGTTTTGTTGGAGAGAGGTGGAGACTTCAGGAAGCTTACCTAGCAGGTGGTAAATGTTTAAATGACCAATTTTAAGCCCTGATAGTTTAAGCCATGAATTAGTGATATTGCCTATATTTTGATTTGAGTTTTTGCACTCGGACATGATAATAGTCAATAGGAAAGAAAGAATGAGGGGAGTAGGAATGAGTAAGAAGCAATAAAATTAGTACACAATGGTTAATACAAAATTGTAAACAAGTTATAAAATATACACTGCAATAGATTTCTCTAAAGTCCGTGGACACTGTTTACCGTATCTTAATCTTTACAAAAAGTGCGGCACACAGGAATATTTTGACTTCAACCACAGTCAATGTAGAGAATTCATCTTTTCGGGACAGTTAAATGTCCACGCTTGTTAATTTTATGAGGATTTCCTAATTTTCCTCAACACGAATAAACAAAGGTGCAGTCGAAGAGAAGGCATCAATCTGGGAACTAAGCTCCAAGCTGGTTTGAAATACAGCTTTTAAATGAGTTTATCTGCAACAGCTTGGTGTTTGTGCGCTGAATTTTGTTCTGAAAAGTCGTATAAAGACATCTGAAATGCCTGCATCAATACTTCTGGGCTATACTGCCTAAGCTGATGTAGCACAGACGAACTATGAGAGTGGCATTCTTGGCGGCTAGAGACAGGATGAAGAAAGTCCAATTTCCTAGCTGTAATTCCTGTGTTGTGGTTACTTGATGTAAAGGAAGAACGGGTCATACTTGTAGCCCAGTCTTTCCATCTGTCCAGTTGTGCCTGTCGAGCAGGTAGTGGCGGGGGTGTCTGTAGTGTGGGTAATGGGGGAAACATTTGGTCATAAAGATTAGGGTGGAGGATGGGAGTAGGTGTAGCTTTGCTAGATAAATGAGTATTACCTGAGGATGACGATGAGTGGTTATGAGGGGTTCTGCGTGGATTCACTGAGTTTAGTGTGTAATTTGTGTCACTGACTGACGAATATGTGTGTTTGTGGTGAGTCCTCTCGGGGAACTATAAATTTTTGGCTAGGTAGCTCGTCCCTAGCTTAGAAGTGTGGACTTGATCTATATATAGCATCTTTTTTGGTGCACCTGACTTTGATGTGAAAAAAGGTGTGTTGTTTATGAAAGAAATGTGATGTTTAATGCAGAAATTATATAGCACCTTGTTGTTGATATCTACAGTTTGGCGTGCTTGACCATAGCTGGGTGGAATTATTGACGAGATAAATATGGAGGTGTTTGGGAATTTTTGTTTTATGTTGTCAATCATTCTGGAGATGTCTAATGGGTTAATGGTGTATCCATTTGTGCTATGAAGAGATGAACAGAACATTTTGAGGAACTTCTTAATAGACCATCTCTAACTAATCCCGCAGACATCCAGCCAGCAGATGAGGAGCTGCAAATCAGCTGTGAACGACCAAGTAGAGAAGAAATAAAGAAAGTCATAAAGCTTCTGAATAATGGAAAAGCAGCTGGTCCAGATTGGTCCAAAACAGATATTGATACCTCTACAGAGATATTTTACAAACTACTTGGCAAAGTCTGGGAGAGAGAGGAAATACCAGCAGAATGGAAGGAAGGTTATCTGGTCAAGTTGCCAAAAAAGGGAAATTTACAAGAGTGCACAAATTATAGAGGAATAATGTTATGGATGGGTGTGAAAAAAAATTGAAAAAAGGTGATTCGTCTTACGAGGACAAAAGACAAAGAAAATGTTACTATCAGTGCCAGCAAAAGTATTAAACAAAATCATCCTGGAGAGATTAAAAGAGTCCATAGACAAGCAACTGAGAGATGAACAAGCAGGTTTTTGACAAAATAGATCCTGTACAGACCAGATAGCCACATTGAGAATAATAGTTGAACAAAGTCTGGAATGGAATTCACCGCTATATATCGGATTCGTGGACTATGAAAAGGCATTTGACAGTGTAGACAGAGAATCACTTTGGAAATTGATGAGGCATTATGGAGTTCCCATAAAGATCATTAACTTAATAAAGAAGACCTATGAAGACATGACATGCAGAGTTCTTCATGAAGGACAACTTACAGAACTGTTTAGGATTAGAACAGGAGTGAGACAGGGATGCCTCTTGTCTCCATTTCTTTTCTTACTAGCAATAGATTGGGTTATGAAAACATCGACATCACACAACAGAAATGGAATCCAGTGGAATCTGACTAAACAGCTTGATGATCTGGATTTTGCAGATGACTTGGCTCTTCTGTCCCATAACCATAATCAGATGCAAGAGAAAATGAAAATTCTCGATGAGAGGTCACAACAAGTGGGCCTGAAAATACACAGGGAAAAGACAACGATTATGAGAATGATTGCAAGAAATGATAACAAGGTTGAACTTGAAGAAACACCACTGAGAGATGTAGAATCGTACACATATCTTAGCAGTAATATAGACAAAATTGGAGGGACAGACAGTGATTTCAAAATAAGAATACAAAAAGCATTGAGAAACATATGGAGAACAAGAGAAATCAAGTCCAACACGAAAATAAGAATCTTCAACTCAGATGTGAAGTCAGTCCTATTGTATGGCTCTGAGACATGGAGAACAACAAAAACAACAACCAAAAAGCTACAGACTTTTATAAACGAGTGCTTGCGTAGAATAGAAGGACTGAAATGGTATGACAAAGTCACAAATGTGGAATTGATGACAAGAACCAGACAAGTGCCAGTGGAACAAGAGTTGAGAAGAAGACGTTGGTGGTGGATAGGACACACATTGAGGAAACCTGTTGGTAGCATTACAAGGCAGTCCTTGTTCTGGAATCCACAGGGAAAGAGAGGTAGAGGTAGACCAAAAAACACACGGAGAAGAGAACTGAAAACAGAGGTGAAAATGATGAGGAAAATGAGGAAAACATGGAAAGAACTTGAGCGGATGGCACAGGACAGGAAGACTTGGCATGTGTTTGTTGAAGGCCTATGCTCCTTGGGGAGCTAAAGGGTACTGATTGATGATTGACTGCAATTTATAAGATTGGAGGTTTGTATGATTGAGTGATATTTATAAGATTGAAGTTTCGTATTATGTAATTTACATTTATAAGATTGGAGATTTGTATGACTGATGGCAGTTTATAAGATTGGAGGTTTGTGTGATTGAGTAAAATGTATATTTATAAGATTGGAGGTTTGTATGATGGACTTAAATTTATAAGATTGGAGATTTGTATGATTCAGTGAAATTTATAAGATTGGAGGTTTGTATGATTGAGTTAAATCTACATTTATATGATTGAAAGTTTATATGGTTGACTGCAACTTATAAGATTGTAGGTTTGCATGATTGAGTGAAATTTACATTTATAAGATTGGAGGTTTATATTATGCAATTTACATTTATAATATTGGAGGTTTGTATGATTGAGTTAAATCTACATTTATATGATTGAAAGTTTGTATTGTTGACTGCAACTTATAAGATTGTAGGTTTGCATGATTGAGTGAAATTTACATTTATAAGATTGGAGGTTTATATTATGTAATTTACATTTATAAGATTGGAGGTTTGTATGATTGAGTGAAATTTACATTTATAAGATTTAAGGTTTGTATGGTTGAGGGAAATCTACATTTGTATGACTGACTGAAATTTATATTTATATGGCTGAAGGTCCTTATGATTCACAAAAGTTTCAGTTTATCAGTGGGAAATTTGTATAATAAACTGAAATTTATGTTTATAAGATTGGAGTATAATTGACTGGAATGTACATTTATAAGATTGGAGATTTGTATGATTAACTGAACTATACGAGTGGCTAAAATTTGCATTTATAAGATCAAACCTTATTTTGATGATTTAAATTACTTTTATAAAATGTAAAGCTTGATGATTGAATAATAATTTTGATGATTGAAGATTGCATCATTTATATGACTGAAAGTTTTTAACGATTGAAAACTAATGATTTTGATGATTGAAAATTGCATTATTGATAAGACTGAAAGATTTTAATGATTGAAAATTACATTTATAATAGTGAAAGTTTTCATGATTTATTGATCTTTCCAGATTACCAGATATTTCTTAGCCAGAATAAGCCACCATTGACTTTACAATTCTTGTTTTTTCATCTGGAAATGTAATTTGTAGCTTTTATTCATATTAACCCTCTCCCACAAAAAAGATTATTGTTTTTATTAACCCTATCTGTTCCACAAAATTGTTTGTTTTAAATTCTTGCAGAGTTTATGTCCTTTCCCTGTGGCTGAGTTACAAGATGTGTTCAAGCAATATTCAAAGGCAAAAGAGTTTGTCTGGAGCCAGGAAGAACACAGAAACATGGGGGCCTGGACTTTTGTTTTCCCACGCTTCCAGAATCTTGTTGGCTATCATGTAAGTCACTGTCGTGGTTAGCTATTTATTTCACCCATCTAAGAGGAGAACATGAATTTCTGAGAACCTTGTTTTATGTTTCAAATGTTCTTATAATTTGTTCTTTTATTCATCAGTTAACATGTCATTAGGAGCATATACTTTCAAGTGCATGATACATCTTTTGTCACATCAGATTTCTGATATTTTATCAAAATTTTGATTTACGAGGAGTCAAAAAGTAACCTTAATAATTTTTTATTAACAGAATATGCCCAAATAGGAATGAAAGCACTTAACTTTTAGCATGCTGGAGTCGCGAATTTGCGACCGTGGAACTCTATGTTCTGACCGCTGCAGTCGCAAATTTGCAACTTTCGTATATCGTCGGTTTCCTGCCTTAAAATATGTGTACACGTGATATCACCACCGGATGTTTAGATTTAATCTACTGTGCAAGAGAGTTCACTTCCGATTTCGATTTTTATCTTATGACGGTTGTATTCGAGTTAATTTTTTGTGAATTTTTTAAAATTGAAATCAATCGGCATCAAACAAACTTCTATTTTCACTGAAATTGTCATGGATTCTGACTTCCGATGATGAGGAATTTGTTGGCATTACTAGCGCTGATATCGGTTCTCAGAATATGGGTGATTGCGGGGATGGGGGAAAATGGAGTTTGTCTAACGTTGTTGACGATAATTTTGATGAAGTCAGGTTAGTGAACAGAAAGGGCAAGATGCGAGTGCCTCATCCCATTTTTTCATCTTTCCATTCCTCTCTTCCTATCACATCTAACATATACACCAACAAAACTTATATCATCAGATTCATCATTCATTTATTTATATACATTCCAAAAATTATAGCAATTGAACAAGAAACAAAAAAACTATTGACATTACAAGTCACCCACTATAAAAACGGGGGCGTTGTGAAAAAGAAGCCAGCTGCAGGGCACATTTCCAAAATTTTTACGCAGTGTGCTAAAGGTTAATCACTTTTCAACATAGTCCTCACCATGTTCAATGCAGGTGTGCCAGCGCTTCACTAATGCCTGGATTCCACAAGAAAAAAACTCTTCTGACTGACTGCGTAGCCACGTATGCACCGCCTCTTTCACCTCATCGTCCATACTGAACTTCTTACCACCGAGTGCACCTTGAGGGGTCCAAACACACGATAATCACTCGGTGCGAGGTCCTGTGAATATGCAGGATGTGTAAGACGCTCCAAACGCAGATTCATGATTTTCGTTACTGCTAAAGGTTAATCACTTTTCGAGCTGTGTGTGGCCATGTTTTATCATGCCTGTAACTAAACACACCAGATTCCACAAGAAAAAAAACTCTTCTGACTGACTGCGTAGCCACGTATGAAGCACCGCCTCTTTCACCTCATCGTTCCATACTGAACTGTCGAGCTTACCACGCGAGTGCACCTTGAGGGGTCCAAACCACACGATAATCCACTCGGTGCGAGGTTCCTGTGAATATGCAGGATGTGTCAAGACGCTCCAAACGCTCCATGATTTTCGTTACTGTCGCACGAGGCTGATGTTGCGCCTGTTATCATGTGTAACAACCCCCTTGAGGGCCAGAGCTCTGGTCCGCCTTGATCATGCTCGGCATGGTAAACAACACACCAGAGCCAAGCCAGCCGATGTTTTGACCTGATTGCAGGTTTCAAGTGGTTCTGAAGCAGATCACAGTATGATTCACTGTTGATAGTGAGTCCCCTGGGCATGTAATGTTCCAGGATTGGGCATTTACAGTCCCAGAAGAGCGTGAGCATCAATTTGCCAGCCGACCGCGTTGTAAGGAACTTCTTTGCTTTCAGCGATGATGAATGTCGCCACTCCATGCTGGCTTGCTTAGTCTCTGGCTGGAAGTAGTGGACCCAGCAATCGTCACCAGTGACTATAGGGTGTAGAAAGCCATCTCCTTCAGCTTCATAACGTCGTTCGAGTAACAGTTGTTTTCAAACATCACAACATCAGTTTGGGGATGAGTTGTTTTGGTTTGGACAACCTCCTAGCGAGATTTACAGTGCAGGTTCACCCAATCGATTGACGTTCTGGATACTACTTTGCGGAGAGTTGTTCCACCGTACCAATGTAGCAAGGACTTTGTGGCCATGTTGGAATGCGCGAGCCATGACTGATCTTCAATTCTCCAGCCACCTCGTTGATTGTTACCAGCCGGTTTTCCCGTATCACTCGTTCCACTGTAGAGATAGCGTCAGGCGTAATCGCAGTGTGAGGCCGACCGAGCGAGCTGCTTCAGTCACAGTCGACACCCCACTTTTAAACTTCCTGTGCCAATCATAAACCTGCTGAAGCTTCACACAAGCGTCCCCATACTGCCTCTTCATCCTCAGATGAATGTCTGCTGGTTTCTCACCCTCACTACCCAAAAAACGGATAACTGCACACTGCTCTTCTCTCGTGCATGCTTCCAAGGGGGCGGCCATCTTGGCTATGGTTTGCTGACATCATACTTCGCCAATACGGATATATGAGCGGCATGACGAAACCTGTGCGCACTGGTTTGCTGACATTATTCACAACCGAAACTAGTTGCGCACTTGGTAACCTCGTACCGGATTTGGACTTTTTATTGCCATATTAAGGTTATTTTTTTACTCCCCCTCGTATTACAAATAATGTTTTAAATTGTGCAAAATGTGTTACTATTTTTAGATACCAACTTTCAAGTTCTATAGCTAATCATCATCATCATCATCAGATGCCATCTTCACAACGAAGGTCTGCTGCAGTGGGTCTCCATCGTCTTCTGTCTCTTTGTCTTGATGGTGCACTCTGACAGATTCCTTCCTGTCCATCTCTTGATGTTATCTTCCCACTTATAGCGCTGTCTTCCCTTTGCACGTTTGCCTTCAACTCTCCCTTCTGGGGTCTACCATCAATGACAAACTCTCTCTGGACACAGAAATTGACAGCCACATTGGCAAAGCTGCAGCTATCTTTGCCCACCTCACATCGCGTGTTTGGGGAAATTCCAAACTCACAACGAAGACCAAAGCTGCGGTATATAACGCCTGGGTCACCAGCACACTTCTATATGGCAGCGAGACATGGACAACCTATGCTAAGCAAGAGAGAAGGCTCAATGCCTTCCATCTACTGTGTCTACGCCACATCCTCAGCATTTCATGGAAAGATTAAGTGACAAATGCCGAGGTGTTGTCACATGCTGGCCTTCAAAGCATGTATACACTGCTTAGACGGCGCAGACTACGCTGGCTTGGCCATGTCCACCACATGGAAAATGGTCGCATACCGAAAGATATCTTCTACGGACAACTGGCAGATGGCAAAAGAACAGTTGGGCGACCACAGCTAAGATTGAAAGATGTGTGCAAGAGAGACATGAGGGCACTGGACATAAATCCAGCATCCTGGGAGGATGAAGCTGCCGATCACACCAAGTGGCAATGCTATCTACAGCACCATCTCAGATTGGGCGAAAAGAAACTAACACAGCAAGCAGAAGAGAGTAGAAAACGTTGAAAGGAACACCAGGAAAATAAGCAGCTGAGGGCTGTCATGTCAGGGGTGCATTCCCATAGTCACTTATGACTGAAGGGGCTATTATTATTACTGGAGACAGGAAGTTGTGGAGAGACATGACATGATTGACTCAGATGTCATATTTTGTTTCAGCCAGCTGTATTATTTGTTTATTTTCAATTTGGAGGCATTCTTCCAAAGCCTTAAGTGTTGATTCTGAAAGGTAGTTGTTTATATATTTGATGCTATGTCACAAAATCAGCCGTTGTATCGGGAAAATCTTGTAGCTGGCAGAAAATATAATTTGAGATTTTAATATGTGTATTTTTCTCTTCGGTAAGCTGGTATCAGATCACTGATTTTATTTTCTGTGCTAAATTGGTAAACCTCACCATGTGAAACAGAATGTTACAGAAACTGCTATTGCAAAAGCCCAAGATTCCTTCAAGGAACTTTGTCCTGGTGACAGGCCTACAGATTTAGCATGACTAGCAAACAGAATGTTTCAGAAACCGCTATTGCAAGAGCCCACAATGCCTTCAAGGAACTTAAAGGCCTACAGATTTAACATGACTAACAAACTGAATGTTTCAGAAACCGCTATTGCAAGAGCCCATGATCCCTTCAAGGAACTTGGTCTTGGCTAAAGGCCTACAGATATAACATGACTAAAACTGAACACAGAAGAAGAAAAGCTATGTTATCATCATTTTCCTTTTTGCTGCCAATGGAGCATAGATCCACAACTGCTGCTGAACCCCTGGCAGGAGACCACAGTATTGATGTGTTCTTGCAGCAGTGGTTGATTTCTGTGGCCATTACTTTTATGTGATCAGGTTGCCAGCCTCATGCATGTATGGGCTATATTATGTGATCAGGTTGCCAGCCTCATGCATGTATGGGCTTATATATCCAGTTGATACTTACAGTGGATCATAACCTTTAGCACGCTGCGGGCGACACATGTCGCCGAAGATAACCTATGCTCTGCACGCTGGAGCTGCCATGTGTCGCCTTACGGATATCACCGTTTCTAGCATGAGGACTTGTGTACACGTGATTTCAGCCCCGTATGTTAAGTTGTAATGTTATTTGCAAGAGAGTTAGCTTCCGTTTCTGATCTTAAAAAAGCGATGGGTGTATCCGCATTTATTTTTTGTAAATTTTTTAAATCGAAATGAATCTGCATCAACACACAGCCATTTTTGCTCTAATTTTATTGGATTCTGACGCCATGCGGTGGGGATGAGATTTTTGTCTTTATAAGCGCTGATATCGGTTCTCAGAATATGTTTGATGGCTGAGATGGAAACGAAAGTAAAATGGCCTTTCAAGTATGTATAATGTTAGGGGTTAGGACTAGGAATATCGGAAAGATTTAGAATTTCGGCCGAATGTCACAGCTGACGAGAGCGTTTGTTGCTTTGCTGCTGATGATGGGTGTAACGAAAAGATCGTCATTTGATTTGTATTGGTCTATTGGTCAAATGACTTTCATTGAGATGCAAGGGATATGGACCCTTCGTTTGCTGGTTATTTTTTTAAATTTTTTTTTAAATTTTAAAATAAAAAAAAAATATTTTTTTATTATTTAAAATTTTTTTTTCGTTTTTTTTCATCTTTCCTTTCCTCTCTTCCTATCACATCTAATATGTACACAAACAAATTTTATATCATCAGATTCACCATTCATTTATTTATATAAATTCCAAACATGATAGCAATTGACCAAGAAACACAAAAACTATAGACATTAAGGGTCACCCACTATAGAAATGGGACGCTGTGAAAAAGAATGCAGCTGCAGGCGAAAATTTTCGCCAAAGGAATGCAGCGTGCTAAAGGATAAGATCCCATTACATGTCCATTGAGGCATATTGGGAATACAGTGTATATTCAGTTTGTGTGTTTATTTACATGGTTTGGTAAAATGTAATGTTCTTACAACATCTGGAGTCATTTTAACATGTTTGTAAACACGTTTGATGTCTGAGAATTTGATCTTTCTTCCTCACAGCTCAAGTATGCAGGGAGAGAAGTACATGGCACACCAGCCACTGGTATCGGGGATGTTCACAAACAAGAAGCAGAGGACGTCATCAACCAGATTTTTGCTTGACATACATTTCCAACTGTGGCAGCTGCTGTGATGACTTCAGTTCGTATGTCAACATTTTAAACCTCACAACACTGTGATGCTCACTACGTATGTTTTTATGTTGATTCTTCTTATTGCATTTATGAAATACATTTGATGTTCCTGTTACTGTAATAAAGTTAAGTCTACTTGGAGCAGAGCTCACATAATTGATATCACTTTTGTAAGGAAGGAAACAAGTTGTGATGTTGTAAGTTTTTATATAAAAGTTTATGTAATTTTGATGTATGAATAAATTTACTGTAACTTTGAAAAGTGGAAATAGCAAGCAGAACAATTTGTGTTCGTGAAATTGTAGATTTACTGAGATTTTCTTGTAAGTTTTTCTGTTAGATTAATTAGTTCCATTATACCAAACTACTTGGGAATGTGGTCCAAATTATATTAGGAGAATTTCAATGAAGTAAATTGGAAGGGTCTCCATATTAGTTTTTTAGGGCATTTTAGCTGATGAGAATTAGTTATATTAGTTAAAGTTAGTTGCTTATCCTTTACAGGACGTGGCAATCAACCCCAGCTTTTATTGGCCCCTTTCAGTTTTATTTCTCTGTATATCCCACTTTTCTCTGTATATCCCACTTTTCTCTGTATATCCCACCTTTCTCTTATATCCCACCTTTCTCTTATATCCCACTTTTCTCTGTATATCCCAATTTTTGCTGTATATCCCACTTTTCTCTGTATATCCCACCTTTCTCTTATATCCCACTTTTCTCTATATCCAACTTTTCTCTGTATATCCCACCTTTCCCTGTATATCCCACCTTTCTCTTATATCCCACTTTTCTCTGTATATCCCACCTTTCCCTGTATATCCCACCTTTCTCTGTATATCCCACTTTTCTCTGTATATCCCACCTTTCTCTTGTATCCCACCTTTCTCTGTATATCCCACCTTTCTCTTATATCCCACCTTTCTCTGTATATCCCACTTTTTCCTGCATATCCCACTTTTCTCTGCATATCCCACTTTTCTCTGCATATCCCACTTTTCTCTGTATATCCCACCTTTCTCTTATATCCCACTTTTCTCTGTATATCACACTTTTCCCTGTATATCCCACTTTTCTCTGCATATCCCACCTTTCTCTGTATATCCCACTTTTCTCTGTATATCCCACCTTTCTCTTATATCCCACTTTTCTCTGTATATCCCACCTTTCTGTCTATGTCCTACTTTTTTCTCTATGCCCCTGTCAAGTCCAGTTCATTTATTTGTCTTGGTTGCCTGAGAGAAAGGAAGGGCAGAATGTAAGACTGGCCTGCATACCCAGTTTTCAAATCCTTGGAAAATAAAGTTTGTTCGTTCATTCTCTTCAAGTGTTGTTTATGATTGTGTTATCTCCATGTCATTTATTTGATCTCAGGCTGATGCCCTTTGTCCGACATTTTTGTGTGGTCTTTGATTTCTGTGTTCCTAATCTTAACCTGTCCATGTTACTTCAGATGTCCGTCTACAGAACTTGGATGGTGCTTTATTTTTCTCATATACAGTAAAACTTTAATTATTCAAACCCTGATTATCTGAATTGCTAATTGACTAAATGACCAGACCCAAGGAATGCAGGCATGGTCTGTGAGGTAGGCACCCTTCCAATGGCTGAGTCTGCCTACCTGGTCATTATTGCAGTCTGTTCCTAACTGTAATGTAGTCACTTTTGTGTTGTGTTGATTTTCTTTTTCATACACATTCTAATTGTCACAGCGGCTACAAAATGTAAAATGTTAGGTAAATACAAACATTGTTGTGACAAAGTTAACATGATTGATTCAAAAACGGGGAATAGGGGAATAAAATTGATGAAAGATATGGTGTTGGGGTGGCAACAATATCTGACATTAAAAGTAATAGTGAGTCACTTATTTAGTTTCTTTGCATATTAAAAGATAAAGATGGTAGCTTTAGCAGAAAAGGCTGACGACAACAAAGTAGAGAAGTATAATACAAATGGTTTTCTGCAGACCATATTTCAAGACCAGTTTTATGTGAGGAAGCTCTAGTGTGGAGTAAAGGTTAATTAAGTCATAGACCTGTGTTATGTGAGAAAGCTCTAGTGTGGAATAAAGGTTAATTAAGTCATAGATCAGTTTTATGTGAGAAAGCTCTAGTGTGGAATAAAGGTTAATTAAGTCATAGACCAGTGTTATGTGAGGAAACTCTAGTGTGGAATAAAGGTTAATTAAGTCATAGACCAGTTTTATGTGAGGAAACTCTAGTGTGGAATAAAGGTTAATTAAGTTATAGACCAGTGTTATGTGAGAAAGCTCTAGTGTGGAATAAAGATTAATTAAGTCATAGACCAGTTTTATGTGAGGAAGCTCTAATGTGGAATAAAGGCTAATTAAGACAATGCTTTTTCGTCGATTAGTTGTTTTCTTACTTAATCCAATTATCCAAAATGTTGATTATGTGAAGAAGTCTTGTCGTGCATCACTTCAGATAATCAGAGTTCTAATGTATTCAGATCACTTCAGCTGAGATCAGTTAGAGAAGAAACAACATGACAGAATCTAATATCTGAGCAACTAAACAACTATTGCTGTGTTCAAGACCGGTTTATAGGTCAAGGGTTACATAGAGTTCAACATAAATGTAACCTTATTTGCTTTCATTCACTGGAGATCGCCTGCTAGTGTCTAATTTTATATATATAGTGCTTCCATATAGCCTTGTGCAGGTCATGGAGGTCACAGAGGTTACCAAGACAGAATAGGACTACTGACATAGGCTTCCTCAAGAGAGCCACCTGTAGTAATGGGTTCACATAGGCTTCCTCAAGAGAGCCACCTGCAGTAATTGGTTCACATAGGCTTCCTCAAGAGAGCCACCTGTAGTAATGGGTTCACATAGGCTTCCTCAAGAGAGCCACCTGTAGTAATGGGTTCACATAGGCTTCCTCAAGAGAGCCACCTGTAGTAATGGGTTCACATAGGCTTCCTCAAGAGAGCCACCTGCAGTAATGGGTTCACATAGGCTTCCTCGAGAGAGCCACCTGCAGTAATGGGTTCACATAGGCTTCCTCAAGAGAGCCACCTGTAGTAATGGGTACACATAGGCTTCCTCAAGAGAGCCACCTGTAGTAATGGGTTCACATGGGCTTCCTCAAGAGAGCCACATGTAGTAATGGGTTCACATAGGCTTCCTCAAGAGAGCCACCTGCAGTAATGGGTTCACACAGGCTTCCTCAAGAGAGCCACCTGCAGTAATGGGTTCACATAGGCTTCCTCAAGAGAGCCACCTGCAGTAATGGGTTCACATAGGCTTCCTCAAGAGAGCCACCTGCAGTAATGGGTTCATGTTCCATAAGAAGTAGAACCAAAAAAAAGTTTCCATATGTCTGAGAGATGCTGCCCTAAATGTTACACTCTGACATGTTATGTAATGCCCTAAATGCTATACTCTGACATGTTATGTAGTTTCCATACATCTGAGAGACGCTGCCCTAAATGTTATACTCTTGACATGTTACATAGTTTCCATACATCTGAGAGACGCTGCCCTAAATGTTACACTCTTGACATGTTACAGTTTCCATACATCTGAGAGATGCTGTCCTAAATGCTACACTCTGATGTTACGTAGTTTCCATATGTCTGAGACGCCCTAAATGTTACACTCTGACATGTTATGTAGTTTCCATATGTCTGAGACGCTGCCCTAAATGCTACACTCTGACATGTTATGTAGTTTCCATACATGTGAGAGACGCTGCCCTAAATGTTACACTCTGACATGTAACATAGTGTCCGTACATCTGAGAGACGCTGTCCTAAATGCTACAGTCTGACATGTAATGTAGTTTCCATACGCCTGAGAGACGCTGCCCTAAATGTTACGCTCTGACATGTAACGTAGTTTCCATACAACTGAGAGATGCTGCCATAAATGCTACACTCTGACATGTTACGTAGTTTCCCTATGTCTGAGAGACTGCCCTAAATGCTACACTCTGACATGTTACATAATAAAATGCATATATGTATGTATATGAGTCATTCTCATGTCAGTTTTCAAGTCTCCAAGGAGCATAGACCTTCAACAAATGTATGCAAGTACTTCCTGGCCTGTGCCATCAGCTCAAGGTCGTTCCATGTCGTCTGCCTCCAGTTCTCTTCTCTATGTGTTCTGTAATCTGCTGTGACTTGTCTTTCCCTGAATAAGGACTGCCTGTAATCAACAGGTGTGTGTCCTCAGTCAGTTCCACATTGGTCACCTTGTCAAGCCATTTCAATTTTGTTTGTTCTACTCAAGCACCCATTGATGAAAGCCTGTAACTTCATAGTTATTGTCTTTCTTGTTCTCCATGTTTCACAGCCATACAATAGGACTGACTTGACATTTGAGTTGAAGATTCTTAGTTATGTGTTGAACCTGGTTTCTTTTAATTTCCTTCTATGTCTCAGTGAAATGAAAGCTTCTCTTGTCTTTTGTATTGTTAATTTATTCATCATCATCATCAATCCTTTCCATTCCCTGTGGAACATAGGGCAGAAACAGTTGCTCTCCATTGATTTTTATTCTGGGCTGTCCCTGGTAACTACAGGGAACACCCCTGGGAACTACAGGGAACACCCCTGGTAACTACAGGGGACACCCCTGGGAACTACAGGGAACACCCCTGGGAACTACAGGGAACACAAATGTGAACTACAGGGGACACCCCTGGGAACTACAGGGAACACCCCTGGGAACTACAGGGAACATGTTGGAGAATTGCTCATAATACATTTGACATATCATGAAAGCTGTATTATTATCATGAATTGTATTCAGTTTTTGTTGATCTGCAGGGTTACACTTTGTTGTTGTGTTTGTTGTTGCTTAAGCAGTTATTGTATATTTCATGTTGTTTGATATGGGATGGGTATAAAAATAAACAAAACATTGCTCAGAAAGTTTTTTTATTTTTGGTACATATATAATGGGTAGATTAAGATTGCTGGGTTACTTGAAAAAAAATGGAATCAAATGGAGATACGAGAAGAGTGTAAAGAAATGTCCAAACTGTCAACACAACCTGCCTAAGGACAATGCTTAGAATTTTCTGGCTGGGATAATTTTCTGGCCAAACGCCATCTTGGGTTGCTGCAAAATCAGAGCACAACCAAGAAAGTGCCATCGTGTCAGGCGTGAACGGAAACCAAGCATTGATATTAGCAAGATGTCAGACCCTGCCAGGTAAGATAATTGCCGAGATAAATGTAAGATAATTTGTGACTTGCATGAGACAGTGAAATAACCAGGATATAAGGGATGTTACTCGAGAAATCTGGGACTTGCATGAGACAGTGAAATAACCAGGATATAAGGGATGTTACTTGAGAAATGTGTGACTTGCATGAGACAGTGAAATAACCAGGATATAAGGGATGTTACTCGAGAAATGTGTGACTTACATGAGACAGTGAAATAACCAGGATATAAGGGATGTTACTCGAGAAATGTGTGACTTACATGAGACAGTGAAATAACAAGGATATAAGGGATGTTACTCGAGAAATGTGTGACTTACATGAGACAGTGAAATAACAAGGATATAAGGGGATGTTACTCCAGAGATGTGTGACTTACATGAGACAGTGAAATAACAAGGATATAAGGGATGTTACTCCAGAGATGTGTGACTTACATGAGACAGTGAAATAACAAGGATATAAGGGGATGTTACTCCAGAGATGTGTGACTTACATGAGACGGTGAAATAACAAGGATATAAGGGATGTTACTCGAGAAATGTGTGACTTACATGAGACAGTGAAATAACAAGGATATAAGGGGATGTTACTCGAGAAATGTGTGACTTACATGAGACAGTGAAATAACAAGGATTTAAGGGGATGTTACTCCAGAGATGTGTGACTTACATGAGACAGTGAAATAACAAGGATATAAGGGATGTTACTCCAGAGATGTGTGACTTACATGAGACAGTGAAATAACAAGGATATAAGGGGATGTTACTCGAGAAATGTGTGACTTACATGAGACAGTGAAATAACAAGGATATAAGGGATGTTACTCGAGAAATGTGTGACTTACATGAGACAGTGAAATAACAAGGATATAAGGGATGTTACTCCAGAGATGTGTGACTTACAGGAACAACGCCTCATCCATCTTATGGGTTGCCTCAAACCACACGGTTTGAATACCCAGCATTCTTTTGTCTGAGACGCCTTTCTCTATCGAGTCCCTGTTGTATTATGACTTTCTACTTTGATGCGATCACCTTTTTTTTTTTTTTTTAAATTACAATTTTTTTTAATTTAATAATTTTATTTATTTATTTTTTTAATTTGTTTATTTATTTTATTTTATTTAAATTTTTTTTTTTTTTCAAATTATTTTTTTCCTTTATTATTTTTTATTTTATTTATTTCTTTATTTAATTTTTATTTAATTATTTATTTGTTTTAAATTTATTTATTATTATTATTTATTTATTTATATTTTATTTATTTATTTTATTTTATTTATTATTTATTGATTACTTTTTTCTCACTCTTTTCCAGTCCTTGTTTTTATTATTTCTTATCTTTATGTACTATCAACTTCCTCTTTCTGGTTTAGTGGCAGCCATCCTGCTTTGCTTCACATGTGACTGGACTTAATATTAAGGGAGTTTTTTTTCTCTTATTTTTATAGTTTCATGTTCTCTACTTAATTCTCATTTTCTTTCCCTCCTGTCTCTTGTTTGTCTGTCCCTGACGAAGGCCTTGTGGCCGCAACGTAGGTTTTTCTTGTCCTTCTCCTTGTAAGACGTATTACTATTTGTGTGTGTGTTTTTTTTTTTTTTCAACTGACTTACATGAGACAGTGAAATAACCAGGATATAAGGGATGTTACTCCAGAGATGTGTGACTTACATGAGACAGTGAAATAACAAGGATATAAGGGATGTTACTCCAGAGATGTGTGACTTACATGAGACAGTGAAATAACAAGGATATAAGGGATGTTACTCCAGAGATGTGTGACTTACATGAGACAGTGAAATAACAAGGATATAAGGGATGTTACTCCAGAGATGTGTGACTTACATGAGACAGTGAAATAACCAGGATATAAGGGATGTTACTTGAGAGATGTATGACTTACATGAGACAGTGAAATAACCAGGATATAAGGGATGTTACTTGAGAGATGTATGACTTACATGAGACAGTGAAATAACAAGGATATAAGGGGATGTTACTCCAGAGATGTGTGACTTACATGAGACAGTGAAATAACAAGGATATAAGGGATGTTACTCCAGAGATGTGTGACTTACATGAGACAGTGAAATAACCAGGATATAAGGGATGTTACTTGAGAGATGTATGACTTACATGAGACAGTGAAATAACCAGGATATAAGGGATGTTACTTGAGAGATGTATGACTTACATGAGACAGTGAAATAACAAGGATATAAGGGGATGTTACTCCAGAGATGTGTGACTTACATGAGACAGTGAAATAACAAGGATATGTGACAGGGCGCCCCAATCTACCCTTTCTCATGTGACAGGAGCACGAGGTTTGCCCTCTAAGTATGTACCCGTTTTACATACTGGGTAAAGTTTATTTTATATTTTTATCTTTTCTCTTTTTCCTTCTAATAAGTGTTTCTGAAGAGTCATAAAACGAGAGTACTGGTTTGGTTCACCAGAGGTAGAAATTCTCTTCGATATTTTACGGGACCCAGGTTTTTATTTGATTCGGTTTCCTTGGACTTTGTGTGACATATAATGTAGTACTCTTTCATCAGAGATCATCCAAACTGAATGCAGAACTAATCCATGATAGAAGTTCCAACAATAACTTTATTTTACAAGTCTTCCAATTTTCACAGACGATTTGATCATATAATTATAGTGTCGGTTGCAGATTACAATGTCCTACTCTATTATATTACGTTGGAAACTGGTACCAAAGAGTATTTGGTATTATTCCAGTTTCGTATGTAGCTGTTGTGTAATGCAGAATGTCATCGTCAAAACCAACTAAGAAGCTGGTGTATTTTGAACGATGGGAGAGTGGAAGACAATTAGGGAGCTAATCTCCAAAATAATAAGTTCCAAAAAACTATTCTAACAATGTTCGATCTTACACACAAATGACTGTTTGTCATTGACATATATCAAATCGAGCGAATTCATAATATATCAAATCGAGCGAATTCATAATATATCACATCGAGCGAATTCATACCATTTCTGCATCAAAGCAAGAAATACACTGTCCAATGTCAGGGGATAAAATAGCTTGAGTCTATCTGAGTCTACTTCAACATCGGTCTGTCTCAATATCACGACCATCTCGTTGCAAGGTCAGTAGCTAAAGACTTCTAAACATTAGTCTTCATAACGGATGTCCCTTAGTCCCAATGAATCTATTGGCTAAAACCACTGGTTACAATTATTTGTGTACCACCAATGTATATGTCATCGATACTGCACTAGCAACGTTACCGTCATCTTGTCGTCATTTCCTATAACTGTCTTTTGTGTCTATGTTAAGTTTCTTTTGTTTTATAGGTTAATTATGAATTACGTCATCAGTCTCTGTTGTCTCTTATGTTAGATAGAATTGAGGGTATCTTTTATATAATGACGTCATCAATCCGTTCACATATGTCCCCATGCCATAAAAATGTATCTCAAGAGACATTTTCCGGTACTATCAGTCGGTCTATCTATGTAGCATCTTAATTTTAGAGTAATATTAATAATCATAAAACACTTCATATCGTGCATGTATGGGGAAAACTTAAGAGCGAATGTCTGAAAGCACATCATTGGCTGAAGTATCACATAGAACAGGTCGTAAATGTGGCAAGGACCTCTTCATTTGGTTTAAATCCTGATGAAGGACTTGTAGAAAGACAACATAGGCATCAACTGTTCGGCTTCAAAACACGATGAAGAGCCCAAGGTCTCTTAAAGCTGGATCAGTTTCAGTAAGGTCTTTGAGTGATGAGTAATAACGTAGTCGTGGAGTCAGATACCTCCCTTACAAACTAGAATCTAGTTGAATCACGATGTATGAAATTTGTCGTAGCTCCGCAAAGGTTTATGTAAAGGGGAAACGCTTCTGCCAAAATGCAAGTTACAGTTTGTCAGCTAATAATGACATGAGCTGGGATAAAAGCATGCCCTTATCCACGTGGGGTGAAACATTGCGAGGAACTTGAACCATAGGTGTGAGATGTGAAGAATCATCAATAATCATGTCTACATCACACGAGAGGCGTGAGGAATTCGGTTTTCTTCTCCGTTTTTTAGGTTTGACATATATTTGATCTTGCGAAAATTTCGGAAGCTTGGCTACAGGGATGGAATCGGAAAATGAAGAATCGTATCTCCGTTTATCTGCTAATTTTCGCGTTTCGTTCATGTCCATCAAGGTGGTATCCGAAGCTGTAGTCATTGAATCATTTTCTGAAACTACGGGTTTGGAGCAATCGATATCGGATGGTGTTGATAGTGTAGATTGAGGAAAATCAAGATTCATACTTGTTTCATTATGTTCGATTCTTTCATCAGCAGCAATACGTTCTTGTCTTGAAATGAGACGCTGTCTAAGTTCTTGTAGGGGAACGTTATCTTCACTTGATGACGAACTTCTACAATCTTTAGCTCTTTGAATCGCATGATCCAAACGATGTGGTACAATTTCTGACTCTGAGGAAGAATGTTCTGATGTGTCCACTGCATCCGAAGAAGATGAAGAAGAAGATGGAGGTTGGGCTAACGTAGACAAACGAGTTGGTCTCTGGAACTTCGTCTCTGGTATATCAAGCGGTCGGTGATCATCAAGTCGCATCTGATTGACGTGAGCTTTTGTAGTGGAATTGCGTTCTTCGTTCCACAAGATATAATTAGTTGGAGAAGTTTTGTTCCAATATTTTGTATCCGGGTAACCATCGGTTGTCAAATTTATCCGTCCTAACATGCTTCTTATAGTATACTTGGTCACCAGGCTTGAATTCTTGCAGTGTAGAGGTTTTGTTACGGATCCTGGCTCGTTTAGCAAAAGCTTTTCGGACGTTTCTGTGAGCAATAACATGTGCCCTATGTTTTTGCTGCAAAATAATCTGTATCGGACATTCACCTGTATATTTCCTCTGGGGAAGCAAGATGTTATCCAAAGGAAAATTTGGTTCTCGGCCATAAAGTAAGTAAAAAGGCGAAAATCCTGTTGAGTCATTGATGTTCATTCTGATGGCTTCTAAGGCTTGATTTATGTATATATCCCAATATTGACTGTTACCTTCCGTAAGTTTTGCTAATATGTCATGTAGGGTAGAGTGCATCCTTTCGTTTCTTCCATTTGATTCTGGATGATAAAATGAGGTTTTCGTGTGTTTTATATTCATTTTTTCTTACTGTTGAGGCAAAAGGATCTCCTATGAACTGTTTGCCATTGTCTGTTATTATTCTCTGAGGACAGCCATGTCGCGGAATGAATTGTTGTAAGAAGATGTCTGTAATGAGAGCTGAAGTAGCATTTTCTAAAGGAAAGCTCTCTGGCCACACAGAATATTGATCCACCAGGTGTAATATGTATTTGTGTCCGGACAATGTAACTGGATACGGTCCCGATATGTCTAGACTAACGACTTCCATGGGATAATGTTGATATGACATTTCCTGAATCGGTGCTCTAATCATTCTCATATTTCTGAGTTTACAAATTTTACACGTTCCTACATATTCTATGATATCTTTTATCATAGTTGGCCAATAGTATCTCTTTGTAATGACGTCGAGGGTTTTATCGCGTCCGAAGTGACCATTGTCATCGTGAAATTGTTTCAATACAGTTGGTACCAATGATGTGGGGATACATTTCTGCAGTAATCCATTTTCTCTAGGACTGACATGATATAAAATATTGTCTTCAGGTAATATCACATAGTCTCTCTTTTCTTTCGGATTGGTACGTACTTGTACTATAATCTTGGTTAATGCTTCGTCTTTCAGTTGTTCCTTCTTGAAGATTAGACTCTGTTCAAAATCACTAGATTCATCGCCATCATCAGTTCTCGAGTTCTCCGTAGGTTGTGTTTTCTGTTCTTGACTATCAGGAGGCCCAGTGTCTTGACTATGTTGGATGAAGTCAATGGCGGAGATTTCTTTCGCATTATCATCTATTTCAGTTAAGTCTTGTTGTTTCAGATCGTCCACGTCTGTAGGTTCAGGATATGGTATTCTCGATAATAAATCTGCACATGTGTTTAGTCTACCAGGTAAATACTCGATCTTGGTATCGTAATTTTGCAAATTGATAGCCCATGTCTGAAGCTTTTTTTGGTTGTTCTTGGGGTTTAGTAAGCCAATTTACTAGAGGTTGGTGATCCGTTTTTATGATAACCGACGTTCCTCTGATATAAAAGTCAAACTTCTGCAAAGCATAATGAATTGCATAAGCTTCTTTCTCTGTTGTCGTCCATTTTCGTTGAGTTCTGCTTAAAGCATGTGAAAGAAAGGCTATCGGTTTTTCTTGAAGAATATTGGCAATCACTGGTGGTTCATTTGGTGATATTTCTTGTACCAAACAAGCTCCAATTGCAGTGTCGGAAGCATCACTATAGATGATCATAGGTTTTGTGATGTCTGGATGTGCCAGAAAAGGTATTGTGATTAGTGCTGACTTTAGGTATTCAAATGCTTTCTGACATTTTTCTTCCCACCTGAATTTTGCATATTTCCTGGTTAAATTCAGCAAAGGTTCGGCTACTTTTGAGAAATTGATTATGTGTTTTCGATAGTAAGCACAACATCCTATGAATCCTCTCACTTGCCTTACATTCGTTGGTGGAGGTATCTTCTGTATTGCTGCAAATTTTTATCGTCATCTGGTCTGATTCCATTCTGATTTACTATGAAACCTAAATATTTGATCTCTTTTTGTAGAAAGCTGCATTTACTCAATTTTAACTTCACTTTGTGTAAACGTAATCTGTCGAAGAAGGTCTCTACATGTTTAAGGTAATTCAAATAGTCCACATGGTGTATTTTGGGTTATACGTCCAAGATACATTGCCTATTTGTTTGGAACCTATACATTTTATGTAATTTGGTGGACCCTTGAAGTAAAAACTTTTCATGTTTTATCAAACTGCATATGTGGATTTGTGTTTTTAATTTAGCTGGTTGGTGGAATTTACTTGGATAGTTTTAATTCAGGCTTTGTTTACAACCATATATTGTGAGTATAATTGATTTTGTTTGATTCTTTTTTTCTTTGCAAAGCCGATCCGTTTTGTTGCACCATTAATGGCATTGTTTCACACTTAAACATAGCCCAAAATGGCTATTTCTGCATGGATTGTACAACGAGATACTTTTACTCTTTTGAGTTAGGTGAAAATCACGATTTTTTTTTTGCTAAAACACTACAATTTTTTAGGCACATATTAGGGATGATTATTTTGCCATAAATGTTCATGCTTAAGTGTTGTGGTCATTTTAAGTGAATTCTTTCTTTCTTTTTTTTTTTATTAGGTTTTTTTTTTATCGTTTTAGTAATTTTCCAGGTTCTCAGGTTGAACTGTTTATTTGATATTCGATTTGACGTTTTTTTTTTCAATATCTGTGGTACCTACTTAACATTTAATTCTATTAGTTCTTTCATTGTTGTGACTTAAACTATGATTAGAATTGAATCAATTTCGGGAATGTGGTTTTAGGAGTTTTGTACTAACAATTTTGCGGGGCCAATGTGAACGTTGTTATGTTTTAACAATAAACTTTTTATTGTTGTTGTGAACAGTAAAGGAAATCTATGGATATTTTTGAAGACATGGATTTCCTATTTTTTTAGAGGAGTTGATGTTGGCCTCACACTTATTGTATTCATTTCCTGGCCATGATAGGCACAATTCTTTCCAGGGGTTTTTTTTGCGATGTTGTCCTGAATGATTTTGTGTAAGACTTCATTTAGGGATTTTTTTTTTTTTTTTTTAGATTTAGAATCTGTAATTGGTGGGGCAAATTCTTTTTTTTTTTTTTCGGGGTTGCAATTTTCATTATTGTACCAAACAAGTTGTTTTGCAAGGGGTCGGGGGAAGCATCACGAGTTATACGTTAATGATCATACTGGGGGGTTTATTGGGTCTGGATGTGGCCAGTTAAAGGTATTGGGATTAGTGGACTTTTAGGTATAAATTGCTTTAAATTTCTTCTCCCCACTGTTTTTATATAATGGTTAAATTCAGCATAAAGGTTCAAACTTCGGATGAGAGGTGTTTTTGTTTTATGTTGTTTGGTCGAGAAATCTATGAATAAGGTCACTTGCCTTGAATTCGTTTTCCCGACAAGGTAATCTTTTCCATTTTGCGTGATTTGTTCTCTGGTCTGATTCCATTCTGATTTTTATATGATGAAACCTAAAAAATTTGATCTCTTTTTGTAAATACATTTACTCAATTTTGTTCACTTTTTGATGTAATCTGTCGAGCCAGTCTCTAATTGAGTTAAGGTGATTCCTTTCAATGGTTCCATTGGGTGTTGTAATTATTACCCGAAAAGAATGTTCTATGTAAGCTGATGCAAATTTGTGTAACCCTTGTAAAACTTCATCCATCAAACTCATGTATGTGGCTGGACTTGCTTTTTTTAACCCAAAAGGCATCACAGACCATGAAAAAAGATCCCATGTGAGAACAGAACGTGCTTTTCTGTTTTGCATCCGCGGACATAGGAATAGCCCAAAATCCTGATCGAGCGTCTAATGAGGTGAACCAATTGGATTTCCCAAGCATCGCCAAAATGTCGTCTATGCGGGGTAGAGGATACGATATTGTTTTAGTAATTTTGTTCAATGCCCTATAGTCACAGCAAAATCGGTGAGTTCCGTCTTTCTTGGTGACTATTACTATGGGGGATGACCATGGTGAGCGGGATCTTTCAATAATACCAGCTGCTAACATTTCCTGGATAGCTTTCTCTACGATTTCTCTATTTTTTAGAGGAGTATGATATGGCCTCAGACTTATTGGTTCTTCCGATGTAGTATGTATTTCCATTGTGACGGTATTTGTTCTCTCCAACTCCATATCAGAGATTGCAAATACATCTTTATGTTTCTTTATGAAATTCTCCAGTCTATTCTGAAATTCTTCAGTAGTATGTAATTGTTCTAGTAAAACTTTCATCCTGTCTGGATTTTCATCATTGTTGTTTTTGAGAAGACTGTATTGATTTCTCGTCATTTGGTTCTGACAAGCTGGTTTTGAGGGATAATATGATTTGTTATAAAATTTGCCACTTCTTCTATTCGGCCAAGCAGAAACTGACTCCACAGTATAATATCTGCTTTTAGAGGAGCAATAGTTACTCTTCCTTCCATATGTCTCGTTTAATATGTCTCTATCTCTTTCATCAAGGTATGGATCGAAATTCGTGCATTTCTCTCTGTGTGTCTGTTTCTGAAATCTCATTCGAAATACATTTTCTGTGATACTCTCTTCTCTGGGACTGGAGGGAGGAGATGGGATAGGGACGCTTCTTATTCCCCGAAGGAAATGTGTTTGGAAAGGTTTTGGATGACGTTTGAGTAGAGAGGTTCACATAATCGTCCTTGTAACTTGATAGTTTGTGGGAGATCTCATCCTTTGGTATTTGAACTTGTCCTACAATCTTTCCTCTTGGGATAGTAAGAGTGGTTCCTGAAGAGTTAACAATCATTATAGGAAAGTCTCTGTTCTTACTCACCATTACAATGCCATCTTGTATTTCCACATGTGGATCATCCGTTTCTTCATTCTCCATCTGAGATACATAGATTGTCTGTCCTATATTTACATAAGGTGAGTTTTTTTATTCGAGCCTTTGTTACAGTGATAGAACTCGGCTTCAAAGTTACTGGAGCGGCAGTTCTTATCAACGTTGCGATATGTACGTCATCTTGTAGAGGTATATAACTGCCATTTATTCTGAGCTGTTTCAAATCAAAGTATATTCTGGCATTATTCTTTCTAAGGAAGTCTCTCCCGATTATAAAATTTCTAGACAGTCCTCTCGTTATAATAAATGAGTGTTCTAGCATTTCTTCTCCCATCTTGAAATGTATATAGGCAGTTCCTAATGCTTTCAGATCCTGTCCCGTTACTGATTTCATTCTTACTGTATGTCTTGAGAACTTCGTCATGTGTTTTATCTGATGGTACAACTTCTCTCTAATCAGACTAACCGTCGCGCCAGTGTCTACGAGAGCTCTGAAGTTTTGTTTTCCTATTTTTAAAATGCAAGAACAAGGGTCTGGGATAATATTTATGTAGGCTTGATCTTCTTTTAATGTCGCTGGTTTATCAGATAGAGATCGATTCTGCAGACCATCACATCCGATCTCTGTTAATGTGACGTCCTTCCATTTCCCATTCCCCTTGAGGTTGGTTGGGAGTCATTTCTGTTTTGATGATGTCTTCTATTATTATTTGTCTGACAGTGATTTTGATAATGATAATTTCTATGGTGTATTTCTGGTCTTGAATTGTTGTCCCCAAAATGATTTCTGGGCTGTGAATTTCTGTAATTCCCTGCTACATGTTCTTGACCTGCACAGTTAAAACAGACGGTGGTTGGTTGTTGGGGTTCTACATTGTGTATTCTGTAGTCTCTTCTGTGGTTACTCTGTAGTGCTGGATTTCTCTGATTCTGGTATGAGTTATTGAATGATCTTCTGTGATGTTCTTGATTTCTGTCCCATCGATGTCTCAAATGATCAATTTCCATAGGTTGGTGCATTTGTTGATCATGTTGGGTATGTTGGTATTCATACTCTGGTAGCGGACACCTTCCAATCCGTTGTTGGAATCTTTTCTTCACATTCTCCTCATAAACAGCTAATTGTATTGAGGTAGTTATTGACTGAGGATCTTTTCTGAGTAGATGAATTTTCAGTGAATCAGAATACAGTCCGTCCACAAAAATCCCGACTAGATGTTTTTCCAGATCAGTTGATGGAATGTTACCTCCAACAAAAGCATCTTCGGCAAGGTTTAATAGCCTATCTCCGTACATTTGAACACTTTCCTGTCGATCTTGCTTTATTCTTCTTAACATCGTCCACGCGTGCTCAGCGTCGGTAATCTGAGTATCTTGATACCAATATTTTCTTGAGTTCTTCAAAGGTCTCCATCGGAAATGCCTTTTCCCGCCGTCGGACAAAATCTGTGACCAGGCCCTCTGATGACAAAAAAATTATTTTCTTCTTGTCAATGTCTGTAGTTGCATCTATCAAGTAGGCGAATTTATCCACGTCAACCATCCATTGTCGAAATCTTTTCGAATCCCCATTGAACGGTGTGATAAAGTTTTTTATATTGTTAAATTTCGCATGTTGGTCAACACGTTGAAGAGTGTCAGTCATGTTACGTAATGCCATTAGGTTTGTTTCATTTGGATCCACTGGAAGTGGTATTTGATGTGCATTCATTTCTGGTTGATTTTGCTGTAGGTTCTGCATCATTAATGCCTGTTGTTGGTTATGCTGCATTTGCAAAACATCCATGTAATTATCCACGTGTGGGTTCGGTTGCATCATTTTCTAGCAGTCCACCGAATCCTGGTTGTCGCGGCTCCAATTTACCCCTCTTATGTGACAGGGCGCCCCAATCTACCCTTTCTCATGTGACAGGAGCACGAGGTTTGCCCTCTAAGTATGTACCCGTTTTACATACTGGGTAAAGTTTATTTTATATTTTTATCTTTTCTCTTTTTCCTTCTAATAAGTGTTTCTGAAGAGTCATAAAACGAGAGTACTGGTTTGGTTCACCAGAGGTAGAAATTCTCTTCGATATTTTACGGGACCCAGGTTTTTATTTGATTCGGTTTCCTTGGACTTTGTGTGACATATAATGTAGTACTCTTTCATCAGAGATCATCCAAACTGAATGCAGAACTAATCCATGATAGAAGTTCCAACAATAACTTTATTTTACAAGTCTTCCAATTTTCACAGACGATTTGATCATATAATTATAGTGTCGGTTGCAGATTACAATGTCCTACTCTATTATATTACGTTGGAAACTGGTACCAAAGGAAATTTGGTATTATTCCAGTTTCGTATGTAGCTGTTGTGTAATGCAGAATGTCATCGTCAAAACCAACTAAGAAGCTGGTGTATTTTGAACGATGGGAGAGTGGAAGACAATTAGGGAGCTAATCTCCAAAATAATAAGTTCCAAAAAACTATTCTAACAATGTTCGATCTTACACACAAATGACTGTTTGTCATTGACATATATCAAATCGAGCGAATTCATAATATATCAAATCGAGCGAATTCATAATATATCACATCGAGCGAATTCATACCATTTCTGCATCAAAGCAAGAAATACACTGTCCAATGTCAGGGGATAAAATAGCTTGAGTCTATCTGAGTCTACTTCAACATCGGTCTGTCTCAATATCACGACCATCTCGTTGCAAGGTCAGTAGCTAAAGACTTCTAAACATTAGTCTTCATAACGGATGTCCCTTAGTCCCAATGAATCTATTGGCTAAAACCACTGGTTACAATTATTTGTGTACCACCAATGTATATGTCATCGATACTGCACTAGCAACGTTACCGTCATCTTGTCGTCATTTCCTATAACTGTCTTTTGTGTCTATGTTAAGTTTCTTTTGTTTTATAGGTTAATTATGAATTACGTCATCAGTCTCTGTTGTCTCTTATGTTAGATAGAATTGAGGGTATCTTTTATATAATGACGTCATCAATCCGTTCACATATATAAGGGATGTTACTCCAGAGATGTGTGACTTACATGAGACAGTGAAATAACAAGGATATAAGGGGATGTTACTCCAGAGATGTGTGACTTACATGAGACAGTGAAATAACAAGGATATAAGGGGATGTTACTCCAGAGATGTGTGACTTACATGAGACAGTGAAATAACAAGGATATAAGGGATGTTACTCGAGAAATGTGTGACTTGCATGAGACAGTGAAATAACCAGGATATAAGGGATGTTACTCGAGAAATGTGTGACTTACATGAGACAGTGAAATAACCAGGATATAAGGGATGTTACTCGAGAAATGTGTGACTTACATGAGACAGTGAAATAACAAGGATATAAGGGATGTTACTCGAGAAATGTGTGACTTACATGAGACAGTGAAATAACAAGGATATAAGGGATGTTACTCGAGAAATGTGTGACTTACATGAGACAGTGAAATAACCAGGATATAAGGGATGTTACTCGAGAAATGTGTGACTTACATGAGACAGTGAAATAACAAGGATATAAGGGATGTTACTCGAGAAATGTGTGACTTACATGAGACAGTGAAATAACAAGGATATAAGGGGATGTTACTCGAGAAATGTGTGACTTGCATGAGACAGTGAAATAACAAGGATATAAGGGGATGTTACTCGAGAAATGTGTGACTTACATGAGACAGTGAAATAACAAGGATATAAGGGGATGTTACTCCAGAGATGTGTGACTTACATGAGACAGTGAAATAACAAGGATATAAGGGATGTTACTCCAGAGATGTGTGACTTACATGAGACAGTGAAATAACAAGGATATAAGGGATGTTACTCCAGAGATGTGTGACTTACATGAGACAGTGAAATAACAAGGATATAAGGGATGTTACTCCAGAGATGTGTGACTTACATGAGACAGTGAAATAACCAGGATATAAGGGATGTTACTTGAGAGATGTATGACTTACATGAGACAGTGAAATAACAAGGATATAAGGGATGTTACTTGAGAGATTTGTGACTTACATGAGACAGTGAAATAACAAGGATATAAGGGGATGTTACTCCAGAGATGTGTGACTTACATGAGACAGTGAAATAACAAGGATATAAGGGGATGTTACTCCAGAGATGTGTGACTTACATGAGACAGTGAAATAACAAGGATATAAGGGGATGTTACTCCAGAGATATGTGACTTACATGAGACAGTGAAATAACAAGGATATAAGGGGATGTTACTCCAGAGATGTGTGACTTACATAAGACAGTGAAATAACAAGGATATAAGGGGATGTTACTCCAGAGATGTGTGACTTACATGAGACAGTGAAATAACAAGGATATAAGGGGATGTTACTCCAGAGATATGTGACTTACATGAGACAGTGAAATAACAAGGATATAAGGGGATGTTACTCCAGAGATGTGTGACTTACATGAGACAGTGAAATAACAAGGATATAAGGGGATGTTACTCCAGAGATGTGTGACTTACATGAGACAGTGAAATAACAAGGATATAAGGGGATGTTACTCCAGAGATGTGTGACTTACATGAGACAGTGAAATAACCAGGATATAAGGGGATGTTACTCCAGAGATGTGTGACTTACATGAGACAGTGAAATAACCAGGATGTAAGGGGAGGTTACTCCAGAGATGTGTGACTTACATGAGACAGTGAAATAACCAGGATATAAGGGGATGTTACTCCAGAGATGTGTGACTTACATGAGACAGTGAAATAACCAGGATATAAGGGGATGTTACTCCAGAGATGTGTGACTTACATGAGACAGTGAAATAACAAGGATATAAGGGGATGTTACTCCAGAGATGTGTGACTTACATGAGACAGTGAAATAACCAGGATATAAGGGGATGTTACTTGAGAGATGTGTGACTTACATGAGACAGTGAAATAACCAGGATGTAAGGGGATGTTACTCCAGAGATGTGTGACTTACATGAGACAGTGAAATAACCAGGATATAAGGGGATGTTACTCCAGAGATGTGTGACTTACATGAGACAGTGAAATAACCAGGATATAAGGGGATGTTACTTGAGAGATGTGTGACTTACATGAGACAGTGAAATAACCAGGATGTAAGGGGATGTTACTCCAGAGATGTGTGACTTACATGAGACAGTGAAATAACAAGGATATAAGGGGATGTTACTCCAGAGATGTGTGACTTACATGAGACAGTGAAATAACCAGGATATAAGGGGATGTTACTTGAGAGATGTGTGACTTACATGAGACAGTGAAATAACCAGGATGTAAGGGGATGTTACTCCAGAGATATGTGACTTACATGAGACAGTGAAATAACAAGGATATAAGGGGATGTTACTCCAGAGATGTGTGACTTACATGAGACAGTGAAATAACAAGGATATAAGGGGATGTTACTCCAGAGATGTGTGACTTACATGAGACAGTGAAATAACAAGGATATAAGGGGATGTTACTCCAGAGATGTGTGACTTACATGAGACAGTGAAATAACAAGGATATAAGGGGATGTTACTCCAGAGATGTTGACTTACATGAGACAGTGAAATAACAAGGATATAAGGGGATGTTACTCCAGAGATGTGTGACTTACATGAGACAGTGAAATAACCAGGATATAAGGGGATGTTACTCCAGAGATGTGTGACTTACATGAGACAGTGAAATAACCAGGATGTAAGGGGATGTTACTCCAGAGATGTGTGACTTACATGAGACAGTGAAATAACCAGGATATAAGGGGATGTTACTTGAGAGATGTGTGACTTACATGAGACAGTGAAATAACCAGGATGTAAGGGGATGTTACTCCAGAGATGTGTGACTTACATGAGACAGTGAAATAACCAGGATATAAGGGGATGTTACTCCAGAGATGTGTGACTTACATGAGACAGTGAAATAACCAGGATATAAGGGGATGTTACTCCAGAGATGTGTGACTTACATGAGACAGTGAAATAACCAGGATATAAGGGGATGTTACTCCAGAGATGTGTGACTTACATGAGACAGTGAAATAACAAGGATATAAGGGGATGTTACTCCAGAGATGTGTGACTTACATGAGACAGTGAAATAACCAGGATATAAGGGGATGTTACTCCAGAGATGTGTGACTTACATGAGACAGTGAAATAACCAGGATATAAGGGGATGTTACTTGAGAGATGTGTGACTTACATGAGACAGTGAAATAACCAGGATGTAAGGGGATGTTACTCCAGAGATGTGTGACTTACATGAGACAGTGAAATAACCAGGATATAAGGGGATGTTACTCCAGAGATGTGTGACTTACATGAGACAGTGAAATAACCAGGATATAAGGGGATGTTACTCCAGAGATGTGTGACTTACATGAGACAGTGAAATAACAAGGATATAAGGGGATGTTACTCCAGAGATGTGTGACTTACATGAGACAGTGAAATAACAAGGATATAAGGGGATGTTACTCCAGAGATGTGTGACTTACATGAGACAGTGAAATAACCAGGATATAAGGGGATGTTACTCCAGAGATGTGTGACTTACATGAGACAGTGAAATAACCAGGATATAAGGGATGTTACTTGAGAGATGTATGACTTACATGAGACAGTGAAATAACCAGGATATAAGGGATGTTACTTGAGAGATGTATGACTTACATGAGACAGTGAAATAACCAGGATATAAGGGGATGTTACTCCAGAGATATGTATATGAAGTGAGCAGCAACAATAAATAAATAAATGGACAACAATGAGGCAGTCATCAATGGTTGCCTATCTTCTGGCATTGCTCATTAAAAATACGAGCTTGGTCACGTTTGTGAATTGTTGTATACAAGTTAAAATTGAGTTACTAGTCAGATATTTTCTACGGACAACTGGCAGATAGCAAAAGAACAGCCAGATGATTGCACCTGAGGTTCAAAGATGTGTGCAAGATAGACATGAAGGCACTGTGCTCAAATCCAGCAACCTAGTAGGATGAAGCTGCCAATCGCACCACTTCAGATTGAGCGAAAAGAAGCTTACACACCAAGCAGAAGAGAAAAGAACACGCCAAAAAGAATACCAGGGGAAAAAAGCTGAGGGCTACCACCTCAGGGACAAATTCCCATAGTCAGTTATGACTGAAGGGGGCTACCACCTCAGGGACAAATTCCCATTGTCAATTATGACTGAAGGGGGCTACTACTGCTACCAGTCAGACCATTCTTTCTGTTTGGTCACTGTTCATTTTTGTTTGTACATACAACTTTAAAACAAGACATGCACTTTTACATAACACTTATTTTTTTTATTTTTTCTGCCGACACTGGATGTGGAAACCAAAGCGCGGTGCCCCCTATTTGCGCGAGGCCCATAGGGTCAAATCAGTTATATCAGCCCAAGGCCGGCCCTTCAGGTACCCACACAAGTGCCCGAACTCTTAAAAATTGTTTCTTGTTTGTAACAAATGCTGACTACTGGGATAATTTACAATACTTCAGTCTGTTTGATTACCACTTATTGCGAGAATTTTCCTCTCCTCCAGCTTTGAATAAAAGCCTTTCAAAATTGTTTTAGCCACAGATTAAACCCAGTAGCGTCGTGAGTAGCGAATAAAAATGAAATCTTATATTATTTAAATTTATTTTATCCTGACAAGGGAATCGACCTCACTGCACTTCGGGCAAACCCATAGGTGCTGTGTCTCCCTCAGCAAATGTCGAAGAGTATGAATGCTAATTGTACCTGTAGCATGCTGGTTGTACATACGACGAATGCATCCTCTCTCATGTCCATCTCTGCTAGTCCCACGTTTGATGCCAAACTCAACAGCCTTGTTGATTCATCCATTGCAGTGTCATTATCCAGCATTAATTGCCCTTAGTATCTCTCCCTTATCCATGTCCAGTGTCCCCACTATGGGTGCTCTCTCATTGCCACGTACCCCTGCATGTCCAGGACAGTGGATCTACACCAGTTCTTCAAGACTTGAGGATTCTATTGATGTTTTCCATTCCTACCGCAGCCATCAGTTCTGAACTTCCCAAAGCATGGCTTGAGAGCCTGACAATATAACTGCCCTGGTTGATGGAGTTTAAGACAGCCACCTCAGTGCTGCAGTAACTGCCTCTACCTCCGTTCTCATGCTGGAGGTTGTTGTCATGTAGGCTCCACTCTGTTCAGCAAAGACCCTGCCCTTTATTCTCCCAGAGAAGCCCCATCCTAATTTCTCACCACGCACTACAGACCCATCAATGTTCACAATAGCGTCATCATCTCCAGCATGATCACTTATCAGCTGATTAATCTCCAGCTCTGCTGTTCCATTACTCCAAGCTCTGCACTCTCTGCCTAGGCTAATGATGACCTGCTAGTAGTTTATCCAGTTCTCCCCGACTTACTACACTCTTCCCCTTTCGATATATTTTCAACCCTGGTCACTTGACCAACCGTAACCTCTGCCTGTGCCATACATGATATCCGCCTCTTTATTCTTGCTCCTTTTATGTCAGCTATGTTCTCATGTAGGGGGTGTCTTTTGTCGGTGGTTACCCGCATATAGGCTTTTGCCTGGGCCATCGCATATCTGGATCTAATCGACAGCAATCCAGGCATGTATCTCATTGTCACAATGGGGGTATCACGCGTACAGCACAAAACTAGCCGCATCCCTTCATTTTGAATGCACTCCAGTCGTTCACATTGTGACACTGACACCGCGAGTATTCCTAACCTGTACTCGATTACTGAAATCTCGAGCTGATGATACAGGAGAAACAGCAGTCTCTGTTCAAAGCGCGCAGCAGCCATTGTTTTTAAGGCTGCCAGTTCTCGCTTGCACTTCTGTATGATCAGTTCGACATGATACTTGAATGATAGCCCACGATCAAACGTTACTCCCAGATACTTCAGCTTGTCTTGCCTTTCAGTGTTCTGCCCATTGAAAGTGATGTCTGGAAGATCTGCTTTCACAATGGAGTTGTTCAAAGAGCACCACATCACACAGGCCTTTTACTGATAGCATGACAGGATCACCACTGTTGAACTGATAGAGAACTAGACCAAAAGCCAGATCCAAACCTTAGAAATGAGGTATCTGAGGAAGGTGGTTGAAGTAACAAGAAGAGACATGGTCCACAACCAGATGATACGGCAGGGCCTCAAAACCCAACCCAAGTAGAACAGTCCCAGCTAAGATGGTTTGGCCATGTCTGCAGAATGTGAGAAGATTGGCTATCACAAAAAGTATGGGAAACTAAGAGCCTCCAGAACCTCCAGGATGACCCAGCTATGATGGTGTGCATGTGCTCTTGGTTACTATCAGGATGACCCAGATTCTGCAGGGAGAACAACATCTGAAGGACCAAGGACTAGATTGGAACCAGGCCAGGAGGAAGACAGCTGGTAGAATAGTATGGCGCTCTCTATTATTAAATTCTACATCTCACAGTAGAAGAGAAACTACTAAGTAAGTAATTAACATTTTGTGTTTATAATTTGCATGCTATGAAATACTTATACATTAAGTCTGGTCAGTAAACTCTTTACTTGACTTTATGCTTCTACTTTTACTGTGAAGCTTAGTGTTCCTGAGCCAAGAGTGTCACCTTGGCTGCTGTGAGACTGTGTTGTTGTAGGATGTCTGTGATGCTGACTATCCATCTGCCTATTTATCTTCCCCATACCAGGTCTTCTATTGTTGTAGGCAAGTAGCGGTAATTTACTGGGCTCCATTCTCTAGTGATGGCCCGACAGTTTTTTGCCTCTCCTGCACACTCTTGATGTAGGATGTGGTTCCTACAGGTTAAACTCAGTAATTGATGCCTCTCCTGCACACTTGATGTAAGATGTGGTTCCTACAAGTTAAACTCAGTAATTGATGCCTCTCCTGCACACTTGATGTAGGATGTGGTTCCTACAGGTTAAACTCAGTAATTGATGCCTCTCCTGCACACTTGATGTAAGATGTGGTTCCTACAAGTTAAACTCAGTAATTGATGCCTCTCCTGCACACTTGATGTAGGATGTGGTTCCTACAGGTTAAACTCAGTAATTGATGCCTCTCCTGCACACTTGATGTAGTATGTGGTTCCTACAAGTTAAACTCAGTAATTGATGCCTCTCCTGCACACTTGATGTAGGATGTGGTTCCTACAGGTTAAACTCAGTAATTGATGCCTCTCCTGCACACTTGATGTAAGATGTGGTTCCTACAAGTTAAACTCAGTAATTGATGCCTCTCCTGCACACTCTTGATGTAGGATGTGGTTTCTACAGGTTAAACTCAGTAATTGATGCCTCTCCTGCACACTTGATGTAGGATGTAGTTTTTACACATTAAACTCAGTAATTGATGCCTCTCCTGCACACTTGATGTAGGATGTGGTTCCTACAAGTTAAACTCAGTAATTGATGCCTCTCCTGCACACTCTTGATGTAGTATGTGGTTCCTACAAGTTAAACTCAGTAATTGATGCCTCTCCTGCACACTCTTGATGTAGGATGTGGTTCCTACAGGTTAAACTCAGTAATTGATGCCTCTCCTGTACACTTGATGTAGTATGTGGTTCCTACAAGTTAAACTCAGTAATTGATGCCTCTCCTGCACACTCTTGATGTAGGATGTGGTTCCTACAAGTTAAACTCAGTAATTGATGCCTCTCCTGCACACTCTTGATGTAGGATGTGGTTCCTACAAGTTAAACTCAGTAATTGATGCCTCTCCTGCACACTTGATGTAGGATGTGGTTCCTACAAGTTAAACTCAGTAATTGATGCCTCTCCTGCACACTCTTGATGTAGTATGTGGTTCCTACAAGTTAAACTCAGTAATTGATGCCTCTCCTGCACACACTTGATGTAGGATGTGTTTCCTACAGGTTAAACTCAGTAATTGATGCCTCTCCTGCACACTTGATGTAGGATGTGGTTCTTACAAGTTAAACTCAGTAATTGATGCCTCTCCTGCACACTTGATGTAGTATGTGGTTCCTACAAGTTAAACTCAGTAATTGATGCCTCTCCTGCACACTCTTGATGTAGGATGTGGTTCCTACAAGTTAAACTCAGTCATTGATGCCTCTCCTGCACACTCTTGATGTAGTATGTGGTTCCTACAAGTTAAACTCAGTATTTGATGCCTCTCCTGCACACTTGATGTAGGATGTGGTTCCTACAAGTTAAACTCAGTAATTGATGCCTCTCCTGCACACTCTTGATGTAAGATGTGGTTCCTACAAGTTAAACTCAGTAATTGATGCCTCACCTGCACACTTGATGTAGGATGTGGTTCCTACAAGTTAAACTCAGTAATTGATGCCTCTCCTGCACACTCTTGATGTAGTATGTGGTTCCTACAAGTTAAACTCAGTAATTGATGCCTCTCCTGCACACTCTTGATGTAGTATGTGGTTCCTACAAGTTAAACTCAGTAATTGATGCCTCTCATGCACACTCTTGATGTAGTATGTGGTTCCTACAAGTTAAACTCAGAATTTGATGCCTCTCATGCACACACTTGATGTAGGATGTGGTTCCTACAAGTTAAACTCAGTAATTGATGCCTCTCCTGCACACTCTTGATGTAAGATGTGGTTCCTACAAGTTAAACTCAGTAATTGATGCCTCACCTGCACACTTGATGTAGGATGTGGTTCCTACAAGTTAAACTCAGTAATTGATGCCTATCCTTCACACTCTTGATGTAGTATGTGGTTCCTACAAGTTAAACTCAGTAATTGATGCCTCTCCTGCACACTCTTGATGTAGTATGTGGTTCCTACAAGTTAAACTCAGTATTTGATGCCTCTCCTGCACACACTTGATGTAGGATGTGGTTCCTACAAGTTAAACTCAGTAATTGATGCCTCTCCTGCACACTCTTGATGTAGTATGTGGTTCCTACAAGTTAAAATCAGTAATTGATGCCTCTCCTGCACACTCTTGATGTAGTATGTGGTTCCTACAAGTTAAACTCAGTATTTGATGCCTCTCCTGCACACTCTTGATGTAGTATGTGGTTCCTACAAGTTAAACTCAGAATTTGATGCCTCTCATGCACACACTTGATGTAGGATGTGGTTCCTACAAGTTAAACTCAGTAATTGATGCCTCTCCTGCACACTCTTGATGTAGTATGTGGTTCCTACAAGTTAAACTCAGTAATTGATGCCTCTCCTGCACACTCTTGATGTAGTATGTGGTTCCTACAAGTTAAACTCAGTATTTGATGCCTCTCCTGCACACTCTTGATGTAGTATGTGGTTCCTACAAGTTAAACTCAGTATTTGATGCCTCTCCTGCACACTCTTGATGTAGTATGTGGTTCCTACAAGTTAAACTCAGTATTTGATGCCTCTCCTGCACACACTTGATGTAGGATGTGGTTCCTACAAGTTAAACTCAGTAATTGATGCCTCTCCTGCACACTCTTGATGTAGTATGTCGTTCCTACAAGTTAAACTCAGTATTTGATGCCTCTCCTGCACACTTGATGTAGTATGTGGTTCCTACAAGTTAAACTCAGTAATTGATGCCTCTCCTGCACACTTGATGTAGGATGTGGTTCCTACAGGTTAAACTCAGTAATTGATGCCTCTCCTGCACACTCTTGATGTAGGATGTGGTTCCTACAAGTTAAACTCAGTAATTGATGCCTCTCCTGCACACTCTTGATGTAGTATGTGGTTCCTACAAGTTAAACTCAGTAATTGATGCCTCTCCTGCACACTCTTGATGTAGGATGTGGTTCCTACAAGTTAAACTCAGTAATTGATGCCTCTCCTGCACACTCTTGATGTAGGATGTGGTTCCTACAAGTTAAACTCAGTATTTGATGCCTCTCCTGCACACTCTTGATGTAGTATGTGGTTCCTACAAGTTAAACTCAGTAATTGATGCCTCTCCTGCACACACTTGATGTAGGATGTGGTTCCTACAAGTTAAACTCAGTATTTGATGCCTCTCCTGCACACTTGATGTAGGATGTGGTTCCTACAAGTTAAACTCAGTAATTGATGCCTCTCCTGCACACTTGATGTAGGATGTGGTTCCTACAAGTTAAACTCAGTATTTGATGCCTCTCCTGCACACTCTTGATGTAGTATGTGGTTCCTACAAGTTAAACTCAGTAATTGATGCCTCTCCTGCACACTTGATGTAGTATGTGGTTCCTACAAGTTAAACTCAGTAATTGATGCCTCTCCTGCACACTCTTGATGTAGGATGTGGTTCCTACAAGTTAAACTCAGTAATTGATGCCTCTCCTGCACACTTGATGTAGTATGTGGTTCCTACAAGTTAAACTCAGTATTTGATGCTTCTCCTGCACACTTCCTGTAGGATGTGGTTCCTACAAGTTAAATTCAGTAATTGCAACGTTGAAAAGCCAAAATAATAAGACCTGGATGACCTCAGAATAGTGCTCCACAAACTATGTCAACGATTCAAAAGTGTTGTGATCCAATGGATCCCATCTCATTGTAACGTCGACAGCAATGAAGAGGCTGACAGATTGGCAAAGGAAGGTGGAAGTCTACCTCAGCCTGATACAAGCATAACTTTCAAAGAGGCAAAGAGTTTTATCAGAATCAGATACAGAAACAAATGGGATGTAGGCCACACACAAAATGATGCATACTACCAGCTCAACAGAAGAGAACAAGTGGTAATATGCAGTCTCCGCACTGGCCACAACAGATTAAGATATCATCTGTCAACAAGCTAAAGATAGGAACTGATAAAATGACTGCTGAACGTATGCTTCAAAGTTGCCCAACATATGAGGAACAGAGAAAGCACAAATGGCCGACACCAGTACCATATAAATAGCCTCAAACTGAATACTGCTTTCTTTGAAAACACTCAAGTGGACGTCTGAGGGTGTACGAAGAAGAAGAAGAAACTCATTAATGACTGGTAAACAAAAATAGGTCATTAGTCTTACTGGGAGAAAAAACAAAGTGATCTATGTTACAACAACAATGCCTTCAATACATTCAAATGAAATCAAACAGAAGAGGACACAAACAAGAACTAAGATACATACATTCAAAACAATTTTCTTTTATTTATCCAAATATTCCTTGCATCAAGAAGCAGGGCAAGAAATTATCTTGGTTTAGCACATTGGTTTTCTTCAAGGCTGTTGCTGTTAATACCCTTTATGTATGAAAGATTCAAAATTCAATATAGGTTGTTTAATGTATTAGTTTATGATTAACAAAGTAATGAAAGCATAAGAGAAAGATTTTTTTCTAAGGATAGGTAGGTGAGTACAGCTATAATCATTTACATAAACTGAGTATGGTAATACACTTACTTAATGCTACTCTGTTAAGCACTGCTTTGCATTATCACTCTTTAATTTGGAATCAATGGTACCTGTACCTTGTAGCGGTATGGCAGCTTGCATACCCTAACAACCCCCAGAGCTATGCCAGCGGGAGTTTTGCTCCTGGTAGGTTCAACCAAGCTGGACAGATCTGCGCAGGTAGGGGTCAGATAAAAGCTGGTACTCTGGTCCTCCAGGTTGTGGGTTTTAGCACAGGGCCGACAACCCGGTCTATGTAAAAAATCTTAACTGTCAACAGAAACAGCAATAAATGCAAAAACTTTGATGCGGGAAGGGCATCCGGAGTCTCAGGCTCGTATGACTGTCAGTGGTGAAAGCCAAAAGGAAGCCACTGGCATGAAAACGGATGCCCCGATCGCAAAACACAAAACCAAAATTGGATTCTGGAACGTCAGAATCATGAATGAGGCAGGAAAACTGAGGCACGTCACAGCAGAGATAAGGAAATACAGATTACATATTCTGGGAATAAGTGAGAGCAGATGGACCGGAGGAAAATACAAACAGCAACAGGAGAAACAGTACTTTACTCTGGCAGAGAGGATGGTCAGCACAATGAAGGCAAAGCCCTTATCCTAAATAAAGGAATAAAAAAGTCATTACTGGAATGGAAACCCATCAACAACAGACTGATACGAACAAGACTGAGAGGGAGATTCACCAACACCACAATTATACAATGCTATGCACCAACAAATGACATTGATGAAGAGATCAAGGATGAGTTCTATCAACAGCTACAAAAGGAAATAGAAACTGCACCTAGATATGATTTTATCATAGTAATGGGAGACCTCAATGCAAAAGTTGGAACACACAATGCATATAATGAAAGAGTAATGGGGAAATGTGGCAGTAGAACAGCAAACAAGAATGGGGATAAACTAACAAGCTTCTGCAACATTAACAACTTCATCATTGGAGGAACGCTTTTTCCACACAAAGAAATCCACAAGTTAACATGGGGATCACCAAACAGCCAGGACTGAAACCAGATAGACCACATTATGATCAATGGTAGATGGAAGCATTCATTACAAGATGTGGGAAGCAATCACCACCTAGTAGTAGCAAGACTGAAGGTGAAACTCAGAGCTGCTGGATCAATTGCAACTAAACAGAAAATGTATAACATCATCAAACTCAAGGACACCAGAAAAGCTTTTGTGGTTGATGTAAAGAGACGCTATCAAATTGCCAATAGCCAGGAAAAGACAGTGACTGATGATGTTGACCAGAAATTCAACACCATTTCAACTATACATAAGGAAAGCAGCGAATCATGCTTGGAATTCCAGGAAAGAAAGAGACAAGATTGGATAACACCAGAAACATTAAACACCATAGCAAAGAGAAAAGAAAGAAAACAGAAGCAAAGTCTCCCAGGTTAAAGGAAATATATAGCGAACAGTACAGTCAGCTGGACAAGGAAGTAAAATGTCAAACCCGAGCCAAAAAAGGAAATTTCTTGACGATCTTGCAAGACAGGCAGAAGAGGCAGCACTGAGAAATGAGCAAAGCACAGTATATAAAATAACTAAAACCATCAGCAGAAAATGAGGTGCAAACAATATTACGTTAGTAAGAGACAAGCAAGGAAATCTCATCACAGCACAGGGGCAGGAAACAAGATGGGCAGAGCACTTCAGAGAAACACTGAACAAGGAACCACCAGAGACGCAGCTGAATGTTCCTGAGGCTGAAAATGTTCTAGACGTAAATACAGACATTCCACGAAGAGAACTAATCATCAAAGGTTTAAAGAATGGAAAAGCTCCTGGTCACGACAATTTAAATGCTGAGTTATTCAAGGCAGATCCTGAACTAGAAAACAGAAACAACACCAACAGAGTGGCGTAAAGTAATAATTGTCAAATTGCCCAAGATGGGTAACCTTGCAGACTGGAGAGGAATAACTCTCCTCTCAGTTCCCAGTGAAATACTAGGCAGGATAATTGTTCAGAGAATTTCAAAAGCAGTAGACCAGAAACTGTGGAAAGAACAAGCACTATTCAGAAAGAACAGAAGATGTGCAAATCATATATTTACCCTCAGGAACATTATAGAGCAGAGCTAGGAATGGCAGAGACAGTTATACATTAACTTTGTTGATTCTGAAAAGGCATTTGACAGCATACACAGGCACAGCCTATGGAAAATACTGAGGGCTTATGAAATTCCCAGCTGCATTGTTTCCATCATAAAAAGCCTCTATGCTAACTTTAAATGCAGTGTTGGGTTGAGCAATCTAACTTTTGAGGTAAAGATAGATACTGGAGTACGACAGGGATGCCCCTTATAAACAATTTTATTTTTAAGTCATAGACTGGGTGATGCACCAGACAACAGAGGGCAGTCCAAGAGGAATTAGATGGACAACGTTTTCTACACTGAAAGATCTGTAATATGCAGATGATATTGCACTACTAGCACATTCACATCAACACATCCAAGAAAAAACAGATAGATTGAAAAAGTATAGCCAGCAGGTGGGTCTGAACATCAGTCTAAAGAAGACAGAGGTCATGACACTCAATGTGGGCAGTCCTGAGCCCATAACAATAAGGAACCAGAACCTGGAACAGACAGATACATTTACATACCTAGGATGCATAGTAACACCAGACGGCGGAACAAGCAAAGACATCAAGAACAGAATGAATAAAGTGAGAACAGCCTTTGCAAGTCTCAACAACATCTGGAAGTCTTCCCAGTACAGCAAAAACACCAAATTAAGATTATATTAGAGCTGTGTACTTTCTGTGTTTCTCTATGGTGCAGAATGCTGGAGAGTAACAGAGAAGGAAATGTCTAAACCGTCCTCCTTCCACACAATCTGCCTGAAGAAAATTCTCAGAATCTTTTGGCCGAATACTTTCACTAACCAAGAACTACTTACTTGGAGTAACCAAGAGGACATGTGCACCATCATAGCTGGCAAACACTGGAGTTGGGTTGGCCACGTCCTCAGAAGAGACACCGATGCCATCTCAAGGACAGCTATGCTATGGACCCCCGAAGGAAAGTGAAAGAGAGGCCAACCAAAAACAACTTGGTGGAGAACTGTGGAGGCAGAGATGCAAAGAATGAACTGAATGAAGGATGGCCACCAACCGAATAAAGTGGAAGCAGTTTGTTGCTGCCCTACAAGACACCACCAGGCGAGATGGCCACTGACAGCTTTGACAGTCGGCAGCTAAGGATCAAAGAAGAAGAAGAAGAATTTGGAAGGCTTTATTTTAAAATATGAAACATTTACAGTATTAACAGTGATGAATTTAGCAAGTTTGAATAATCCTCAGAGGGCCGCTATCAAAATTTGCGTATGTGCACATAGCCTATCAGAGTATCTTGCATGTACACTCACATTCAGTCTCCTCTGTTTAAGCCATGATGGAGCCAAGCCTATGGTGTGCAGTTGTGAGTCAGCTGATAATGAGAACTCTCTTTAACATTATTCCCCACTTCCACTCAACTTTTCCCATCATCACAAACATTTTTCTCTTTTTTTTTTTCTAGTGTATGTTTATAAACACTTTGTCAAAATTTCAGTGTTGGTGAGATAGACTGACTAGAAGAAACTCATGCTGTACAACTATACCTTTCCTCAGTTTCCCACTCACCCCTGTCCAACAGCTAAGCCTACATCTCGCCGGCAGCTAAGCCTACTTCTCTCATTTTCGTATCTCATCAATACTCAAATTTCTGTTACAAATTATAATATTCATTATTCTACATTAATTATTAATGCTGTATTAAATTGTTCATATTTACCCATGCCCTTCATATATTTACAATATACAGGACTGTATTTATTTCAGGTTCAAAATATCATCTATCAGGATTACATCTCCATTTATCTTATGGTATTATGACTCTCTAGAGCACTTGTTTCTTTCAGTGCTCCATGTTCTAGAACATATTCCGACAGCTACGCAGGATATTATACAGAATTGTCAGCAGAATGAGGAAGTTACAGACTTTCATAAATATGTTATGTTATGTTTGGTTTGGTCTGGTTTGGTTTGGTTTTTAAAGGATTATCTTCATTGCACACGGACAACTCCATCATTGCTCCCATCTCCTCCTCTAGATCACACACAAGGAGGATCTCAGCACAGTGCACAAACTTCGTAGCACCGGCGAGAGTCCCAGTGTGTATATATATATATATAGGAATCATACATTCTACAAATATTTTTGTAGTGGGTAGGTTTCTAATTTTTCATAAATATGTGCTTGTGTAAAATAGAAGGATTGAAATGGCATAACAAAATCAACTATGTTCAAGTGATGAAAGAAACATTTAATAATGGAACATGAGGTCAGTACAAGATGTGGCACTGGATATGACAGACGTTAGGAATACCAGCTCATAGTATTACAAGGTAATTCTTCTTCTGGAAACTCCACAGTAAAATAATTAGGAAGAAGAGAACAGGAGACAGATGTAACATTGACCAACAGGAGACAGATGTAACATTGACCAACAGGAGACAGATGTAACATTGACCAACAGGAGACAGATGTAACATTGACCAACAGGAGACAGATGTAACATTGACCAACAGGAGACAGATGTAACATTGACCAACAGGAGACAGATGTAACATTGACCAACAGGAGACAGATGTAACATTGACCAACAGAAGACAGATGTAACATTGACCAACAGGAGACAGATGTAACATTGACCAACAGGAACAGATGTAACATTGACAACAGAGACAGATGTAACATTGACCAACAGGAGACAGATGTAACAAAATTGACCAACAGACAGATGTAACATTGACCAACAGGAGACAGATGTAACATTGACCAACAGGAGGCAGATGTAACATTGACCAACAGGAGACAGATGTAACATTGACCAACAGGAGACAGATGTAACATTGACAAAACAGGTACAAAATGACAGAGAGACAGATGTAACATTGACCAACAGGAGACAGATGTAACATTGACCAACAGGAGACAGATGTAACATTGACCAACAGGAGACAGATGTAACATTGACCAACAGGAGACAGATGTAACATTGACCAACAGGAGACAGATGTAACATTGACCAACAGGAGACAGATGTAACATTGACCAACAGGAGACAGATGTAACATTGACCAACAGGAGACAGATGTAACATTGACCAAGAAGAAGGAAAAGAAGAGCAGATGGCACAGGACTGGATGGCCCAGCTTTAAATGGTTGATGGGCTATGCCCCTCAGGGAGCTGAATGGTCATAGATGAGAATGAAAAGAAAACATTTTTGGCAAAAGTCAGTTACAGCAAAACTAGTTTACTGACAGCTGACCTAAGCTCATTGCAACAACAGGGTTTTCTACCAGACCTATGACATACCATGCTAGGTCATTATCGCAATACACAGTACATCTCCCAAACTACCATTCTGAAATTCAAAAAATGCCAAATTCTGACACACAGCTAGCCACAAGGGTTTCGAATAAAAGGTTGCAGACCTATATATTATAAGCTTACTAATTTACATTATAATCAAATGTATGAATTTACGTTTTCAAAAAGATCTGCATATAAAACAAACAAAAAAACACAATATAATGAGAATGAACTAAATGCAAGATGATAAAAAAATAAGTCACTATAACATGTGGAAGTCCTCAAACATTTGAACATTTTTTCTTCATGTTTCAGTTTCTTTAAAAGAGGCATTTTATAAATTCCAGTACTCTAATTATATTAATCAACATCATAATAATCTGAAATTCTTTTGGCCAGAACAATGGCTTTCATCTGTGGTGATACCAAATGTCTATGCAGCATTCTCACAGTTGCTCCAGTGCTGTCACCCCAAACTTTCATCACTAATGCCATTGCATTTGGGGCTTGCATTCTTATCCAATGATTAACAAGGCTGTCTGGGATACCTACACGCCTTGCCATTAATCTCCAGTCGTTAGCTGCAAAGATTTCATTAATGCCATTAGGACTGAGGTCACATAAGACCAAGTTCAATGTTTGTGTCAATATTTTTGATCTATGTTTCTTGTTGCCTATTTTTTCAAAGCATTGGACGACTGCTCTTGCATGATTATTTCTGCAGCAATTATTTTATATAATGAGAACTTGATTCTTACATTGCTAACATCATGCACTACCCTCTTTAGCTAATTTTTTTGGCAATACACTTGGTAGGAGATTGTATGTCTACCTATGTATTTGCCTCCCACAATCAGGCCCAAGATCATCAGCACTTTGTTGTCAATAATTATTTTAAAAGAGATGCAGAATAAAATAAGAACGCTTAATGAGGGGGTAAAAATAACTGGATCTGAACTTCAAGAAAGATAAAAACCATGAGAATAAATATGTCAAATAATAACCAGATTGAACTTCAAAAAGTCATGTTAACAAGAACTGGACTCCTACAAGCATCTGGCAAAAACACATACCAAATTAGATGAAAGAGCAATGATTTTAAAATAAGAATACTGAAGGTGAGAGATTTTACTACACTGAGAGACTGAAGGTGAGAGGAGATTTTACTAACACTGAGAGACTGAAGGTGAGAGGAGATTTTACTACACTGAGAGACTGAAGGTAAGAGAAGATTTTACTACACTGAGAGACTGAAGGGGAGAGGAGATTTTACTAACACTGAGAGACTGAAGGTGAGGAGATTTTTACTACACTGAGAGACTGAAGGTGAGAGGAGATTTTACTACACTGAGAGACTGAAGGTGAGAGGAGATTTTACTAACACTGAGAGACTGAAGGTGAGAGGAGATTTTACTAACACTGAGAGACTGAAGGTGAGAGGAGATTTTACTACACTGAGAGACTGAAGGTGAGAGGAGATTTTACTACACTGAGAGACTGAAGGTGAGAGGAGATTTTACTGAGAGAGAAAATCAAAGATTATTTTTTCAGCTTCTTATGGAACATAAAGCCACTACTGACCAATGCACATGCCAAAATGGCCCCCAGACTCTGGAACACATTCTACAAACGTGCCCTCTCTTTGGTGACTTGAGAGCTCAAACCTGGCCCCAGGAGACGAAAGTGGAAGAGAAACTGTGGGGCACCCACTAGGACCTCCTGCTGATGACTGGATTCATGGAGGCAACTCATCTCCTTGTGTAGAATGCGGAGCATAGGAAACTGATCGCAGAAGAAGAAGAAGAAAGCCACTACTGCAGATGCCACCTCCCCCCCCATATTAAAGAAGCTTAAAACCAAGCAAAAACTTGTGCACCTGTGATGGTTTCTGTAACAATTTATCACATGATCAGGTTGCCAGCACCATGCACAATTTCTTTTTAGTCACCTTTAACAACATGCCTGAGGAAGCAGGTCCAATTTTTTGTTGTCACCTACAACCCGTGGCAACTACATGGAGCAAAGGAGATCAAGTTGAACACAAAGATAAGAATCTTCAACTTAAAAGTTCAAAAAACGCTGTTTTGTATTGCTCCAACAAAGTTGACCAGTCACAAAGTTAAGTCTTTCCTGAATAAATGCTTGCACAAACTTCTTCTTCCAACACCTTACCAGCTGGCAAAGATGGTCATTTCTTTCCACAGCTTCCTAGCCCTCATGCCCTTTATCAATTTTGTTCTTAACTTCTTTCCATGCCAGAATGTCAAACTTTCCAGTATATTCCTTCTTTGTTGTCCTCTATCTGTTTTTCCTTCAAAGTTTCCTGTTGTCTTGATATATTCCAGCTTTCTTCTTGTCACAACATGTCCATAAAATTGTGCATTGCTTCCTTCTAGAACATATCATAAGCTTCCTTTACTCACAAGCTTCTTTCAAGACTTCCTTATTACAATCAATCCTCACTATTCACTGGGGTTAGTTTCTTTGAAAACCTTGTGAATACGGAAATCTGTGAATACGGAAATCTGTGAATACGGAAATCTGTGAATACGGAAATCTGTGAATACAGAACCGTTAACCCTACAGGGAAAAATGGAGTTTGTTTCCTGTGGGACCCTGTTCCCCATATACCTTTGCTACCGTTCACCATAAACTTATCATTTCGTGTACCTTTCTTGTAAAAAACAGCTTATTTATTATACTGCGCATTTTATAAATGTATTTTATAAACTGTTTTCTTTGTAGTAGTAGAGTATGTACAATCTTTTGGTGTATCAATGCTCATTCATTTGCACTGTCACCACTCATTCACACATCCATATGCAAACACACACACACATTATTACAAAATTGCTGGAAAACAAATATCCCAGAACGAAGTTTATCTAACACACATACTTTATCATTGAGGCTCATCAAAGCTTTCTCGCGCTCAGGTACACCCAACACACAAGCTCTACGCTTGGATGCCATTATTAATTACAAAAATAATCAAAAACAGTGTAAAACTGCAAAAAGGTGGATGAAAAGATGCTAGGCAAAGATATGTGTAAACACAACAAAAGCCACGAGAACAAGGAGGCAGCATTTCCTTGCTGTAGCCGTCTCAAAATTGTTTGCCTTCTGCGCATGACCACGAATACCAGCGAGATGCCCGCGATTGAGCGAAGCCATGAATACAGAACACTTGAATAGCAAGGATTGACTGAACTCATTTTAGCTATTAATGATATTCTTAACATGTTCTGTAAAACTACAACTTTGTGGTATTTTTTGCTAATTGTCCATGACTGACTTCTGTATGTCAGGATTGTTTCTGTATATTACTGATAGCATGACAGGATCACCACTGTTGAACTGATAGAGAGAACTAGATCAATGTCAGCACGACAAGAGGGTCACAACATAAAAATAAGCTGTTAATGGGAATACTCTCTGAGCAACCAGCTACAGCAGACATGACATCCATGTTCTGGCATCCCCAAAGTTAATGAAAAAAGGGGAACTCAAAAACACACGGACATGAGGTAACTGGGGATGGGTTAGCTGGAGATGGGGTAGTTGGAGATGGGAGTAACTGGAGATGGGATAACTGTAGATAGGGTAACTTAAGATGAACATAACAAGGATGGAGAAGACATGCTAACACAGGATGACCTGTCATGTCTAGCTAAGGCCTATACTCCATACAGAACAAATAGACGAAGAAGAGGACAAATAAATACATTCAGAAATGAAGCATCATCATGTTCCTATTTCCTCCCACGGGAGCATGGGGCCACACTGCTGGAACTAGACCCAGGACGTCTACATCAGAGCATTCATGTGCTCTTGGGAGCCATGCTGGTGTAACGGGTACCACACAGCTGCAACCAGTCCCCAGGACATCTACATCAGAGCATTCATATGCTCTTGGGAGCCATAATGGTTACCACACTGCTGCAACCAGTCCCCAGGACATCTACATCAGAGCATTCATGTACTCTTGGGAGCCATGCTGGTGTAACGGGTACCACACTGCTGCAACCAGTCCCCAGGACGTCTACATCAGAGCATTCATATGCTTTTGGGAGCCATAATGGTTACCACACTGCTGCAACCAGTCCCCAGGACATCTACATCAGAGCATTCATGTACTCTTGGGAGCCGTAATGGTTACCACACTACTGCAACTAGTCCCCAGGACATCTACATCAGAGCATTCATATGCTCTTGGGAGCCATAATGGTTACCACACTGCTGCAACTAGTCCCCAGGACGTCTACATCAGAGCATTCATGTACTCTTGGGAGCCGTAATGGTTACCACACTGCTGCAACTAGTCCCCAGGACGTCTACATCAGAGCATTCATGTACTCTTGGGAGCCATAATGGTTACCACACTGCTGCAACTAGTCCCCAGGACGTCTACATCAGAGCATTCATGTACTCTTGGGAGCCGTAATGGTTACCACACTGCTGCAACTAGTCCCCAGGACGTCTACATCAGAGCATTCATGTACTCTTGGGAGCCGTAATGGTTACCACACTGCTGCAACTAGTCCCCAGGACGTCTACATCAGAGCATTCATGTACTCTTGAGAGCCGTAATGGTTACCACACTGCTGCAACTAGTCCCCAGGACGTCTACATCAGAGCATTCATGTACTCTTGGGAGCCGTAATGGTTACCACACTGCTGCAACTAGTCCCCAGGACATCTACATCAGAACATTCATGTACTCTTGGGAGCCGTAATGGTTACAAACTGCTGCAACTAGTCCCCAGGACGTCTACATCAGAGCATTCATGTACTCTTGGGAGCCGTAATGGTTACCACACTGCTGCAACTAGTCCCCAGGACGTCTACTTCAGAGCATTCATGTACTCTTGGGAGCCATAATGGTTACCACACTGCTGCAACTAGTCCCCAGGACATCTACATCAGAGCATTCATGTACTCTTGGGAGCCGTAATGGTTACCACACTGCTGCAACTAGTCCCCAGGATGTCTACATCAGAGCATTCATGTACTCTTGGGAGCCGTAATGGTTACCACACTGCAGCAACTAGTCCCCAGGACGTCTACATCAGAGCATTCATGTACTCTTGGGAGCCGTAATGGTTACCACACTGCAGCAACTAGTCCCCAGGACGTCTACATTAGAGCATTCATGTACTCTTGGGAGCCGTAATGGTTACCACACTGCAGCAACTAGTCCCCAGGATGTCTACATCAGAGCATTCATGTACTCTTGGGAGCCGTAATGGTTACCACACTGCTGCAACTAGTCCCCAGGACGTCTACATCAGAGCATTCATGTACTCTTGGGAGCCGTAATGGTTACCACACTGCAGCAACTAGTCCCCAGGACGTCTACATCAGAGCATTCATGTACTCTTGGGAGCCGTAATGGTTACCACACTGCAGCAACTAGTCCCCAGGACGTCTACATCAGAGCATTCATGTACTCTTGGGAGCCGTAATGGTTACCACACTGCAGCAACTAATCCCCAGGATGTCTACACCAGAGCATTCATGTACTCTTGGGAGCTGTAATGGTTACCACACTGCTGCAACTAGTCCCCAGGATGTCTACATCAGAGCATTCATGTACTCTTGGGAGCCGTAATGGTTACCACACTGCTGCAACTAGTCCCCAGGACATCTACATCAGAGCATTCATGTACTTTTGGGAGCTGTAATGGTTACCACACTGCTGCAACTAGTCCCCAGGACATCTACATCAGAGCATTCATGTACTCTTGGGAGCCGTAATGGTTACCACACTGCTGCAACTAGTCCCCAGGACGTCTACATCAGAGCACTAATGTACTCTTGAGAGCCGTAATGGTTACCACACTGCTGCAACTAGTCCCCAGGACGTCTACATCAGAGCATTCATGTACTCTTGGGAGCCGTAATGGTTACCACACTGCTGCAACTAGTCCCCAGGACGTCTACATCAGAGCATTCATATGCTCTTGGGAGCTGTATTGGTTACCACACTGCTGCAACTAGTCCCCAGGACGTCTACATCAGAGCATTCATGTACTCTTGGGAGCCGTAATGGTTACCACACTGCAGCAACTAATCCCCAGGACGTCTACATCAGAGTATTCATGTACTCTTGGGAGCCGTAATGGTTACCACACTGCTGCAACTAGTCCCCAGGACGTCTACATCAGAGCATTCATGTACTCTTGGGAGCCGTAATGGTTACCACACTGCTGCAACTAGTCCCCAGGACGTCTACATCAGAGCATTCATGTACTCTTGGGAGCCGTAATGGTTACCACACTGCTGCAACTAGTCCCCAGGACGTCTACATCAGAGCATTCATGTACTCTTGGGAGCCGTAATGGTTACCACACTGCTGCAACTAGTCCCCAGGACATCTACATCAGAGCATTCATGTACTCTTGGGAGCTGTAATGGTTACCACACTGCAGCAACTAGTCCCCAGGATGTCTACATCAGAGCACTCATGTACTCTTCAGAGCAGCGCTGGTGTAATGGTTACCACACTGCAGCAACTAGTCCCCAGGATGTCTACATCAGAGCATTCATGTACTCTTGGGAGCAGTGCTGGTGTAATGGTTACCACACTGCAGCAACTAGTCCCCAGAATGTCTACATCAGAGCATTCATGTACTCTTGGGAGCAGTGCTGGTGTAATGGTTACCACACTGCAGCAACTAGTCCCCAGGATGTCTACATCAGAGCATTCATGTACTCTTGGGAGCAGTGCTGGTGTAATGGGTACCACACTGCTGCAACCAGTCCCCAGGACGTCTACATCAGAGCATTCATATGCTCTTGGGAGCCATAATGGTTACCACACTGCTGCAACCAGTCCCCAGGACATCTACATCAGAGCATTCATGTACTCTTCGGAGCAGCGCTGGTGTAATGGTTAACACACTGTAGCAACTAGTCCCAAGGACGTCTACATCAGAGCATTCATATGCTCTTGGGAGCTGTAATGGTTACCACACTGCTGCAACTAGTCCCCAGGACGTCTACATCAGAGCATTCATGTACTCTTGGGAGCCGTAATGGTTACCACACTGCTGCAACTAGTCCCCAGGATGTCTACATCAGAGCATTCATGTACTCTTGGGAGCCGTAATGGTTACCACACTACTGCAACTAGTCCCCAGGACGTCTACATCAGAGCATTCATATGCTCTTGGGAGCCATAATGGTTACCACACTGCTGCAACTAGTCCCCAGGATGTCTACATCAGAGCATTCATGTACTCTTGGGAGCCGTAATGGTTACCACACTGCTGCAACTAGTCCCCAGGACGTCTACATCAGAGCATTCATGTACTCTTGGGAGCCATAATGGTTACCACACTGCTGCAACTAGTCCCCAGGACGTCTACATCAGAGCATTCATGTACTCTTGGGAGCCGTAATGGTTACCACACTGCTACAACTAGTCCCCAGGACGTCTACATCAGAGCATTCATGTACTCTTGGGAGCCGTAATGGTTACCACACTGCTGCAACTAGTCCCCAGGACGTCTACATCAGAGCATTCATGTACTCTTGAGAGCCGTAATGGTTACCATACTGCTGCAACTAGTCCCCAGGACATCTACATCAGAGCATTCATGTACGCTTGGGAGCGATAATGGTTACCACACTGCTGCAACTAGTCCCCAGGACATCTACATCAGAGCATTCATGTACTCTTGGGAGCCGTAATGGTTACAAACTGCTGCAACTAGTCCCCAGGACGTCTACATCAGAGCATTCATGTACTCTTGGGAGCCGTAATGGTTACCACACTGCTGCAACTAGTCCCCAGGATGTCTACATCAGAGCATTCATGTACTCTTGGGAGCCATAATGGTTACCACACTGCTGCAAATAGTCCCCAGGACGTCTACATCAGAGCATTCATGTACTCTTGGGAGCTGTAATGGTTACCACACTGCTGCAACTAGTCCCCAGGACGTCTACATCAGAGCATTCATGTACTCTTGGGAGCCGTAATGGTTACCACACTGCAGCAACTAGTCCCCAGGACGTCTACATCAGAGCATTCATGTACTCTTGGGAGCCGTAATGGTTACCACACTGCAGCAACTAGTCCCCAGGACATCTACATCAGAGCATTCATGTACTCTTGGGAGCCGTAATGGTTACCACATTGCAGCAACTAGTCCCCAGGACGTCTACATCAGAGCATTCATGTACTCTTGGGAGCCATAATGGTTACCACACTGCTGCAACTAGTCCCCAGGACGTCTACATCAGAGCATTCATGTACTCTTGGGAGCCGTAATGGTTACCACACTGCTGCAACTAGTCCCCAGGACATCTACATCAGAGCATTCATGTACTCTTGGGAGCCGTAATGGTTACCACACTGCTGCAACTAGTCCCCAGGACGTCTACATCAGAGCATTCATGTACTCTTGGGAGCCGTAATGGTTACCACACTGCAGCAACTAGTCCCCAGGACATCTACATCAGAGCATTCATGTACTCTTGGGAGCCGTAATGGTTACCACACTGCAGCAACTATCCCCAGGACGTCTACATCAGAGCATTCATGTACTCTTGGGAGCCGTAATGGTTACCACACTGCAGCAACTAATCCCCAGGATGTCTACACCAGAGCATTCATGTACTCTTGGGAGCTGTAATGGTTACCACACTGCTGCAACTAGTCCCCAGGACGTCTACATCAGAGCATTCATGTACTCTTGGGAGCCGTAATGGTTACCACACTGCTGCAACTAGTCCCCAGGACATCTACATCAGAGCATTCATGTACTCTTGGGAGCCGTAATGGTTACCACACTGCTGCAACTAGTCCCCAGGACGTCTACATTAGAGCATTCATGTACTCTTGGGAGCCGTAATGGTTACCACACTGCTGCAACTAGTCCCCAGGACGTCTACATCAGAGCACTCATGTACTCTTGGGAGCCGTAATGGTTACCACACTGCTGCAACTAGTCCCCAGGATGTCTACATCAGAGCATTCATGTACTCTTGGGAGCTGTAATGGTTACCACACTGCTGCAACTAGTCCCCAGGACGTCTACATCAGAGCATTCATATACTCTTGGGAGCTGTAATGGTTACCACACTGCTGCAACTAGTCCCCAGGACATCTACATCAGAGCATTCATATGCTCTTGGGAGCCGTATTGGTTACCACACTGCTGCAACTAGTCCCCAGGACATCTACATCAGAGCATTCATGTACTCTTGGGAGCCATAATGGTTACCACACTGCAGCAACTAATCCCCAGGACGTCTACATCAGAGCATTCATGTACTCTTGGGAGCCATAATGGTTACCACAATGCTGCAACTAGTCCCCAGGACGTCTACATCAGAGCATTCATGTACTCTTGGGAGCCGTAATGGTTACCACACTGCTGCAACTAGTCCCCAGGACGTCTACATCAGAGCATTCATGTACTCTTGGGAGCCGTAATGGTTACCACACTGCTGCAACTAGTCCCCAGGACGTCTACATCAGAGCATTCATGTACTCTTGGGAGCCGTAATGGTTACCACACTGCTGCAACTAGTCCCCAGGACATCTACATCAGAGCATTCATGTACTCTTGGGAGCTGTAATGGTTACCACACTGCAGCAACTAGTTCCCAGGATGTCTACATCAGAGCACTCATGTACTCTTCAGAGCAGCGCTGGTGTAATGGTTACCACACTGCAGCAACTAGTCCCCAGGATGTCTACATCAGAGCATTCATGTACTCTTGGGAGCAGTGCTGGTGTAATGGTTACCACACTGCAGCAACTAGTCCCCAGGATGTCTACATCAGAGCATTCATGTACTCTTGGGAGCAGTGCTGGTGTAATGGTTACCACACTGCAGCAACTAGTCCCCAGGATGTCTACATCAGAGCATTCATGTACTCTTGGGAGCAGTGCTGGTGTAATGGTTACCACACTGCAGCAACTAGTCCCAAGGACGTCTACATCAGAGCATTCATGTACTCTTGGGAGCCGTAATGGTTACCACACTGCAGCAACTAGTCCCAAGGACGTCTACATCAGAGCACTGATGTACTCTTGGGAGCAGTGCTGGTGTAATGGTTACCACACTGCAGCAACTAGTCCCCAGGACGTCTACATCAGAGCATTCATGTACTCTTGGGAGCAGTGCTGGTGTAATGGTTACCACACTGCAGCAACTAGTCCCCAGGACATCTACATCAGAGCATTCATGTACTCTTGGGAGCAGTGCTGGTGTAATGGTTACCACACTGCAGCAACTAGTCCCCAGGATGTCTACATCAGAGCATTCATGTACTGTTGGGAGCAGTGCTGGTGTAATGGTTACCACACTGCAGCAACTAGTCCCCAGGATGTCTACATCAGAGCATTCATGTACTCTTGGGAGCAGTGCTGGTGTAATGTTTACCACACTGCAGCAACTAGTCCTCAGGACATCTACATCAGAGCACTCATGTACTCTTGGGAGCCGTGCTGGTGTAATCGTTACACACTGCAGCAACTAGTCCCCAGTACATCTACATCAGAGCACTCATGTACTCTTGGGAGCCGTGCTGGTGTAATGGTTACCACACTGCAGCAACCAGTCCCCAGGACGTCTACATCAGAGCACTCATGTACTCTTGGGAGCCGTAATGGTTACCACACTGCTGCAACCAGTCTTCAGGACATCTACATCAGAGCATTCATGTACTCTTGGGAGCCATGCTGGTGTAATGGTTACCACACTGCAGCAACCAGTCCCCAGGACGTCTACATCAGAGCACTCATGTACTCTTGGGAGCCATAATGGTTACCACACTGCTGCAACCAATCCCCAGGATGTCTACATCAGAGCATTCATGTGCTCTTGGGAGCCATAATGGTTACCACACTGCTGCAACCAGTCCCCAGGATGTCTACATCAGAGCACTCATGTACTCTTGGGAGCCATAATGGTTACCACACTGCTGCAACCAGTCCCCAGGACGTCTACATCAGAGCATTCATGTACTCTTGCAGTGGTAGTCATTTTGTTTACATGATGAGGTTGGCAGCCTCATATAAAATATTATGATGTAGTTGTCTATTATGATGTAGTTGTCTATTATGATGTAGTTGTCTATTATGATGTAGTTGTCTATTATGATGTAGTTGTCCATTATGATGTAGTTGTCCATTATGATGTAGTTGTCCATTATGATGTAGTTGTCCATTATGATGTAGTTGTCCATTATGATGTAGTTGTCTATTATGATGTAGTTGTCTATTATGATGTAGTTGTGTATTACGATGTAGTTGTCTATTATGATGTAGTTGTCTATTATGATGTAGTTGTCTATTATGATCTACCTAAGGATGTTAGAAATTGGTTTCATATTAAAAAATATAACAATGGACAGTCACATAGAAAGTATGTCTTCTTCTCTTCTTCCGTCCTTAGCCACCGACCGTCAAAGCAGTCAGTGGCCATTACGCCTAGTGGCGTCTTAGGGCAACAGCAGATAGGTTTTCTTTGCCATTGTTTCCCATCACGCCTATTGGCGTCTTTAGGGCAACGGCAAATCAATCCATTTGCTGTTGTTTCCGTAATCGAAGTGACTGGCAAACGGGTGATCAGCCCGTTGGTATAGAAAGTATGTAGCATGTCAGATATGTAATAGAAATTCCTTCAGCAGGTTTTTTTTTTTTAGTACTAAAAGTCGCCACTTTGCTGCATATAACAAAACTGCATTAAAAACAGTCACACAGAATTATAGAATACAAAAATAAATATTAACATCGAGTGCAGTGTCACAGAAATCAGAAATTCAGTATATTGTTGTGTGTAACAAAATCACACTGAAAACAGTCACACAGAATTATAAAATACAAAAAGAAATATTAACATCGAGTGCAATATCACAAAAATTCAGCATATTGTTGTGTGTAACAAAATCACACTGAAAACTGCCACACACAAAAACATAGAATAGAAGAAATGATATTACCATTTCCTTTTTGTTTACTTAGCTCTCTAATGATGAGACTTCTCAGTCCAATGTGCATGTTGAAAATGTGTGTTTCTCCTGGCATCTTCTTTTCCGGCTGCAAAAAATTATGTGGGGTATAAATGTAAATGAATTTGAGCAATCATAAAACATCTTGAATGAAAAAACAGATTTCCCTGTTCACACCTTAAACTAATCAAGGACCACAACTGCAGCTTGTTCTCATGCAGAAAGTCATTATCTGCCCTTGCAGTGACGGTTACTGTAGCAAGTTGTTTTACATTAAGAGGCTGCTTGACCCGATCACAATCCCAGCTTGATTGTCAGTGTCCAGTTTTGCTTGACCCAATCACAATCCCAGCTTGATTGTCAGTGTCCAGTTTTGCTTGACCCAATCACAATCCCAGCTTGATTGTCAGTGTCCAGTTTTGCTTGACCCAATCACAATCCCAGCTTGATTGTCAGTGTCCAGTTTTGCTTGACCCAATCACAATCCCAGCTTGATTGTCAGTGTCCAGTTTTGCTTGACCCAATCACAATCCCAGCTTGATTGTCAGTGTCCAGTTTTGCTTGCCCCAATCACAACTTGATTGTCGGTGTCGAGTTTTCTGGTGGAAGTAATCATCATTTTTTGTCTTCGTTTCTTCGGAGATCATATCAATTTTTTAAAAAAAAATCAACATACAAAATATCAAATAGTTCCAACAAATGTATATTATTGTACACGCATTTGTACACACACAAGGCAGTCCAAGTTCTGGAACCCCCAGGGGAAGAGAAGTAGATGAAAGAATACATGGACAAGAAAATTGGAGAGAGACATGAAGGGGATGAGGAAGATAGGAAACACCTTGAGTTGATGTCACGTGACAGGAAGACTTGACATAAGTTTGTTGATGTCACGTGACAGGAAGACTTAGTAATATTTAAAATTATGTATACACACCTTGAAAATTTATATGTCATGAACACAATACACAATTTTAATTTCTTTATCACAGTTTAAAGCTAAGAGATAGACAATTTTTTCACAATAGCATCAATTTAGTTTAAATGTTCAAAATGCCGACCATTAGCATACATACATGAGCGACACTTCTCACCAACTAATCTATAATTCTTTTATAACACATAAGGAAGGGAAGGGAAACCCGAGGCCTGTAAATGGTAAATTAATATGAAACAAACATAAAGGTATGTTTTCAGGCACTCGTAAGAAATAAAGAAGTAGAACACTAGACAACAGAAAAACAACAGACATTGTACTAGACACAGTATTAAGGTCTCTTTGTCTTGTGTGGACTGGCCTATACTGTTTGATAGGGAAACAACAGAAGTGATTGCGTAATTAATAGGCTGTACTGCCCATGGTAAACTTCCGGTGTTATGTCTTTCGGTTCGCACTAATGACCTGTCATCAAAGCATCATTTTTTGGTGATGCGTAGATGGCAGGGAGGATAGTGTGATTCGCTTGCATAGCTAGGCGGGGTTATTGCATGGAAGGTCCAGGGTTCGAATCCTGGGTAAGCCACTCATGTCTGTTGTTTTTCTGTTGTCTAGTGTTCTACTTCTTTATTTCTTACGAGTGCCTGAAAACATACCTTTATGTTTGTTTCATATTAATTTATAATTCTTTTAGAATTGTCTTTCTTTCTTAAAAACGTAATTGAGTATTGTCTGTCAGTTTTCATGTATCTGTAAAAATAAAACAAAGTTACTTCATTGTGAAAAAGTTGTCTATCTCTCTGCTTTAAAATGTGATAAAGAAATTTAAAATTGTGCATGTTGTTCATGAAATACAAATTGTTAAAGCTTGTATACATCATTTTGAAACACCTTGTATACATCATTTTGAAATACTTTGTATATATCATTTTGAAACACCTTGTATACATCATTTTGAAACACCTTGTATACATCATTTTGAAACACCTTGTATACATCATTTTGATACACCTTGTATACATCATTTTGATACACCTTGTATACATCATTTTGAAACACCTTGTATACATCATTTTGAAACACCTTGTATACATCATTTTGAAACACCTTGTATACATCATTTTGAAACACCTTGTATACATCATTTTGAAACACCTTGTAGTTTGTTGAAGGCCTATGCTTCGTGGGGTGCTGAAAGGAGATGAAGATGATGATTCACACAAAACAAAGAAAGAATATAACGACTAGGCAACTAAGATGAGATTGTGCTTGAGGCTGACAACCTCATGATGTCAAACAAATTGCTACATAAATCACAGCTACAACACTACATAAGTCACAGCTACAACACTACATAAATCACAGCTACAACACTACATAAATCACAGCTACAACCCTACATAAATCACAGCTACAACACTACATAAATCACAGCTACAACACTACATAAACCACAGCTACAACACTACATAAATCACAGCTACAACACTACATAAATCACAGCTACAACACTACATAAATCACAGCTACAACACTATATAAACCACAGCTACAACACTACATAAACCACAGCTACAACACTACATAAATCACAGCTACAACACTACATAAACCACAGCTACAACACTACATAAATCACAGCTACAACACTACATAAACCACAGCTACAACACTACATAAACCACAGCTACAGCACTACATAAATCACAGCTACAACACTACATAAATCACAGCTACAACACTACATGAATGTTTTAGTGCAGATTTTCTGACCAAGGACCAGCTGTAGTGGAGGTGGCTCTGTACTCTGTAAAGATTTAACAGGACAGTTGTGCAGGTGATCTGTACAGACTTACATCTTTTTCTATGTCTATTGATTTTGACTCTTCCTATTATTCTTTGTGATTTTTTAAACATGTTGTGTGTTATTCTTTGGTCAGCTTCAAAAACATGCTGGAAAACAGTACACCTGACTTCAACATTCCATAGCTGTCAGCAGCTTGTGTTAGGCTGCTGTTTTTAACAAACTCTTCATCTTGCCAGAAGGCATATAATTCTGTCTACCTCATGAGCTGTTTACTGTACCACTAAGTGACGCATTAAGTCTCCATACAGCTTCCTGGGATGCCCATTTGGCTGTAGTCAGATTCCAGCGTCTGCACTCCATGATTTTATTTTCCTTCAGTCAATTTATAATGATTTTATATTCCTTCAATCAATCACTACCCTTCAGCCAGGTGATAATGATTTTGTATTCCTTCAATCAATCACTACCCTTCAGCCAGGTGATAATGATTTTATATTCCTTCAGTGAGAGCAAGACAAAGAATGGCAATTATGAAAAAACTTGCTGAAACAACTTGGGGTGCAGATGAGAAAGTGCTTAAGACGTTGTACACAGGGCGAGTGAGGCCAGTTCTTGAATATGGCATGGCAGCATGGGCAACAGCAGCTAAGACAAACTTCGATAAAATGAGCAGACTCCAAAATCAAGCAATGAGAATTATAACGGGAGGCATGAAGTCAACACCTATTAAAAAACTCGAAAAGATTATATGCTTCCAGCCAATGACGGATAGAAGAGACTGCAGGGCTCAGCAACAGGCCGAAAAATTCAAAAGACTAACAGACCACCCAATGTGCCATAGAATAAATGCTCTTAGAAGGCAAAGACTCAAACGAAGTAATTTTGTAGAATCAACCAAACCACAAATGAGAGCAGTATCCATAGATGAAATATTCACTGTTAAACCCATCTACACTGCACACAAGCTTCCAGTTTGGAAACAAAATCGTTTCCCTAAAATGATAGAAAACATTCCTGGAATTGAAAGTAAAAAGAGCCAAACTGCAACAGATAGAAAATCCATAACGACAAAATACATAGAGAAACATTATCCACGCAACACCTGGACCCATGCATACACAGATGGATCAGCAACAAATGCAACAGAAAATGGAGGTGGGGGTGTCTTTCTGACCTTAAGCACTGGTGCAGAAAAAAGGCTGTCAGTGGCGACAGGACGATTCTCCAGCAACTTCAGAGCAGAGGCAGAGGCCTTGAAAACTGCAGCAGAGGTTATATTGACAGAAAAAACGGCAGAGAGACAAGTTGCTTTCTTTAATGATGCACAGTCAGTAATTGCAACGTTGAAAAGACAAATACAAACCTGGATGATCTCAGAGTAGTTCTCCACAAACTTTGTCAACGATTCAAAAGTGTTGTGATCCAGTGGATCCTATCTCATTGTAACATCGCCGGCAATGAAGAGGCTGACAGAATGGCAAAAGAAGGTTCACATCTACCTCAGCCTGATGCAAGCATAACTTTTGAGGAGGCAAAGAGTTTTATCAGAATCAGTTACAGAAACAAATGGAATGTAGAACATCCAGGGCACACACAGAATGATGCTTACTACCAGCTCCACAGAAGAGAACAAGTGGTAATCTTCAGACTCCGCACTGACCACAACAGATTGAGATACCATCTATTCAACAAGCTAAAGATAGGAACTACCGATCAGTGTAACTGTGGCACTGATAAAATGACTGCTGAACATCTGCTTCAAAGTTGCCCCTTATATGTGGTACAGAGAAAGTGCATATGGCCAACGCCAGCTCCTTTCGTGGAAAAGCTTTACGGGGATTCAAATAGCCTCAAACTGACTACTGCTTTTTTTGAGAACATTCAAGTGGACGTCTGAGAGTGTACGAAGAAGAAGAAGAAGAATATTCCTTCAGTTAATCATTACCCTTCAGTCAATTTATGATTTTATATTCTTTCAGTCAATCATTACCCTCCAGTCAATCATTACCCTCCAGTCAACCATTGCCTTCCAGTCAATCATTACCCTCCAGTCAATCATTACCCTTCAATCAATCATTACCCTTCAGCTCTCCAAGGAGCAAACATCAAAATACAAACATAAGCCAAATCCTCCTGTCATGTGCTATTAGTCCAAGGATGTTCTGTGTCTTCCTTATTTTAATTTCTGCCTCCAATTCTCTTCTCCATTGGTCTACATCTACTGCCCTTACCCTGGGCATTCCACAACAAGGACTGATAGAAATGTTATCAACAGTTTTCCTCCACTGGTACCCCTCTACTCCTAGTGATTTTATATAGGTTATGACACATTTTGAACCTCAACACCTCACGGTAGAAGGGGAACGACTAAGTAAGTAAGTATGACACATTTTTAACCTCAACACCTCACGGTAGAAGGGGAATGACTAAGTAAGTAAGTATGACACATTTTGAACCTCAACACCTCACGGTAGAAGGGGAACGACTAAGTAAGTAAGTATGACACATTTTGAACCTCAACACCTCACGGTAGAAGGGGAACGACTAAGTAAGTAAGTATGACACATTTTGAACCTCAACACCTCACGGTAGAAGGGGAACGACTAAGTAAGTAAGTATGACACATTTTGAACCTCAACACCTCACGGTAGAAGGGGAATGACTAAGTAAGTAAGTATGACACATTTTGAACCTCAACACCTCACGGTAGAAGGGGAACGACTAAGTAAGTAAGTATGACACATTTTGAACCTCAACACCTCACGGTAGAAGGGGAACGACTAAGTAAGTAAGTATGTCACATTCTCATATAGGTATATATGAAGCCAGTCCTACACTGTAGCTCTGAAACATTGACAAAGCCAGTCCTACACTGTAGCTCTGAAACATTGACAAAGCCAGTCCTACACTGTAGCTCTGAAACATTGACAAAGCCAGTCCTACACTGTAGCTCTGAAACATTGACAAAGCCAGTCCTACACTGTAGCTCTGAAACATTGACAAAGCCAGTCCTACACTGTAGCTCTGAAACATTGACAAAGCCAGTCCTACACTGTAGCTCTGAAACATTGACAAAGCCAGTCCTACACTGTAGCTCTGAAACATTCACAAAGCCAGTCCTACACTGTAGCTATGAAACATTGACAACAACAAAATTAATAATCAAGAAGTTACACATTTTCATAAATGGCTGCTTCCATAGACTAGAAGTAAAGAAATGATGCAGCCAAGTCACCAACATGGAACTGATGACTACAGCCAGACAAGTGCCAGTGGAACGGGAAATAAAAAGAAAATGCTGGTGATGGATTGAAAATAAACTTAGGAAACCTGTTGATAGCATTACCTGCCAGTCTTTGTTCTGGAATCCCCAAGACAAGAGAAATAGAGGCAGTCTGAAGAACACGTGGACAAAGAAATGAAAATGATGAGGGAAACAAGGAAAGACCTCAAGTTGATGGCACGCTGCAGAAGGATATGTTCACTGCATATTCTGAAATATCAAATGTAGGAAAAAGCTGGCATTCATTTTGGAGCCTGACTAAAGCCAAAAACTGCCTGGGACATAATGATTTAAATTGCTAAACTTTAATTCAATTACTTGTTATTTTGTTGCAAATGAAAAAAATGCCAGTTTAAAGATTATGGACTGAACTAACAGTTTTTGTCACCATGTTTCCCATAAACCACTACGCCCATTAAATTTTACCATACAAGGTGATTAAAAGGAGTGTGTGTGTTCTCACTACTTCATTTCGTAAAACAAAGTGCTGCAGTATCCATCACTTCAAGACCACATATATTACTGTGCTGCAGTATCCATCACTTCAAGACCACATATATTACTGTGGTGCAGTATCTATCACTTCAAGACCACATATATTACTGTGGTGCTAGTTTAGTCAAAGGGGTTCATGTAAGTGTTGGTGCCCCCTATGGTGAAACTTGTTGAGAACCCAGAATTGCACACTAAGCTTGGAGGAGTCACTAGGCATAACTCTTTGGCTTTGACCTGGTTGATTGCATGCAGGAGAATCTCACTATGGACCCAGTGATAGGCAGGGGGAGCTAAGAAGTGGCTCTGTGCAGGACATGACAATTCCTTGGGAGAGCCCAGAACTAGAGCACAGTATTTTAGCTCTGTATATTTGGAGGACCAACGGGCTGATCACCCGTTTGCCAGTCACTTCGATTACGGAAACAACAGCAAATGGATTGATTTGCCGTTGCCCTAAAGACGCCAATAGGCGTGATGGGAAACAATGGCAAAGAAAACCTATCTGCTGTTGCCCTAAGACGCCACTAGGCGTAATAGCCACTGACTGCTTTGACGGTCGGTGGCTAAGGACGGAAGAAGAAGAAGAAGAAGAATATTTGGAGGGCTTCCTCGTATGGCGGGGAATGTACAGTACACCATGCGCTTCATACTCCTAGCTTGGGGCCAGATGTGACAATCCTTTAAATGCAAGCCAAGCTGGAGAAACTGGAGCTCATGACTTCAACTCAACACATTGCGGAATGGTAGAAAAGCCACAAGAAAAACCTAGATCTACAGTGTAAATAATACCAAGGAGTCTTCAACTTGGTATTGGCTGCAAAAAAGCGAGAAGCTCAGCTGTCCTAGTTAACAACAACAACAGCACAGAAGTCATATGGTGCAACACTACACAGTTTACTGTTCTCCCAAAGTGCAAAGATTTCCTTATGTGTGCTCTTTACAGAATAAAAAAACAAACTTAATTGTTGCTGTGACGGTATTGCCTCCCCTGATTTGCAGTAGTGGTCCAACAGTGACCAAAACTCAAGAGTATTTAATATGGGCTTCACAGGTATCTTACCTTTGCACAAGATTACTCTTGGCAGAGATGTAGATAGAAGGGTGATGACACTTCTATTACAAAGGGAGTCTTCACAAGATATTCAGAATAAGCAAGAACAATACTGCTTTGGCTGAGTATGTTAGCTCTGTAATTCTGCTGATGCTTTTGTGAAGGATTTAAGCACTTCTTAAGTTCAGCTCGTTTAAGCCCCCACCCCTGCCTTAATCAGTGGAATTCTATTATTCTAGTAAAGCTCTGTTTAGAGTGTGTGTAGTAATTTGACTGAGACAAACATGCAGTAACTTTAAAATGATTAAATCAAAGTTAAATTTGTAACATTACAAATAACAAAATTTAATAATCACTTTAGGTTTTAACAGTTGAAAATAATTTGAATAGTTATGGATCAAGAAAAGTTATCCTCACAGTCTTTAGGGAATGTGAGATATTACAAGAAGTTCAAGTGGCAGCATATATTTGAACTTAGCTGCCAATGACGGTTCTGCTCCTTCTTATGGGTTGGTTCTCTTCACTCTGATCACGCTCATCTCTGATCAAGGTTGTCGTGGGTAGCTCATTTCCCAGAAACGTCAAGGAGAGTCTACCACGTGTGTCCTTCGTCTTAAAGCTTAGGCCACGGTTCCCTTCTTGTTCCAGAGATGGTACTTTCTGCTGGTACCACCAATAACTATGGTAAAAGAATAGAACAAAACGCTCTTCTGAGTATGGCGTTTTCCACCCCATAGTTATGGGTTCCTATCTTCCCATGCCACCATCCCAGTTACTCAGACTTTACCCTCGATGAGAATTAAATTTAATCCCTCGTGATAAAACTTTCTTTACATTTAAATAGAATAGCTTTCATAGTTACTTTATATTTAAATGAAAAGGTTAATAATACAGATAGAGTCTGTTTACATATACATCACTGATTGAAAAGTGTTCACAATATAAATTGAATATGTTTTCATTTATGTTTACACTGATTGAAAAGTTTGAAACTTCCATTACTGTAAAATGAATATTTTCACATAGACATTTACACTGGTTTGAAAATGTAAGTATTATACTAAGAATATACATCATTTCTTTCATCTTTCCCTCCCTGCTCCATAGGGAACCTGGAACTACTTTATACAAAACTGTCAATAAAGCAATCACCAGCCCATGCAGTGGTGATTCATGAATCATCATTCTATACGCTGATGTTGCCAGCCTCAAATGACTTTGACATCTACAAGCGAGTTTCACATATTAAAATTCACATGGTAATATATACATATATATATGTTAGTTCACATGTTAGTAATAAAATATGAAATGTAAATCACAACTTACGCCAATCCTGGCTACAGACTTGTTGCTCAGATGAATAAAAGAGACGAGTCGGTCTCTTACACGCGTCTGGGGTGTCTTTAATTTGACAATAGATTCCCTCTCTGACTCCGTGTGTTTCTTCAGTTTCCTGGTCCTGGTGTTCCTTATTAAAATGTAGAGATTTCCTGTGCTTTGTAAGTCTTATTTGGTTCTCCAATAAAAGGTCAGGTTAAAAAAAGGAATTATGAATCTAGTCTTCACTCTGGCGAGGTCTGATGTTGTCTTGGCGAGCGTGAAATTCACAGTGAAATAAAACTGCGAAATGGTCAGACTATATTCCTATCTTCCCACGCATTGGTGTTATGAATCTAATCAGAAAGATCCAATCATTTCAAATCATGCGGATAGGGTGTGATGATTTAAAAAATATTCCGACATCGGATAATTTTGAACGTAAGGCAGAGGTCAACTCTCCCATATATGGTAATATGATGTCCGATGCCCTTGTGTACGAACTTACAGACAGATCGGGGAACTCACATGACAACATGTGTAAGCTTAATGCTTATTACTTTATTAGAAAGTAATGTTGTCATAAGAAGTCGGCCCGGAAGTGATTATGTCACACTTGTCTGCCCTTATGTGTCACACAGACAGTAATCTTGTTATCTGTCATATGAGTATGCAAAACTCCATGTCTGCCTATCTGGGTTACCAAATGAGTCGTCTTATCAGCAGTTCAATCTAAACACGCCTGCAACTATCTTATCTCAGTTGCTCACTGCAAGCTAGGATGACCTGGTAACAAACAGGTGACATCACATAGAGGAGTGTCAACAAATGTTTGCACCTACAAAATATTTGCCACACAAGCAGAAAAGAAAGAAATAAAGAAAAGTGCGATAATTGACAGCACATAATAAAAATCAGTACCACAAATGTACCTATACTGCAGGAGAAACAAAGATCGATATGGGCCGCCCCGTTTTGTCACAGTTGCAAATATTGTTCCGTCAGTTTACAGTTTTAAATATATTATAATATGTTCATTCATTAATCACTCTTCAGCTTCAAAGGAGGACAGGCCCCTAACAAATCCATGTTCTGCCCCTACAAACCCATGTTCTGCCCCCAACAAACCCATGTTCTGCCCCCAACAAACCCATGTTCAGCCCCCAACAAATCCAAGTTCTGTAACTATTGTGTAGCTCTGAAACACGGACAACAACAAAATTAATAACCAGTCCAAGGTCCTTCCATCTCCTCCATGTCTGTCTCCAAATCTCCTCTCTAAATGCCCCTAAGTCCACCTCCACCTCTTCCACCCTGGGGACTCCAGAACAAAGGCTGGCCTTCAATACTATCAATGTTTCTTAAATGTATGTCGTATCCATTGGCAACATTTTCTAAACATCTCCCCTTCCACTGGTACCTGTCTGGCTCATGCCATCAATTCCACAACAGCGAGCCTGCACTACCAACTTTAATCCCTCCATTCCATACAAGCAACCATTCATGAAAATCATTAGAATAAATATTCTCACATACACATATTTGTGTTTACTGCCCCATGTATTTCCCAGTGGTCACTTATGACGGCGAAAAACAAATATAACTATCGCTCCCTGAGGCATGTTTTACAAAGTGACTAATATGAGGATGAGACAATCTCATCACGTAAAAGAAACTTTCAGAAACCAGAAACATACAGACTTTGATAAATGGGTGTATGTGCAGAAGGCAGAATGGAAGGGTTCAAATGGTATGATAAGACAGCTAACGTAGAACTAATGAAAATATTTTTTAAAATCCAGTTAGACACCTGTAGTTCATGCTTAGGAAGATAAGCAAAGAAGAAACAGATAGAACCTTCACCAAACCATCTGAAAAAATCTGATTACAGAATGGACCCCAGCTTTAGAAGGAACAAAGAAACAAAAAGGTATACTAATAAAAAACAGTAATCAAACAGATTTATTCAATAACCTATTATCCAAAAACTAATTAGATGGTTCTGACCATCAAGTGACATGGGCCTTTGCCTTTTCTAAGCATGTTTCACTTGATTTAAAACCTAAACAACAAGAGTTAGAATTTTTTTTTTTGTAAAATGCTGTGACTGTATCATCATTTAGTCTATTTCTGCAGTCCGTGTGAATCTTTTTCATCATAGAGAAAGACATCTCACAGTCAGCATTGCTGTGAGGCAATGTCAATAAGCGTTTCACTATGACTGCCAGACTGGGAAATCGTGTACAGACAGTGCTAGTTTTCAGGTTGATTATGTCAAAGTACCTAAAAAGCTTCTTTTTTGTCCAGCGTCAAATCTTGAAATCACACTGATCAGGCAGCAAACAATAATCTTGAAAATTCATGATTTGACACCTCTTGGTCTAAATGTGGTGCAAAACTGTTGGCCAGTTAGCAGACATTGCTGTATATTGAACTGTGTCTTTAAAGGCTGGATCAAGAATTTTGATATCCTTAAGGACTTCATTCTCAAATAAACCCTTTATCCCAATATCTAGGCCTTCACAACAGCAACATAAAAGTTCCATCCCTCACATCTCTGAAAAATGTTTTCCTCACATTGAGAACTTATATCCAGTTCTCTTCCAGTAATGTCCTGTTGGACAGACCCAACAAGTGTATGGTCATCATGCTGTAGATCACGTTCAGCATACCTTAACAATCTTATATCTTTCACCTCTTTTACATATTTCATCTCTACAAATTTGACAATAAATTTTCGTAGCAGACGATCCATTTCATCCATCATACCCCCTATTTGGGACTCATCTGTCTCAAACAATTTGTTAAATTCAGTCAACCAGGTTAGCACAAATCAGAGAAAAATTTTAGAGTCATCTGGGTCAGTGGTGATTTGGTCAGTCCAACTCCAACTCCGAATTTTATGACATATGACCATGGTTTTTCCAGTATCGTCGTGGCTCTCGAAGTATGAAGATCAGAGCAGAAGTTGAAAAAATTTCGGCTGTCCACTACTGCTTCTGCAAAGAAAGCCAGCGAGTCTGGCAGTGTTTAGTATGTCTAGTGCATCTACTCCTGTAGACAGGTGAAAGTCTCTGTACGATTCTTTCCGTTTTGAGCTATGCTCAAAATGATAGAAGATATCTATCAAAAGGTCATCAACAGGAATAGTCAGCTGCTTTATACCCTCCTTGGCACAAAGATTTGCAAGGTGGCAAATACACCCTATACTAAACACATCAGGGTTCTTGCTCTTGATTCGCGTTAGTACAGAGTTTGATTTGCCAACCATTACATTGCAGTTGTCACTTGCAAAACCTATACTTAATCCTGGGATTTGTAAGAACTGAACACAGCATCAATATCACTGAAAATATCTTCACTGGTTCCACCAGTACCGACCGGCATGCCCAGCAACCTGGTTCTAGGTCCTATGCCATCTTCAAATACCCTCACCATTATAGCTAAACGCTTGTCAGTTTTTCTATCATTTGACTCATCGATCATCAAGGAGAAAGGTGTCTTCCTGCATTTTTGATGACTGGCTCCGTTGCAGATGGAGCCAAGCAGTTTTTAATAATGGCTGTTGTTTTGGTTCGCTTGCATTTGAAACGTTTGGCAATAGCACTGTCCGGAAACATCTCAGCTGATAAGTCTGAAAAATGGTCAGCTATAGAAGCAGCTATGTTGTGTTGAGCAATAAAATTTGCAAATAAAACTTCAGCCCTCGTTATTTTATCATCTTCTTGTTGAGGCTGAGTAAAGAAGGCCTTGATAGAACTTCCGTTCTTCAGCTGATAGTTCCTTTCATGCAGTTTTGTTTTGAAATGCTCCCTCACATCGTGTAAGCCAGATGCCATCACTTTAATATCTCTATTGCATATTCTACAGTATGCATGTACAAAGAGCCTAATTTGGATGTCTCAATAATCCCAGGGAATGTAGTTGTCCAGTCAGATTGAAAAAACTTCCCACGAGTTGATCTTCTTCTAACCTCCTTTTTTAAAGTTAGATGGCTCAGCCATGCTGTTAGATGGATGCAATATTTCCTGCTAGACAGAAAAAAAAAAATATTAATGTGAAAAAGTAAATACAAATATTAATAATCAATTTGAAAAATATAATTATTTGTAATTTTAATATTATATAATGAAATAGAATCTTGGAAAAAAAATTAATACAATTTATGGTTGAAATGAAGAACAGTTGCTGTGTTTTCTATAGTGCCTTATAAAAGTACAGGCCTAAAGAGACCAGTAATAAGCATTATGGGTTAGGAATCTTAAATTTAAAATCTAATAAATTTTTTGCTAAAGCTGGTAATGAAAATATAAACTAGCGCTGGCGTAATATTAGCCTGTATATTTTCTACCGAACTTCAAAAATTGGAATAGCCGTTAAAGCCCAACTGGTAGTTTTAAATAGACCTTCCCATACAAATTTTAGTGTCAATCAAACATTGATAGTAGGCTAATTAATTATTTAATAATTATAAATCATTGAATGACCGTAATGATGACCACCAAAGGCAAAATAACATTGTTTTTTAAAGAAACGAAATTAAAACTAAGAAGAGAAGTAGGCTAACTCCAAATAAACTTTTCTCTGATCGAGTTAAGATGTAAATTTTCCACGCTATTGTGGTTTTTTTTTCTTTTCAGTTTCATAATTTGGTAATATCGGAATGACGTTCGCCGAATGCTCCGCGTGTATTTTCGTACCATTTAGATTTAGGGTTAACCCTAGCTGTAACCCTAATTATAACTCTAAATGGTACGAAAATACATGCGGAGCATTCGGCGACCGTCATTACGTTATTAGGCTACCCATAATTTGTAGGCTATTGTATTATTTTTCAAATTTACATTTCTTACGCACTTTCTACAAGTTTTAGTGAAATCAAATAATATGTAGTGGTATCAGCCTTTTTTTTTTTTTACCAGCCGTAAATAATAAATTATGCTAAACCTTAGGGGAAAAGAAAGCATAGGCCTAAGTTATCTGACAGTTAAATCTAACTTCATCTAAACAATGTTATTGTAATATTTTTTTAAAAATGAATTACTTACCAATACTAAACTGGAAATTAATCCTAAACAATAGGCTCGACTCAAAAAAGATTTCAGTGCTGCGTAATCGTTCAAATAATCAGTAACCTCGCGCTAGCTTTAGCGAAAAATTGTGAATGAACACGCCACGCACATCCCGCGGCAATTGAAAAATAGGCAGCTTGATTTTCATTGGTTATTTTTTTTTTTTATCCACTTGGCTTAAAATCTCGCCGAATCTCATGACGCAAATTGTGTAGTGGCACAAGATTTATATGTATATTTAATAATTAGGCGAAAAAACCCGTACAGACCCGTGTACGGCCCGTACACATCTGAAAACGCAAACACCCCGTACAGATTATGGGTAAACCTTTAAGTGTGGCATGTATGAGTAGTAGTAGTAATACTAGTAGCCCCTTCAATCATAACTGACTATGGATATGTGTTCAAACACTTTCTAAACAGGTCATCTCTAGTCTGTGATGGTTATTGCTGTAAATACATTAATAACAATAACAATGAAATAACAATAATAACCATAATGATAAAAAATGGCAGAACAAGAAATGATAAAAAGACACTGGCGATGTGTACGACACATACTGTGTACAATACACACTGTGTACGACACACACTGAGGAAACCTGTTGATAGAATTACCAGGCAGTGCTTGTTCTGGAATTGCCAGGGTAGAAGAAAGAACTAGCAGCAGAGTAAAAAAAAACTGGAGGCAGAGATGGAATGACAAGACATGGAACGACCTTGATTTGATGGTGCACAAAAAGAGGAATTGGCATAAGTTTGTCTTCAGGCCTAGGCTCCCTTATTATGAAGAAGGAATGAATAACAGTCACTTACAGGCCCCAAGTTTTCTGAGCCTGCTGGTGCCAGGATGATACTTCGAGCTCTTGGACTCAAAACACTGAGGTAAAGTGCAGGAATTGGCTCTAATGTCAAATCTGGCAAGTTGACAAGCTTGTCCTGCTCAGCAGCTGCAGAAGTGGGTCGAGAAGGCACCTCACTCAAAGATGACTGGGTGAAACCATTCTTATCCACACCTGGGTTGGTTCTCTCTGGTGTAACAAAGATATGAGTGCTGCCTGTGAAAAGTGGTCACATAATATGATTTTGACACTCTACAAAACTTGACATGAAATGGGAGCAAAGAATAGTAACACTGTAACCTGCAAGGCATGTTGTACATGCCCAGTAAGGAGGGTTGGCCATCTATCCCATCCTGTTGAAATTTTAGACCACAGAAAAACCTCCACAATGATGTGGACAAGTCAGCTAAAGAATATAACATTACAAGGCAGTCTCTGTTATGGAATTTAAAAAATAAAATTGGAATATTTGTTTCTGATAATCTTGTAGAATTTATTCTTTCAAATAACTTGGTTTCATTTTTTCTTCTATTGTACATCTGTGGGTTGAAAACTTTTATAATTTATTTGTAAATCTTGCAATTACATCATACTGTTTAACGTTAACTACCAAAAAACAGCAGTAGAAAAACATTAAGTCCTTAGGATATCCTTTTACACTTCACAATAATCGCAAAGCTATTTTTAGCGTTTTCTTTTTTCTAACGTTTGCACTTTAACGAGCATGGGTTCACTAATGCAGTTGGCCCTCAAGTTAAAATACTTCTCCTGCAATTATGGTTCCTGTAGCCATTAGCTGTACATGATGAGGGTGCAGTCTGATGTTCACCCTCGCCTTGCTAAGCAGCTTCTTTTAATGACATGTCTGGTTGTAACAGTGGTCATCATCTGTTTGACCTGAGACCTCATGAAACTCAAATAAAGAGTAGTTTATACTTATTAAAGCCTCAAAAACAATGTCATTTCAGCAGTAATTGCCAGCAATATTCACGACTCACTTGAGTTAAAAGCTATCTCTTATGTAAATTCTCTAGACAAGACAAGATAATTCTGAAGTAAAATAAAATGTGTGGAAGGCTAAGGAAGGTTTGTGTAAAAGACACACAAACGAGAAGCAAGAATTGTGTACAAATATCTTAAGAAAAGATAAAATTTATGCAAAATAAGAAAAGTTGAAAGTTAAGGATAATCTCTGCAAAAGACACTTTAAAAAAAAAAAGTTGAAAGTTAAGGATAATCTCTGCAAAAGACACTTTTAAAAAAAAAAGTTGAAAGTTAAGGATAATCTCTGCAAAAGACACTTTTTAAAAAAAAAGTTGAAAGTTAAGGATAATCTCTGCAAAAGACACTTTAAAAAAAAAGAAGATAAAACTTATTAAAATAAGAGCAATGGAAGGCTAAAATGACTTGTGTAAAAGACACTAAACAAGATAACACTCAAGTCAAATAAGAGGAGTGGAGGACTCACGAAGTATTATTTTTTTTAAATATTGACTGATAAGTAAAATATATTTCCTGAAGAGACATTGTAAAGGGAGCTCATCCAACATTTTTGTAGGAAATCTCCGTCTACTAGTTCAGGCACGTTATGAAATGAAGACGACCAGAATGCATTGTGACAAGAGGCAAACACTGAAGGCAAAATGAAATACAGGATGGTAAAGAAAATAGTCAGTCCTATTGTATGGCTCTGAAACACGGAGAGCAACAAAAACTACAACCAAAAAACTACAAACTTTCATAAATCTGTGTTTGCATAGAACAGAAGGGTTGAAGTGGTATGACAAGTCACTAATGTGAAACTGATGACAAGATGACTAATGTGAAACTGATGACAAGTCATTAATGTGAAACTGATGACAAGTCATTAATGTGAAACTGATGACAAGTCATTAATGTGAAACTGATGACAATATCACTAATGTGAAACTGATGACAAGATCACTAATGTGAAACTGATGACAAGATCACTAATGTGAAACTGATGACAAGTCACTAATGTGAAACTGATGACAAGATCACTAATGTGAAACTGATGACAAGTCACTAATGTGAAACTGATGACAAGATCACTAATGTGAAACTGATGACAAGATCACTAATGTGACACTGATGACAAGTCACTAATGTGGAACTGATGACAAGATCACTAATGTGAAACTGATGACAAGATCACTAATGTGTAACTGATGACAAGATCACTAATGTGGAACTGATGACAAGATCACTAATGTGAAACTGATGACAAGTCACTAATCTGGAACTGATGACAAGATCACTAATGTCAAACTGATGACAAGATCACTAATGTGGAACTGATGACAAGATCACTAATGTGGAACTGATGACAAGTCACTAATGTGAAACTGATGACAAGATCACTAATGTGAAACTGATGACAAGATCACTAATGTGGAACTGATGACAAGATCACTAATGTGGAACTGATGACAAGTCACTAATGTGGAACTGATGACAAGATCACTAATGTGGAACTGATGACAAGATCACTAATGTGGAACTGATGACAAGTCACTAATGTGAAACTGATGACAAGTCATTAACGTGGAACTGATGACAAGATCACTAATGTGGAACTGATGACAAGTCACTAATGTGGAACTGATGACAAGATCACTAATGTGAAACTGATGACAAGATCACTAATGTGGAACTGATGACAAGATCACTAATGTGGAACTGATGACAAGATCACTAATGTGGAACTGATGACAAGATCACCAATGTGAAACTGGTGACAAGATAAATAATGTGGAACTGATGACAAATCACTAATGTGGAACTGATGACAAGTCACTAATGTGAAACTGATGACAAGTCACTAATGTGAAACTGATGACAAGATCACTAATGTGAAACTGATGACAAGTCACTAATGTGAAACTGATGACAAGTCACTAATGTGAAACTGATGACAAGTCACTAATGTGAAACTGATGACAAGTCACTAATGTGAAACTGATGACAAGTCACTAATGTGAAACTGATGACAAGTCACTAATGTGAAACTGATGACAAGTCACTAATGTGAAACTGATGACAAGATCACTAATGTGAAACTGATGACAAGATCACTAATGTGAAACTGATGACAAGTCACTAATGTGAAACTGATGACAAGTCACTAATGTGAAACTGATGACAAGTCACTAATGTGAAACTGATGACAAGTCACTAATGTGAAACTGATGACAAGATCACTAATGTGGAACTGATGACAAGTCACTAATGTGAAACTGATGACAAGTCACTAATGTGAAACTGATGACAAGATCACTAATGTGAAACTGATGACAAGTCACTAATGTGAAACTGATGACAAGATCACTAATGTGAAACTGATGACAAGATCACTAATGTGAAACTGTTGACAAGTCCCTAATGTGAAACTGATGACAAGATCACTAATGTGAAACTGTTGATAAGTCACTAATATGGAACTGATGACAAGTCACTAATGTGAGACTGATGACAAGTCACTAATGTAAAACTAATGACAAGATCACTAATGTGGAACTGATGACAAGATCACTAATGTGAAACTGATGACAAGATCACTAATGTGAAACTGATGACAAGAACCAGACAAGGTCGATGCTACCCAGGGAGCAAAAAGGTATTGAATAACTAGGGACAGGAAGTTGCTAATAGACATTATCACACATGCCAGTTAGCACGTCACTTGAAGAAAAGGAAGAAGAAAATGTCTAAGACACATTTAACTTAAAATACAAAGTATCATTCTAGCATGTTGTGTCATAGCTATATTTAGCACTGAAGTGAAGCACTCAGTGCAACAGACAATGAGGGAGAGTGAAAGACAAGTGGAGAAAGGAATCTGAGACATATATTTCTTCTTTGTCCGTATGCCAAGTCTTCCTGTCGTGTGCCATCAACTCTCCATGTCTTCTTCATATCTCCAGTTCTCTTTTCCACGTATTCTTTGGCCTTACCCAGGGGATTCCAGCTCTGAGAATCCCAGCATATAATTCCTCATGTCTGCTGCCATCTGTACCATGTTCCCTTGTTTGTTTAAAGTCCAAACATTCCAGGTGACAAATCTGGAGGTTCTCCTAGAAGAAAGATGGTTAGTCAGCAGTTAGACTCCTTTCGACTTTCTCTATGTTGCGTTATATGCCTCCTTGCCAGAGGACCTTCTCCTGTCTTGGATGGCTAAGTTTTATTTTTTTAGTTGACCTGTCCCTTGTTTGTTGAAGTTTTTGTGGTTTAACATTTTTAAAGAATGGGGTAACCAGCCCAATGCTCAACCCTCCTTGGTCACTTTTTATGTTTGCATGGTAGAGAATTGTGTTGCTATTATTTGCTCCACTTTTTAGCCCTGGTAACACACAAGTGTGAGACATTTAAAAAGGATAAATAAAGCATGGGAAGATCTTTTATGGCTAGCTCAGGATAGAAAGATCTTTTATGGCTAGCTCAGGAAAGGAAGATTTTTGTAGGCTAGCTCAGGATAGGAAGATCTTTTATGGCTAGCTCAGGATAGGAAGATCTTTTATGGCTAGCACAGGATAGGAAGATCTTTTATGGCTAGCTCAGAAAAGGAAGATCTTTTATGGCTAGCTCAGGATAGGAAGATCTTTTATGGCTAGCTCAGGACAGGAAGATTTGGTGTTGATAACGCCCTATGCTCCACGAGTAATTGAAGGATAATGATGATGATGATAATAACCAAGATAACAAAAATATACTTACAGCAATCATACCACAGTCTTTTGGCATTGACCTTGAGATCATCTACCGTGTGCATTCTCTGCATATCTTTTAATTCTTTCTCAACTTTGAGTTTTAGCTTCAACAGTTTTGCAAGCTCATTGCTCAGCTGTGTTAATCTTGTTTCTAGATCCTCTAATCTGACGTCATAATCGTGAAAAATATCGGAAGGGGTAATGGTCAAGTTTGTGATCATTCTGGTTATATCTGATTCCGGAACATCAACCAGAGCCAGACCGTGAGCTGGTTGATAGTTCTCGACGTTCACATCCAAAACATGCTGAACTATTGTCTGAAGCTTGTTATGATAGTAATTAATGGATTCTTTAAGAGCAGCATTTTCTTTTTGAAGATCTTCATTTGTGACCCTGAGTTGAGTAATTGATGGATCCTCAACCTCGTCTTTCTTTCCTGCCTTTTTTCCAGACGCTGGCCTCTTTCCCCTAGAACTTGCTCTTTTAGCAGACATTTTTGTTGTCAAGGAAACAAAATGTTAAAAGTTGCTGTTGATGTAATGTATTCAGCAGCACTTTTGTCTTTGTCTTCAGCCACCACTGTCTGTGTTGATATTAAATAGTTGGCAGACTTGTAGACTTTTACAACCCAAGATAAGATTGTCCAAATTTGCAGTCAACTTATATAACATATGCATACATTTTTTTTTTCATCAGTATAACCGAGAAACAACCAATTAATATCTTTACAAAATTAGATAATTAATAAGTGTAGCAAGATACAGTTAGTGTTTATACCATCGTAAGTGGAAGATTATTCATTGAAAGTAGTAATCTGTTTATACATGTAGGTGCATTAATATGTTTATATTTCCAAATCGTTGCATAGTCAGTCGTAAGGCCCTTCATTGGCAACAATTCTTTTATCTAACTCAACTTCTAATATCAATACTGCACCATGACCCATAAATCAGAGAGAAATCGCTGCCTAAAATATGTTTTAACTTTTAGTGGCCTCCCCGTGAAGCAATAACCCTGCCCGCCTAACCTAAGCGTTCTATTCTATGCCAATCAATTACATGTGAACTGTAATCTAAAGGTGACACTGTGAGTCACTTCATGAATTATAGACTCGACTTATGTAGCCCAGTTTCGGAAAAACAACTAATGTCACATATCTTAGATTAAAGGACTTGGGTAGATCAAGTGCCGGCGACCATTAGTTTACATTAACCACCGCCGTCGCCAAGACTTTATCAAATTGCGTCATCATTTCACGTGTGTCACGTTACTTCCGTAAACAACAATGGCGGTGATTCTGTGAGTTTCGGTTCCTCGATAAGCGATCAATACGGAATCAGAGTGTCTGTGGAGTCGCTGTCTCCGGTGTGTCTTAGTGCAGGCTCCAGCTTGGAGTGCGCTGTGTGCTTCTGTGTTTGTGGTAAGTTTTTGTGCTTGAGCCCGGTCAATAAATCAATGTGGCGGTCGTCTTGACTCGATCTGGGAACTATGGAGGCGAGCAGATTCCCAACGAGAGCGCATCTCAAAGTAAGGATGGATCTATCGTGTATTCTGCCCGGCATAACGATGAATATACATACTTAATTAACCTTTATACCCGGTTATTAAGCAATTGTGAGCTAGTTTTAAAAAAATGCTCACCTGATTCCTGTGTATTATTGATGTTTTGCGTGAGCTGCGTATCCAAAAACGATAGACTATGTGTAAGGCCATATCATAACCAAAAGTAGTTAAGGTCATGGAGTCTAGCGGAATGTTAGCCTTGTACATGGAATAATTTTATCAGCACAATGACTTATCACCATAATCAATAGATGTAGATGAGTTATTCAGGATTTTACACGGCATGATTGTATAAAAACTCTTGATTTGTAGTTCAAAGTTCTTAGTGTTGCATTAAGCAATTTGTTTATCTTATCTTCCAATGTTTGTTTGTTTTTCCTTTTCATATTTGTAAAAGTCATAAAGAGTATTTAATTCTAATAGTGACAGCGTGTTAAGTAGCTGTTTAATTTCTGTTTTACATTTGTCTTCATTTTAAAGTATTGGTCTATGTATTTATATGGTTGAAGTGAAGAACAGTAGGACATGCGTCTGATTTTGCTCATATGTCTATCGATCCGGTGGCCAGTTAAGCTGCTCACATCATTAGGGTCAGGATTCCTAACCATTTCCCTTATTACTGCATCCCTGAATTATTATTTAAGGCTATATCAATATGGGTGACTTATTAGGCCTCCGGATTGATACACATTTGGGTGAAATCAGACACATGTACCAGTTATTCTTAATTACAACCACACATACATATACATAGTGCCCAGTGATGCTGTTCAGCTTTATAATTAGCAGTACCATAATTAGCAGGTGTCGGAGTGGCTAAGAGGTATGGTGTCCGCCTCGAGATCTAGAGGTATCGGGTTCGATTTCCAGTTGATGGAATATAATTTATGGAAAATTATTTTTCAGAACCAGTGGTCCTAATGATGTCATACTTCCCTCTGGTCTCCTGGGTAGTGATATCGGATGCCTAGCCTTCTCGGATAAGGGCGAACAAATAGGAGGACCCATGTGCACGTTAAAAATCCCACTGCAGTTGGAAATTGTAAAGAGAAGGCCTATGAGGCCGCTGCCCTGGCAAAATTCAAAAATTAGAAACCCACAATAAAATATTTATAGAATGTATGATTCTTATATAAACACATTGGGATTCTCACCGCTGCTACAGAGTTTTTGCACTGTGCTGAGATCCTCCATGTGTGATCTAAGGGAGGAGATCGGAGCACTGATGGAGTAGTTCGTGTGCAATGAAGATAGTCCTTAAAAAAAAAAAACCATCGTGAGTTTATTTTGCTCTCCTTACCGAGCATAGAGCCACCATCACTGCCACTGATCCTGCAGGAAGCCCATACAAAGCCCATACAAAGCAGTTACATGCTGTTACAATGGGGGTTTGTGTAGCAATTTGTTTTACGTGATGAGTTTGCCAGCCCCCATACAAAACGTACGACATACAATTTACATTATAATATTGAAATTTTGTTCTTATTTCCATTTGCATGGTTCACATACCTGTCAACCTCTTGATGAAAACCTTTACACTGGGCTGAGTAAAACCTTGCAAAGACCCAAAAAACAAATGCAAAAAAATATATTAAATAAATTATACAAGATACAGTTTTAAAATGACATATACAAATTAATTAAACATATATAGAGACAATTTTGACGTCTCTAAAACTTTGATTCGGTAATAGAATTGACATCTGAAATGACAATTTTAATGTTTCAATAAAGCTGGTGTAAAAAGGGTAAAGGATCCCGTTACACGCCCATTGAGGCATATTGGGAAAATGGTGTTAGGCCCATATTTTCTCGACCATCGGCACACTAAGGGTGATGTGGTCAGCAGGTGTGAAGTGTCTATTCTGTGTAGTTCCCTCGAGGTATCTGAGAAGATAAAGACAAAACAAGAGAACCGCTACCTCGGGCAAGTGGCAACTAAAATTAGCGTGTGTATGATGCTGGCAACTTCATAGTTTAAAATAAATAGCTACAGAGCTCACTGCTGCAAGGGGAGCCGCGGTAGCATATTGATTAGTGCACTGGCTTCCTAGCTCAGTGGTCTATGGTTCGATCCCCAGATGAGGTGGGATTTTTTTAGGTCTCAAACGGCTCCTGGGTACCAGAGCAACTCTGGGAAGGTTAAGGCGGCCGGCGTGATGTTGACCACGTCATCCCTTGTGTGCAGATGGTCAAGAAAATATGGGCCTAATACCATATTCCCAATATGCCTCAATGGGCGTGTAACGGGATCCCTTCACTGCTGCAAGAGCACTTGAATGTGCAGGCTTCCCACAATGCCGTGGCAGCTTCAGTTTGTGTCTGATATCTTATTCAGTAGTTGTTAGATTATGACTTCTTGCATGTAGCTTATTGTTGTATGGTTTCATTAATGTGTATTGAATCATTTATGCTATTATTTTCTTTTGTTTTACTTTTATTTAGGAATGATTTATATCTTTCTGCTAGCATATTATTAGACAAACATGCATGTTGTTCTTATCAAATTTTGTCCAAACTTATAAGAGGATCAGTCATGTTGTTCTTATCATGTTTTCTTCATATTTGTAAGGAAACCATTTATGCTGTTCTTATATTTTTAATGTTTTTTTTTTTAAATAAGGAAATCATCCATGATGTTCTTATCATATTTTTTTTACCTTTTTTTAATAAGGAAATCATCCATGATGTTCTTATCATATTTTTTTTACCTTTTTTTTAAATAAGGAAATCATCCATGTTGTTCTTATCATATTTTTAGTAAGGATATCATTTATAATCTTATATCTCTTCTTGTTTATAAGGAAATTATTCATATTACTCTTTTATCCTTTGTTCCGTTTCTCATTCTGTAATTATTTCATGTTGATTCCTCCATGAAACTAATTTCTGTATTTTAAGTTAACGTTCTGTTTTTCCCGCTCTTTCTTTCAGTTGGTTGCAGATGAAACTTTAGTATGCACAGAGCCATCAGCATCAAACATAGAATTGTTAGAAGAGTAGATATAGATCGTGCTCCACTAGCAACTTTTGACACTGTTGATTTGGGCGACGAGGATGTTGCACTGACTAGTCATAATTCAGAAAGTAGTAAATCAGCTGTTGATTCTGATGATACGCAATTCAGTCACCAGCTTTTAGAGCATAGTAAACCTGGGGTGTTTATTCAAGATGGTAGCCTGAAATCAGAAACCATAGGGGGAAACAGCTCGAAAAAGTCCCTGTCCCAAACAGGCGGGGATGATAAGGAGAGCAAAGATAATCGAGTGAAAGACAAGTTGGGTTGTTTGGAAGTAGAGAATGTACCAGAAGCAAACCAGACTAGAGGCGCAGTTACTGAACCTCTTTCATCAGAAGCAAAAAAGCCAGAGGTTAAACCCTCAGACATTGTCACACAGAAACCTGAAACATTTTCTAGTGACAAAGAGAAGAGCATTGAGAATAATGTCACAAAAACCACAGCCGTGCCTACACAAGCACATCAAGGAACAATTGGTAGAGTGCATGTACCAATAAAGAAACAAGATTCAGACTCGTCATCATCCAGCCCAGGTTCCGTTAATGAGACGCCCTTCGCCTTTCAGTCATCTCGTCCTGCTGTTGGCCATCTTGACAGAACAGATGATGAACTTCAAGCACTAGAGTTTGATGCCAGGAAAGAAGGTTCAGATATTCTTTTGCCAGAATACCTTGACCCTAGTCAGATACTGTCACCATCAAAGCGCAAAGCCTATGAAAGACGAATAGAGAGGTTAAAGGTCACAACATCACCCATTGCTCGTCCTCGCAGTAATGCACCAATAAATGTGGTTACCCTAGATGAATATGCAGCTATCAGTTCTCCTGAGCCATCACCTGCGATCCCTTCCATTACCCAGGATAAGCTGAAGATTACACTCCCGATAGATGAGTTTACAACGAAACCGAAAACTCCCAAGTCACACAGTGCAAAGAAGAACAACTCTGAAGACACTTGCTTTGAATTCACTGAGGAATTTCTCTTTAGCCGTACAAAGTCAGCACTGGTTGTAGCTGATGATGGTCAGCTGCCGCTTTCGCCACGTCGGATACTGATTCCACCAAATCTCACACCAACCACTTCTCCAAAACTGTCAGCTTCCCCAAAACTGTCAGCTTCCCCAAAACTTTCCTCAGACTCCTTCAACGAAGAAATAGCAATAGAAGCAGCCAAGCTAATATACACTAATGACAGTGAAGCAGCATACAAGTTCTTTAATGCTACAGTTGATGACAGTGAAGAAGAAAACTGGGCTAATTTTCCAGATCTTTCCCAATCAGCTGACAATGCGGACCCTGACACTAGTACAAGCACAATATGTGATCAGAATGAGAAGGATCTAGAAGAGTCTCTGCAAGCTGGTCAAGAGCTAGAATCTTCAGTACCTGATGTCACTGAGGGATTTTCAGCTAGTGAAACTGTAGCCCCAGAATCAGCCAAATATCAGCTGCAAGAGTCTGAAGTTTATGAAGCAGTTTGTGATTCTCGCGTTAGAACAACAATAATTTCTAGTCATTTTAATCAGAGTGCCATCAGTTTCCCTGTGATTTCTAAGGATTATAAATTTGACAGCGATATTGACCTCGGGGAGTTTAGTCCAGGAATATCAGGAATATGTTCAAAAAGTGGAAGGTGAAATAAGTCAAGAGGAACAGCTGCTTCTGATTGGCCTACAAAACATACTCTACCGTGGGCTGTGCAAGGCTGTCTTGTTTTGTCCCACTCTAATACAGAAGCTGAAAAACTTGTTAGTGGGGGCACTGTCTGTTCTGATCAAGAAGACGAACAGTGTCTAGCTGCTCGTGATTGTCAAGAAAACACAGACAAATCCACGCAACGACTGCTGGAAACACAGTTCCACATTCCCACATTGCACAGTGACCAAGGGCAAAGAGAAGAACAAGGACCAGTTTCTCAAACATATCTATGGGCTGTCGGTGACAGTCTTGCTTCTTCTCAGCTTCCTTATCTGCCACGACAGCAGCAACAACAGCAACCTCACCTAATAGATGAGAAGCCAGATACCACTCGACAACGCCCACCAAGTACCAATCCTTTTGACATAGATTATGCACCGCCAGTGGAAGATCCATTTGATCTTGGACTTCAGTTTCAGGGCACGCATACAAATCCATTCCTGGAACACCCTTCTTCACTATCTAGTGACCTTATAAACTTATCATTTGACAGCTCATCCGCGTGATCTCTGGACGAAGACACATTCTACAGGTCAGTACATAACTGTAATTGTATGACATGTGCCCATTACTCTGTTATGTCATCTGCAATGTCTGTTACTCATGTATTGTGTCTTTGATGTTCTTTAGGGCATCTATTATTCGTGTGAGTTTGACACCTGTCTGTGACTTTAGTACATCACAATGTATAATTCATGTGTGACATCTGTAATATTTTTGTACGACATGTGCCTATGGTAATTTGGTATGATGTTTAGACATGTGTGACATCTGCCTGTCATAGTCTTGTATGACATGCGTGTGATATGCTTGTAAGACATATGATCGTTATCTTTTTTTTTTCCCTGACACTAATATTATTTGATGACACGTCTAATATTCTTCTTTGACTTCTGTTAAATTTTGTTGTTGACATTAGTCTGTGATAATGTTGTATGACATCTGTGTTTGGTATTTTTGAATGATCTATACTTGGGATATTCTCGTGTGATGTCTATCAGCAATAGTCTTGTCCTTGACATCTGTATATTGTTTTTAGGACATGTGTCTTTAATACTCTTGTTTGATGTCTCTGATGACATACGTATTTTCTGATGACATGTATTTTCTGATGGCATACGTATGTGGTATTCAAAGTAGCATCCTCTTGTCATAACCGACTATGGCAGAGGTTTTCAAACTTTTTTGGTCCGTGTCTCCCTTTACCTGTGCATAAATCACCGCGGCTTCTCTCTATACTACGAAGATCTATATTTATTGATGGACCTTGGCTCATAATATCGAGCCCAACACTTTTCCCAAGCCACCGCGACGCCCTTAGCCGAGGGCCGCGATGCCCCTGGGAGCCGCGACGCACAGTTTGTAAACCTCTGGACTATGGGGATGATGCGTCCTTGCGGTGATAGTCCACAGCTGGTTTTTTTTTTCTTCTTCTTTGGCCTGTTGTTCCTTTTGACGTGTTGCTTGTTGTAAAAGCTTCTTTTCATCCAGTATGTGGCAGCACCACTGGGAACATCACCACTTGATGCAACCAACAGCTTCATCCTCCGAGGATGCTGGATTTGTTCCCTAGGCTCTCTTGCACACATCTCTGAATCTCAGCTGTGGTTGTATGGCTTTCTTTTACCATCTGCCAGTTGCCATAGAAAATGTCTTTGAGGGTGCGGCCATCTGCTTTGACACACAAAATCTTTGTGTTCCACTCATTATAAAGATGAAATTTAGCATGCAGCTACCTTTCTTGGTACATTTTAAACGTTCAAGTTTTGACCATCATTGATCCAGCTGATTTTATATAATAACTAAAAATATTTGAAATAAAGCGGAAATAACTCCATTACCTTAAGGGAAATAATGAACTGCGAATATGTATTTTTTTTTTTTAAGGGAAGGGAGCCGAATGGTGAATGGTGATGTGCTAAGTAACTCGATGTGTTTTTTCAAATATCTAGATCAGCAAGTCTTTAGTTTTAAACACTGCTGTATGTTTGTGATACATTTTCTTCTGAGCTTTACATTAGGTTTTTAAACTTAGCAGAGAATATTTTATTCCAAGGTTATCACACCTTTCGGAAATACTTTTTTTTCGGTTATGATTTAAAATAAAATATTAAGTAAATGGAAAAAACACATGTTAGGGACCGCTTTTATTAATTGCTAGCAAATATACTATCGAACAAGAAATACATTGTCCATACATTATGTTGCGTAGAATAAAAGTGAATGGGACATCCAGTTATAATTAAAAGGTAATTCTTCATATTGTTCACAAATTGTTTTGGTAATATGTGAAGAGTTACTCATTAATCATGGCCATCCAGTTATCATCTGTACAATAGGACATATGGATAATGTATTTTCTGTTTGTTAGTGCATTTAGTAACATAAGTAAAGTGGTCCCTGACATGTGATTTGTCCTTCATTACACATAGGAACCAACTGGATGTGTCCGTTATAGATCTTCTGCGCTATGCACTTTGAGCTTTCACATTAAGAATGTTCTCATCTCATGCAGCAGCTACAACAATGCTTATTAATCTTTTAGAGGTGCTGCACCATTTTACAGCATTTTAAGAAGCGATGTATCCCTTTAGAAGCCTCGCATCCCTTCAAGGCATTTTAAGAAGCTACTCACCCATTTACGCATTTTAAGAAGCTCCGCACCCCTTTACGGCATTGTAAGAAGCTACTCACCCCTTTATGGCATTGTAAGAAGCTACTCACCCCTTTACGGCATTGTAAGAAGCTACTCACCCCTTTACAGCATTTTAATAAGCTCCACACCTCATTATCTTCTAGCTCGAATAATAAGCCGGAAAAGACAAAAAGAAACAAAAATATGTCTTTTTACATGAAATGAAACAAAAGATGGGTTTTTTAATGTATTGACTGCATACAGTCAACCTAGAAACAAATGTACTCCAAACTTTTTTGAAGAAGGTTGAGTACAATGTACACATTAAATTCTAGTCAAATGTTCTGTTTTGCGCAGATACATTTGAGTTTTGTGAGAAATACTTTGTCAGTGCTGATTGGCCGTCTGAAATGTCTGGCATTTCTCGCACCCCCAGAACTCGGGTCGCACACACCCCCAGGGGGGTGCATGAACCCATGGATGATAAGCACTAATCTACAGCATCATCTGTTATGTTTACTGACGTGTATTTTCGTATTAATATATGTGAAAACAATTTGGAGTTCTTCGTTTATTTTCAATAAAAATGTATCTTATGTGATCCGTAGGTGCCAATAAATGTGTATAAATCTTATTTGTTACTACGTTAGTAATGACAGTGTTCAAAATAAATATTGTTCAAATAAAGCGCTGGTGTTTTTAAATAATTGAAGTTTCGTTTTGGACATTTGTTACTGGGGGCGGGGGTTTTATTATCATAGCCATTTCGCTCCACAAGAAACATAAGCCTTCAACGAACTCAAGTTAAGTCCTCCTGTCCTGGGTCATCATGTTAAGTCCTCCTGTCCTGGGTCATCATGTTAAGTCCTCCTGTCCTGGGTCATCATGTTAAGTCCTCCTGTCCTGTGTCATCATGTTAAGTCCTCCTGTCCTGGGTCATCATGTTAAGTCCTCCTGTCCTGTGTCATCATGTTAAGTCCTCCTGTCCTGGGTCATCAGTTAAAAGGTCTTTACATGCTGGCATCACCCCTTTAATTTCCAGTTCTCATCCCTGTGCTGCATTGTGGTCCCCCTCTTACCCTGAGAATTCCAGAGCAAGGACTTGCTTGTCATTCTAAGAGCAGATTTCCTCTCTGCATGTTCTTTGTATCATTAGCACCTTCTCATCTCTTGTTCCATTGGCGCGTGTCTGATTCCTTAGTCGCCTTTTACTGAATGGGTCACATCTCATGGAAAGACAAAACAAATTAAGAAGTCCTAGAAAACCCAGGAATGAAAAGAGACTTAATGAAGGAGATCAAAATTAGATAGCTAAAATATTTAGGCCATGTATAAAAAGACGTAACGCCTTACTGAAGACCATAATAGAAGGCAGAGTTGAAGGCAGACGTGCAAGAGGAAAATAACGTTATAAGTGGGAAGATAACATCAAAAGATGGACAAGAAAGAGTCTATCAGTGCACCATCAAGAGACGGAAGACGATGGAGATCCGTTACAGCCGACCATCGATGTGGAGATGGCAGCTGATGATCGTGTGTTACGGTGCTGCTATTGGTAGCTCTCACATTCGGGCGCCTGTAACACACGACTAGGGCCACTGGTTAGATGTTTTCTAAAACCCGGCTTAAAAATTTAACTAACCAACAAATATTTACGCTTTACCTTGGACCTATCATAGACTGGAAGGGAGGCATCAAAGAAGAGTTTGCTACTCGAAGAGCGGCAGCTGGGAGACTAATAAATCGAGGTTTCCTCGGCAAAAGAGAGATTAGCTAGAAGACGAAGATGGCTGTATACCGCTCCACCTATGTCCCAGTCTTGACATATGGATGCGAGTCATGGGCAATGACTACAACCCACAAAAGCCAGCTCCAAACCTCAGAAATGAGGTATCTGAGTACGGTGGTTGAAGTAACCAGAAGAGACACGGTCTGCAACTGGAACGGTCCCAAATACGATGGTTTGGCCATGTCTGCAGAATGGAAGAAGATCGGCTACCACGGCAAATATGGGAAACCAAGAACCAGGGATCCAGACCTCCAGGACGATCCAGAGTTCGCTGGGAGGACAACATCAGACAATCCCTGATGTGTCGAGGACTAGGTTGGAACCAGGCCAGGAGGAAGACCGCCGATAGTAAAGTATGGCGTTCTCTCTGGCAAATTTCTACACCCCAAGGTAGAAGAGGAACGACCAAGTAGGAAGTATGTTTACGCTGACAAGAAACTTTGCGTTTTGCTTTCCAAAGTTTGTTGTATCTTTCAATTCTTTGTTTTCCATGTTAGGAATTTGGCGTGAGCTCGCCTCTAATCATCTCTGTTGTTATTGATCCAGTGGTACTTGGGCTCTAGCCCTTCGGCCCAATCATCTCTGTAAAAAAAAAACACCAGAGCAGAATATCCCATACAAAAGCAGCATTCTATAAAATGGAAAGCATTTTATGTAACCATTCTTTGTCGATTGCAGTAAGACAGTAAACAAGTAGGAAAACACTAGAGGCCACAAAGATGTAGTTTTGAGGAAAAATGTTTAGAATACAACAGACAGCTAAAGAGATTAGTCAGGATCCCCTGAAAGAGGCCAATGCGCAAAGGAAACTTATTCCTTATGTTAGAAGGAAGCGATCCACTTTCTTTGAGAAAGAATGAAGGAAAACAAGAGATGGACAAAGAGAGATAATACTGGACAGTCTGACATCAAGGCACGGAAAGAAGTCACCAACAGAATAATATTGGAGATAGGAAGTTGTGGAGAAACATGATCAACTACGTCGTCATCAGTTCCGATAACTTCACGATAACTCAGGTTAATTAAGACCGACTATCTCAAGTCTGTTTGATCAGTGATAGCTGCCGATAAATTATATTGCTTTAAATAATGTATTAATCATTTATAAACAATGATCGAACTTAAATATTTATTATACGCGGAAAATTGCCCGGAGCCAAGCAATCGATAATCGATTTTTTTTCAACGGTGTAAGAACAGACACGCGCACTCTGGGATGACATAAAACTCAGTACGGCTGGGTACACGAAAATAGGTAAATTCGTTCTGCTAGGACAGACACAAATAAAATTGTCTACGTTACGGCATCACAGCCTTCGTTAGGGACACACTAAACGAAAACAGAATAAAAAGAAAGCGATAACTTAGTTAAATACACCTTTTTAAACAAAATAATGCAAATAAAGATACAACCCGAAATAGGAAATAGCTAACAATGCTCTCGTGAATTCCAGTGTGGGCAATGGTCATCGCTAACTATTTTACAGACTTAAATATGGGGGAGCTGGTCTGTGCTTAGGCGGTTGATTCCAATAGTATTCTCATGACATTTGTCTTCTTCATTCAGTGTTAATCTTGATAAATCTGCCGGCCTCTCGCCAAAGTGAAGTCCACAGTCTTATCCACGTCACACGCGGCAGTCCCATAGCTTCTGCCTGAGCTAAGCACCATCTGGCCAGGTCTGGCGTCGAAGGTCATCGTGGGCTGGGCAGGTTTTGAGAATGTGTTCAGTGGACTGGATTCCGGCTCCACACGGACATTCACTGGTGTGAGATTTCCTAAGGGTATAAAAATGGGCTAGTAATCTGAGGTGGCAAGTTCTCCGGCGTGAAATAATGGTCTACTGGTGTCTATGAAGCTAGTGTATTTGGTTTAATGTGTTGTCTATGTTAGAGTTACCGGACAATATCATAAAAAAGTAGAACATATTTATTTCAATAAATAAATGACAGTGAAACTTATTTTTTAGATGTCAAAAAATAAGTTCATCAAATGACCTTGATTTTGTATTTATTTGTATATTTCTGATGATTTTTCTTTAACAAAACTAGAAATACGTATAGACACATTGTTGTTACTCTTTGCATTATGCCAAGTACCACGTAACATTTTGTTACAAGTATCCCAAGCAAATGCAACGTATTTCTCTGAGGAAGTCATATGTTACAAGTGATTCAGTTAGATATTTTGAAATTGTTTCTGCTGTCTTACTAAGCGTATTCTGTGCCGTAATTAATTTGTACGGTAAACCACCAACTTTCAAGTGAAAATACTGAATACTGTAATTATTTAAAATATGTAGTCCAAGCAGTGTTTATTCACATCGCTTTTTCCTTCCAGTCTTTCAAAAAGTGTATCAATGGAGTTGTTGAAGTCGAATCAATGGAGTTTTTTAGTGCTGGCGTATAAAAATTTGTTGCCAATTTCTGAATCACGGGAAGCATTTTGAAGTACACTACACTGACTTGAAACTGCTGCGATGTTTCACAGCATGAAAAAGGCTTCTTCAGATGCTGTAAATTTGTTGTTGCCCTACAAGACGCCACTAAGCGTGATGGCCACTGACTGCTTTGACGGTCGGCGGCTAAGGATCAAAGAAGAAGAAGAAGATGCTGTAAAGTGGTGCGAGGATTCTTAAGATTTTTTAAAGGGGTGCAAGGATTCTTAAGATGTTTTAAAGGGGTGCGAGAATTCTTAAGGTGTTTTAAAGAGGTGCAAGGATTCTTAAGATGTTTTAAAGGGGTGCCAAGATTCTTAAGATGTTTTAAAGGGGTGCAAGGATTCTTAAGATGTTTTAAAGGGGTGCGAGGCGTCTTAAGATGCCGTAAAGGGGTGCGAGGATTCTTAAGATACAGTAAAGGGGTGCGAGGCTTCTTAAGATGCTATAAACGGGTGCGAGGATTATTCTAACGCACAATATACCCCAATTATAATCTATTGGGTTGAACAGGGTATAACAGCAATATAGTCGACGAAAGAACGAACGAACGAACGAAGATGCGGTAAAGGGATGCGGGGATTCATAAGATGCGGTAAAGGGGTGCGGGACCTCTACAGGGTTAAAAGCACTACTCTAGATAAAGCATCAGCTCTCTCATTCCCAGCGATTCTACAATGGGGGAATAACCACTGGAGGGCAAGGGTTGATATGACTGCCAACTTTAAAATAAAATGCGTCTCCGTGTAACAGTTTTAGACCACCAACGCAGTTGCTTAGTTAAGAGGGGAAGGGGGGCCTTGGAGACTGTTTTTTTTTTTAGTTTTAAAGAAGTGGGAGAAGATTGCAACAGCATCAGATGAGCTTCACTTGCCTCCGTTCATTCACCATCTCAGGAGTGTCTACCCTGTTCAACCTAACCTTTATAATCAGCGTATTTATGGTCATTTTTTTTTTCAACTTTGTGTGGCATTTACATCATAAAGTTATTTACAAGTGATAGTAGCAAGGAATGTAATATATTTACATCTGAATTGTGTTCCTTCGTTTAAGATTTACAGTATATTTCATTTAGAGGTTGTGATGATCACCTTTACCTATTGGCACCCCTCTCTTCTTCCCATTGCTTTGGCCTTCCCCTTAGACGTAACACCCCACGCCAGCTCCCACCGTCCCCCCCCCCCCCCCCCCCACCCCCCCCCCCCCCCCCCCCCCCCCCCCCCCGACTAGCATGTCAGTCCTCGAGCCCCGGACAGTACTTATAGTGTCGACCCATTCAGCACTTAAGCCACGTCTTTTCCTAAAAGGGCCCACTTCTGTTATATATTACTTATACACCTATGGTTACATTGTTATGACGGATGTTTTGTCAACTACGTGCTAAGTATTGCTTAGAACAGTGGTAGGCATCCCAGTGGGTGTGGGATCTACCTTATAAACACCCAGTTATCTAAAGGTCTACCAAGATAAAACCATGTCTGTTTTCAGGTTTCAGAGTATCTGTAATTTGGAAAAAGTCCATGCTATATTTAACTTTTATCTCTGCCACACTATCTGTATCCTACAGTCCCAGCAATCGAGCAGTGGGGACTTGAAAATTAAATGTTTTGCGAATGTTATATTGACTGCATAGAAAAGATGGTTTCTGTCTGATACAGTTGACGAATACAGTTAATTTAGTCTGCTAGCTTGTGGATTTTCACTGGGAATGTGGTGTCATTAGCTTTAAATCTGGGGACACCGCTCATTTAAATCTGGGGACACCGCTCCTTTAAATGCTGGTATAGTCACACCACACGGTCTTTTATAGTTAGAAATGCGCCCTAATATAACCGACGGACCATTTGTGTAGGTTGAACGGGCGCCTCGACAATACGAGGTAACATTTTATATTTAAAAAATCTAGTCCGAAATTTACCTAGGTTAAACATTCCCCCTACCCCCCACGGTCACATGAGATATACCGAATGATACTTTGGAATCTACCAGTAGCTGTAGATCGACATCGACTAGTTGCCTACTCCTGGCTTAGAACGTATTATATCTGTCCATGTGTGCGGGAGTCGAGCTTTCGAGACTTGAGCACCCGGAATAGGCGCATCTCCACACTGATAATTCAGCCACTGCTTAAAAAAGATGTAAATACGCCACTGCACCACTGAGATTACGCCCATGAAATTCTTCTTTTGCTCTCAGTAGTTGTTCATTATCATCATGTTAGTTTGTGCTGCTGATGGAGCATGGAACCATTACTACACCTGGACCTTATCAGGAAGCTACACCACGTGATCACATGATCTTGTAGCAGTAGTTTTTGTGACAATTTGTTTTACTTGATGAGGTTGTCAGCCCCTTGCACAGTCACGTTTTTGTCGCTTTGTACGTAGTGCCTGATGGTGTACTAGTCCTATTTTTTCTTCGTGTTGTCAGAGGCCCCACCCTGGGAACTACAGGAGGCCTGCTCTAGACACGGGTGACACTATAGCTGCCCCCCCCCCCCCCTTCCCTGCGTGAAACTCGCATCAATAACATTCATGTGTTGTTACAGCTGTGGTTTCTGTAGTGATATTTTGACGACATTGTTAGCCTCCTAGACAACCTCACATTAAGTATCACTTACGACATGCTTGAAGGAGACGTAATTCTGTTTTTTGTTTGCCCGTACAAAGACCCCATGGATCTACATGGATCTCAACACAACGCCATCTAAGGCAACAGTTTTTTTCCTCGGATCTCCCATTAATTGTGAAAAAAAAAACACTCTTCTCCAGTACCTCTGCTCATTACTCTTCTTTCTAGCCAGTCGCCTCCCGCTTCTCTCCAGCAAGACAAAATCATTTAATACCCGTTAGCTCCCCAAGGAGCATAGGCCTTCAACAAACACATGCCAAGTCTTCCTGTCACGTGCCATCAGCTCAAGTTATTTCCACTTTTTCCTCATCATTTTCACTTCTGTTCTCACCATCCTGGTTCACGGTTTTTTTTCCTGTATGTTCTCTTTGGCATCTCCACAGTTCTCTTCCGCTGTGGGTTTGGTGCAGTTGGTGTGATGTGAAACTATTCTCAACTGTTTATTCATATAAAAGATACTCATAACATTTCGAACTGAAACAAGTCGAACAGCAGTTCATTTTTTTTTTTTAATTCTACTCAAGCGCCCCCACACGAAAAACTTAAACTCTGAATGCCTTGATTCTATAACCCAGGGAAACAGTTATAACCTCGTGACTGGGGTGACTACAAGGTGTACTATATGCAAAGTGTCCATAAATTATTCAACCCATAATAGGCCTTAATAAAATCATTAAAATAATAACTATCTTAAAATGGTTTGCGGTAATTAATAACACAACTCAAGACATTTTTTTTATAACAAAGACTTAAAACAGATTTGAAACACACGATTGAAGAGACGTAAGCTTCCATAACGCAAGACATTCTTCTTAATGTTTGGAACGAAATCATCCATCGCCTTAATGTTTGGAATGAAATCATCCATCGCCTTGATGTTTGGAACGAAATCATCCATCGCCTTAATGTTTGGAACGAAATCATCCATCGCCTTAATGTTTGGAACGAAATCATCCATCGCCTTAATGTTTGGAACGAAATCATCCATCGCCTTAATGTTTGGAACGAAATCATCCATCGCCTTGATGTTCTGCATGCTACTAATGGGGCTCACTTGGAAGTTTAGTGAATCCTGGTTTACAGAAGTATTGACTCAGCTGTACCCACTCTACTTAAGCTTTCTGAAGTCTCCACCTCTCTCCAACAAAACTTCCACAAATTTGGTTTTTCTGAAACAAGTCTGGAAAACGGGGACAACACCATCAGAGTGGAACAAAGGAATAATTGTCAAATTGCCCAAGAAGGGAGATCTTGCAGACTGCAATAATTGGAGAGGAATCACTCTTATCTCAGTTCCCAGCAAAATACTAGGCAGGATAATTATACAGAGAATTTCAAAGGCAGTAGATCACAAACTGAGGAAAGAACAAGCAGGATTTAGAAAGAACAGGAGATGTGTAGATCATATATTCACTCTCAGGAACATTATAGAGCAGTGCTCAGAATGGCAAAGACAGCTTTACATTAATTTCGTTGATTTTGAAAAGACTTTTGACAGCATACATAGGGACAGTTTATGGAAAATACTGAGGGCTTATGGAATTCCAAGCTGCATAGTGTCAATCATAAAAAGCCTCTATGCAAACTTTACGTACAGTGTTGGGCAGAGCAACCTAACCTTCGAGGTGAAGACAGGAGTACGACAGGGATGCCCCTTATCAACCACTCTATTTTTAACAGTCATAGACTGGGTGATGCGCCAGACAACAGAGGGCAGTCCAAGAGGAATAAGATGGACAACATTTTCTACATTGGAAGATCTGGAATATGCAGATGACATTGCACTACTAGCACATTCACATCAACACATCCAGGAAAAAACGGATAGACTTAATAAGTTTAGCCAGCAGGTGGGCTTGAACATCAATTTAAAGAAGTCTGAGGTCATGACGCTCAATGTGAGCAATCCTGAGCCCATATCAGTAAGGAATAAGCAATTGGTACAGACAGATACCTTCACATACCTAGGAAGCATAGTAACACCAGACGGCGGGGCAGGCAAAGACATCAACATCAGAAAGAATAAGGCAAGAACAGCCTTCTTTAGCCTAAACAACATCTGGAAGTCCTCCCAATACAGCACAAGCACAAAATTAAGATTATATCAGAGCTGTGTGCTTTCTGTGCTTCTCTGTGGTGCGGAGTGCTGGAGAGTTGCAGAGAGGGAGATGTCGAAATTGTCCTCTTTTCACACAACATGCCTAAGAAAAATTCACCGAATCTTTTGGCCGAATACCATCACTAACCAAGATCTGCTTGCTCGTAGCGAGCAAGAGGACATGCACACCATCATGGCTGGCAGACGCTGGGACTGGGTTGTCGTGTCCTCAGGGGAGACCCCGATGCCATCGCGGGAACAGCTGTGCTTTGGACCCCTGGGGGAAGGCGAGAAAGAGGCAGACCAGGGACGGCCTGGCGGAGGGCTGTGGAGGCTGGGATGCAAGGGGTGAACCAGAGTTGGGGCACTGTGCGAGGGGTGGCCACCGACCGAGCAAGGTGGAATCAATTTGTTGTTGCCCTACAAGACGCCACTAGGCGTGATGGCCACTGACTGCTTTGACGGTCGGCGGCTAAGGATCAAAGAAGAAGAAGAAGAAAGAAGCTTCCATAACGCAAGACATTCTTCTTAATGTTTGGAACGAAATCATCCATCGCCTTAATGTTTGGAACGAAATCATCCATCGCCTTGATGTTTGGAACGAAATCATCCATCGCCTTAATGTTTGGAACGAAATCATCCATCGCCTTAATGTTTGGAACGAAATCATCCATCGCCTTAATGTTTGGAACGAAATCATCCATCGCCTTAATGTTTGGAACGAAATCATCCATCGCCTTAATATTTGGAACGAAATCATCCATCGCCTTAATGTTTGGAACAAAATCATCCATCGCCTTGATGTTTGGAACGAAATCATCCATCGCCTTAATGTTTGGAACGAAATCATCCATCGCCTTAATGTTTGGAACGAAATCATCCATCGCCTTGATGTTCTGCATGCTACTAATGGGGCTCACTTGGAAGTTTAGTGAATCCTGGTTTACAGAAGTATTGACTCAGCTGTACCCACTCTACTTAAGCTTTCTGAAGTCTCCACCTCTCTCCAACAAAACTTCCACAAATTTGGTTTTTCTGAAACAGGTCTCAATGACAAAATTACAGATGAAGAAATTAGGATTAATGGATTCACCACCATTCGCAGGGATTCTAACAGACAACATGAAACAGGGCTAGTCATATACATCTCAACATCTCTTCAGTACAGACGCCGTGATGATCTAGAACATACTGGCATTGAATGTATATGGCTGGAAATAAAACTTCCCAACCTGACCCCCGTTTTAATTGGTTACCTGTACCGAAACTCTAGCTCTTCTACTGTTTGGTTTGACGCATTCTCACGAATGATGGACAACGTTTGGGCTTCTTCGAAGGAAATTATTCTACTGGGTGATTCCAATATTGACCTTCACAAACCGAACAACACGTGGAATGATATCACCATCTCATACAACCTCACACAGTTAGTCAATCAGCCCACGAGAGTAACAGACTCATCTTCTATACTAATTGATCATATCTATACGACCTGCCCATAAAACATTATAGAATGCACAGTCACACAGACTGCAATAAGTGACCACAGTCCTATTTGCTGCACCTGGACGAGAAAAGGGTTCAAAGGACCTAAAACGGATCACATCACAGTCCATTACAGGAATTTCAAAAACTTTAACCTTCAATTATTTCTACAAGACCTGCAAATATCCCCTCTCTCATATGTGTACCAACTTCCGCATCCAGAAGAAGCCATAACATAATGGACACAATCTTTCAACAATGTATTCGACAAACATGTTCCTATAAAGCAAGTTCGTTTCAGAAACATCAGAAAGACCCCATGGATAACCAACGAAATATTATCAACAATGAGAGAGCGGGACGAAGCACATAAGCTCAAAGATTTCAGCAGGTATCGGATGCTTAGAAACAAAGTACAATACCTCATTCGTCAGGAAAAGAAACTACATTTCAGAAAGATGATTCAAGACAAAGCAAACAGCAAAGAAGTCTGGGCAGCCATTAGAACACTAACACACAAATCAAAGTCACTAAACTCTTTACCAAAAAGCTGCTCCCTCACGGCAACTCATTTTAGTAACCACTTCAAAACAGAAATTAGCCATCTCAAGTCGACACTAAATCCAATGGACTGCGATATTAGTAAATTGACAGCCTTCTGCAACACTGAACATACCATAACAGATCTTAGAGATATTCCTTTTCTAACAGTACATAAAGTTCTCAAATATATCTTGGCATTAAAGAACAACAATTCATCTGGGCTTGATGGTATCAGCAATAAGATTCTACGTTACGCTGCAGCCATCATTTGCGACTCAACCTATGTGTACAACCAATGTATTGCACACAACAACTTCCCCACAGCATTTAAATCTGCCAAAGTGTATCCTCTCTATAAATCTGGCTCACATAGCGATCCCAACAGCTACAGACCAATATCCCTTCTATCATCTCTTTCACAACCACTAGAGAAACACATTTACAACACCACATTTCAACACTTAACAACAAACAAACTGCTCCTTGAGAGCCAGTCAGGTTTCAGACCCAAACATTCCTGTCACACAGCTCTCACCAAAATGGCAGACAACCGGCTGTCGAACGTAAATGATGGAAAATTAGGTGGTGCTGTTTTTGTTGACTTCAACAATTTTATTATGATTGTATACTAAGCTGTTATGTTAACTTTATAATGTTGCATGCCTTTAAATTAATGCTTAAAGTAACATATGTGAATGAAAGGATATAGTATGCAAGATAATTGAGAGTGGAAGGGCAGAATGTTAGACGGGCTTGCGCGCCCAATTTTTAACCCTTCGAAAATATAGTTCGTTCGTTGTTCGTTCGTTCGTACTTAATTGAAACAAACAAGTTGAGTTATGTTATTAATTGCCGGACTCCGTGTTAAGATAGTGTCGTGAGGTGGTTTAAGAATATGATTGAGGGCAATTAAATTGCGAGTGAGATGTTTGACAGTAGACAGATATAGTTTGGCAAATGTGAACGGAGAGTGTTGTATGATAGTCAGGAGAGAAGATATATATTAAGTCTATTTATTCCTGAGGGCACTGGACATGAATCCGGCAACCTGGAGGACGAAGCTGCCGATCGCACCAAATGGCGATGCTATCTGCGGCGCCACCTCAGATTGGGCGAAAAGAAGCTCATACAGCCGGCAGAAGAGAGGAGAAAACGTCGAAAGGAACACCAGGAAAATAAGCAGCTGAGGGCTGTCACCTCAGGGGCGCATTCCCATAGTCAGTTATGACTGAAGGGGTTATTATTATTATTCCTGCCACACTCATTTAAAAAAAATGTCATACATACGCTCCTGGGGCACACACACACACATATATATATATTTTTATTTATAGATATATTGATATATGTGCGTCTGATCGGCAGAAAATTATAAGTCAAACGCATGACAGATAGCTCCTACAATAACGAATTAATTTAGGCTTATAATGGGGTGAATCATGTATGGGCACCCTGTATTTCTTACCAGGACAAAGAACGGGTCTACGTTGCGATTACAGGGCCTTCGTCAGGGATAGACAAACTCAAGCAGTAGAGGGAAGACATTGAGACATAATCTAAATGGTAAAGACAGTCCCATAACAGATACTGCCGGGGGGTGAAGTGTTAGAGACTTGACTTTACTAGGTCCAGCTTCGAGAGGCGGGGGTGACCGGTTCCCTTCCTCTGTCTTTACCTTCTCCTACTCAAGAGCATAGTCAGATACCCATTCACATCTGGAGCGGAATGGCACAGAGTTTCGAACCTTGTACCTTTGCCGCGAGAGGCCAGCGGACTAACCGTCCAATTGGACTCTCCAGACATAATCTAGAAAGGCGTAAAATATTAAGGGTACTGAATACAGAAATTATAACAGCATTATGAACGTGGGGCATTTTACTGCGTCAGATTGTGATCAAAAGATGGGAGAGATCAACAAATCCATGCTAAATAAAGATTTGCATTTTACGTGCTTCAGACGTGAGCTCAAGCAAAGACATCAATAACCAAATGAATAAAGCCAGAATAACTTGTGTCAATCTAAAACAAACATCTGGAAGATTTGCATAAGGCACAACCTCATCATGCTACAGAAACTACTGCTGAAAGATCATGTGAACACTTGATGGAGGATTCCCTTGAGGGGACCAGCTTCTGTGGTAACTCCATGATCCATAAGGTTCAAAAATGAAGATGATGATAAATAATAACATTACACAGATTTCCTGGCTACACGAATGGCGGGTACGTGTAAATATGCACCTCTGTCTTAGATTTATGCAAAATAGTAGAGAACGATATACATTTCATGAAAATGTGTAGTCAAACGGATCTCCGAGGTACAAAATACAAAGATGTAGGTAAGAATTCATCACATTTATTGCTATTAATAGGTTGGACTACATGCGTGATGGAGATTGTCCAATTTCGCCAAAATAATTATCGATACATCGGCCCATTTCGTCACCCAAGTCGATACGCCTTTAAATAATGATTGGGAGACGGCGTAATCAAACGTTTATTTGGAATTTTCGTTGTGTATTTGTTGTACGTGCCAATGGCAAGATTTTAAAGATATCCGTATATTTATTTTAATGTGATAAAAGAGATGTTAATTAGACAAATTTCATTCCGTTGCTTTTTCCACTTCTCCCCAAGTCATTTTTGACGGGTTACTACGTAGTTTTATAGCCAGTGTACCCACAGATATCCAGTGAAGGTGGGGGGTGGAAAGGTAAGAATGAACAGACCACAGTAGAAATATTACTGTCATCATGACGTGAAGCAGATGGAGCACATCAACATTCGTTACCGTGGTTTTTTTTTTTTTTTTTTTGGCTAGTTACTCGCTTGTTTCTTATATTTATAATCATCACTTTTGCGTTTGGCGCGCACAATTGATAATATTTATAATTGTCGGTTCTCCGGCGATTTACGGTGTTTGACTTGAACATTTTATTATATTTATAATTGTCTCTTATCCAGCTATCTACGGTGTTTGACTCGCTCAGTTGATTATATATTTATAATTGGCACATACGTTATTGTGTACTCTCATAACACGACGTAGGCATAACAATGCCAGTAAATGCATTCTTGCTTGTCTAATAATTCAGTGGCGCTGGAAGATAAATGGGTCTCGCTAGCGCCAAAGTTTCTCACAATTACTGGCTTACAGTTGACAACTGCTACAACCAAACACTTTGCATCTAAGCTCCGCGTGAATCATAGGCCTTCAGTTCATGACATACTGTCCAGTTTTGCACACTTTGTAGGTTTTTTTCCTTTTTAAAACTCTGTATTTATATCCAGGGTTGTCCAACTGGGTCAGATGTTAACTTCTGCTAAAGCTACTTCTGCTTTATCTTCTTGTTCTTCTTCATAGTCCCCATGGATCATGTGACCTCAAGTAGTTCTTGTAAAATCGCCAGCCTTTTGCCAAATTTGTCCAAGTTCGTTCAGTGTCTTCTTTATGTCTGCCTGCAGCGTGTTGCCATGTTTTTTAGAATCTCCCTGTTTTTCTTGTTTACCCTGGGGAGTCCAAAACTAAAACTGCATTGTGATGCCATTATCTGGTTTCCTTGATGACTTATCAATCTTCAGTGTTATCTTCCCCTCACCTCTTGTTTTACTGGCTCTCTCCGTCAGTTCCACACTAGTGATCGTCAATTCCACACTAGTGATCGTCAGTTCCACACTAGTGATCGTGTCATATTACTTTAATTCTTCTAATTATGTACAGTCACTCATTTATGAAAGTCTGTCGCTGTGGTTCTCGATTTGTTTGTCTCCGTGTTTCAGAACCTTGCAGTAAGACTGACTTGACATTTGAGCTGAAGATTCTTATTTTTGTGGTGGACTTGAGGGAAACTGTTGTTAATGTTATAAGGCAGTTCTTATTGTGAAATCCCCAGGATAAAGTAAATAAAGAGAGACAGACAAACACGCGGAGAAGAGAGGACACAGGCATGAGAAGGATTTTAAAATGTCGTGGAAAGACCTTGAGAGGATGACACAGGATAGAAAGGATTGGCGTGCATTTGTTGATGGTCTCATGATGATGATGACTGTGATAAACGAGCGCCAAGGCCTTATAGCTCTATCTATTCCTACATCTCTCGTATTTTATTTTCTTCCACATTTGTGCTCTTTCATCCCACATTTGCTATTTCATCGTTTTGATTACTCGCGACCGGTGTCTAGAGAACCGCATTTGTTCTTTCATCGGTGGTAAAATAAAGTCTTTTGATTGAGTCCCCATACCTGACATCATCGTTTGAAGTCCACATTGCATCGTGATAAATCTGGTGAAAACACATCTGGTCATCCAAATCAGACATCTGGGCATTATACAATTTCTGTGGACTGTTGTTATCTTTGTTGCTCGGCCGCTGTCCATACAAGCGACGGGTCACCACATTGGACGCCCAGCTTGGCCAGGTGAAAACGTCTCATGCTGTTTAAACCAACCGGCACGTAAATCAATAGGCGGCGCCACAGAGGGGACATGTTAGCATGCTGGCGACAGTGGACGGAGGTAACAAAGAGTGCCGCCAACACACGGAGCGATAGACAATCAGAGAGTAATGTGACAGCACTTTTGCATTGGCCATCCAATTATCTCAATACCTGTTTGTCAGGCAAGCCAGGCAACGAAAGTTGGTCGCGAATTACCCCACCCACTTTTGGACTGACAGGGGACAAGCGCGATCCTTGGAATGAGTGACCAGAGGGTCTCTTCGGTATTGGTTGTAAGGGCGGAGTTGCACGTCACCGGTCCAAGGAACCCACATTGGACTTCTAGAGATATAATATACAGCGTAGCTCGCTAGAGAGAGGAGTCCAGTTTTTACATTGTGAGGTAGAGATTAAATCCCTAAAACGCCTAGCCTAAATACACGTGTTTATTCTAGTGGATAATAATTCATTTATGTGGTGAATTGTTTTCTTAAAGGATTTTGCGAAGGGAAAAGAAGGTTAGTAGATCTTATACAGATTATTAATACATTTTCTTATTCCTTGTTTAGTTTAACCTAACGGATAAATGTGTGAAAGATAGAGTTTCAATTAATTCTTTTCATAACTGATTAATAAAATCAGAAGATTTTCCTAGAAGATGATAGGAGGTAATTAATAGTTCATGCTTCACCTTCATCATCATCACAATCTCCCATGCGCACACACTCTCATGCACAAGATATTTAACATCATTAGAATTGAACTCAGAGAGAGATAAATAATGAGCAGTAGTCTAAATGAAAGTCAACCAGTTACGTTAAGTGTGAAAACTTACGAAGACTTTTGCGTGTCTTCAGTTCATCAGAAGTCTGAGTCTACACGCAACGTGTCTGACGTCTAATCAGAAATAAGTTATCAAAAAACGGACATTTGGCTAGCAGAATTCGCCATAGGACATCTTTCATTCCTCAATTAAAAAGGAATATCGTCTCACCCACAATTCATAAGGTGGACGCAGCATTTTTCGTCACCATATACTGCTAGCTCACAAGTTCAATACATAGTTATCACAAGTTCAAATCACTCAAAAGCTTATTATCTGAAGTCAAGCTAAAGAGCTCAAAAGTGGAATCTCATATTTATACCAAATGCAACAGACTCTTAAGCGCATTCTATGAAGCAGACTCTAAAGTATATTTTATGAATCACGACTACATACTCAAGATAATGAGTCTACATATCACTAACATTTCGTGAAGAGATAAACATAGACAATATATCCAGAGCCGCCCTCTATCATATCATATATTATAGATATATTTATATATATAAGCCTAATCTATGATATAGTATTCTCCGTCTTACATTATTATGGAACATGTTACTATCTCGTGGCAGTCATTAAAAATTACCGATCAACACATGTGGCTGATTTGATCGTACAACAGAGAACCCGATGAAATAAATTATAACATAAACCAATCTTTGCGTCGATTTTGCATATGGTAATACAATATGTCCGGCATCCACATTATATTCTAGCGAGATTTCACTTTACCTACTCTAATAGTCATGTCAATTGGACCGCTAATCCGGCAATTAAACACGTCGGCTTTCATGCTTTTTAATGAAGAAATTCCGCCGATCCTTAGACCTAACGTTCTTGAGGGTTACTTTGCAAGTTTGTCTGACTTTTTTTGTTTCATATGCCAGTACCCTCGGGAGATTAGACAACAGACTTTTTGTTTCATATGACAGCTATTAACTGTTGATCAACACTACAGAGATATACTCAAACAGTGAAGGAATAAATATATATATATATCGTCAACGTTCTCAGTACGACAACAGTTTTAATCAGAACGTCCTCGGCTTAGAGATACCCCACTCGACATAACGTATGACATGACAACCTGGGACATTTTATGCATACATGTGAATCATCGTATCCATGAGAATCATTTAGAGACACATGGGCTGTGTAGATTACTCACCATTTTGGTAACACGTATCATATCACATCATCATCATTTCGCTTTACACCAGTTCATTCTTAATTAACTACTACTTAATTAACTGCAATTTTAATATCTCATCTGTGTGTTTTGTGTGAATCGTCTTTTACCACCATCACGTTCTAACCATTACTAACCCTATATGTGTGGATATTTCATTAATAAACCCAATGATCGTTTGATCATTATCTAGTTTGTTAATGTATCGCTCGTGCTGTCGGTGTTACATATTCACATATAGGAACATTTCTCTACTCAGATGAGGTTGGGGGCTTTTTCTGTTACGGGATCTAAGGGCAGAAGCTAAGGTCGTGGGGAAACAGAACTCTTTCCATAATTAATTAGAAAACATTGTCCAGTGGAAAGCATTCGTATTCCCGTCTTCTTGTCCGTATCTCGAATAGGTCTTTATTCTTTCTTAACGAGCCAATTTCTAGAGACTTTCTACCTAATATCTCATAGGCTATTCCTGGCAAAAACTACTGTTGTAGTTGCCCCAATACGCACCACACGACAATGACGATGGGTATAAAAGACCATCATGTAGCACGTAATCATTAGGTTAATCTCACACACCCCCTCCCCCTCCTTTAATCCAGTCATCATTTTTCACCTGTCCTGACAAAGTGACAGTTTACCTGAGTGCTGCACGTGTTTTCTGTGAGCAGTCACCACCAGGTACATGTGCATTCATTGATTCAGAGATTCGACTTGAGTACTTTTATAACCGGTATTTTTCCATGAGGGCAATCACTTGTCTCCTGGCAACGGCTGACGAGACCAAATATAGCACCACAAAATCGATCAGAGAACACTAAATGTGTAACATAATGAGTGGGCGTCTAGTGATAGCTTCACTTTTTCTTCACTCACAGCAGTCATTTTTACCCCTCACTTCTCTCAAACTAGACAAGGCCTTTAACTGTAATTCCTTCCCTTCAATTATCTGTATCCCATTAAAGCCCATGGACGTTTACAAATACGCGTGTACGTCAATAAACGAATGTAGGTCAATAGGCACTCCAATACAGGGGGGGCATTTATCGTCGTTGTCCTTATTTACATCGCCTAGAGAATGGAACCACCACTCCAGCTGGCCACCTTGCTAGAACCCTACACCAAACATTCACATAGGCTTGTAGTGGTGGTCTCTGTAGGTGTTTGTTGTGCGTGATGATGTTGCCAGCCTCGTTCACAACCTCACATTAGTGGCCTTGTACGACATGCCTGAGTGTTCAGTGGTCATATTCTTTCATTTTCTCATCAGAGAACCCCTCCCCCCGGGACTACACGGGGTAAGGAGAACATTAGAGAACATAAAAGTATCAGAAGGGATTTGCTTACCCGGGAATTGAACCATGGACCATTAGAATGACGCCGTCGCCTTCACTGCGGGAGTGAATCGTGAATGGACACCGAGCCAACTTAGCACCCCATTAAAGTGCCTTATTGGCGGAGGTCATTCTCACGAAAGTTATTTTGGTGATTGAGTCTATAAATGGCTGGGGCATTCTTTTCCATAGTTTGGTGTAGTGTCGTGACAATAACTACGGCTAATGAATCACAGTTCCTGGCAGATCACGGAGGTTAATGAATCAGAGTTCCTGTCAGATCTCGGAGGTTAATGAATCAGAGTTCCTGTCAGATCACGGAGGTTAATGAATCAGAGTTCCTGTCAGATCACGGAGGTTAATGAATCAGAGTTCCTGTCAGATCACGGAGGTTAATGAATCAGAGTTCCTGTCAGATCACGGAGGTTAATGAATCAGAGTTCCTGTCAGATCACGGAGGTTAATGAATCAGAGTTCCTGTCAGATCACGGAGGTTAATGAATCAGAGTTCCTGACAGATCACGGAGGTTAATGAATCAGAGTTCCTGGCAGATCACGGAGGTTAATGAATCAGAGTTCCTGGCAGATCACAGAATGAGATCAAGAGAATTAATTAATGTTTGACTTAAAAGGTACCTATAGTCCCATAGCAGATATGGGAGTGAAGTGTTAGAGACTTCAATATACTAGATCTCAATTTTTTTTTATGTGGTGGCTAGTTGTCTTCTTCCCTGCCTTTGCCTTCCTTAAGAGCAAAGTTAGTTACCCATTTACAGCTGGGTAAACGCAGCGTGACGCTACCTGGGTTCTAACCTCCATAGAAGCATCGATTCTTCAAGAACTGATATGGTTCTACTGACCTGGTCATGCAAGGGGACGCAGCAATGAAAGAGCTGACAGACTAGCTTCAGAGGCATCCATAGAAGGTCAATTGGCCATGGATAAGGAAGAAATACTGAGGGCAGTTCATGATCGCCCTATTAGAGAATGACACTACAATCGATGAATCATCAAGGCAAAGATTGCTGGATAATCAAACGTAAGACCAGCAGAGATGACGTATGAGAGGACGCATCCGCCGTGTATACAACCAGTGCACAACAGGAACAATTAGCATTCATACCCTTCGACATTTGCTGAGGGAGACTGAGCACCTATGAGTTTGCTCTGAGTGCAGTTACGTCATTTCTGATTAACATTAACATAACCCGGTAACTTTGCCTCGAGAAACAATCGGTGTAACCATTCTCCTGAGAGGAAGACAGCGCTGTGGAAGGCAACATCAAAAGATGGACAGAAAAGAATCACCAGGACAAGAGACAGAAGACGTTGGAGATCCATTACAGCCGATCTTCTTTGTGGAGATGGTACCTGATCTGATTTGACTGACGCATGCTCTATGGGTCGCTCTTGTCTAAGATCAGGAGATAGATGTAACAAATAGTGTCTGAGTATTTCTTCTATGACTGGTATTGGTGACGATGATGTGTGTCGCACTGTCTATACAAGCGGCGGTGTGTTTCTGGCGCTTCTGTGTCATTTTGTGATCATTTTTAGCTGTGACAGTCTGTGTTTAAGTGGGTTGTTGTTGTTGCCTGCTGTCACTTTGGTCAGACGATCAAAATGGTGGTATTGGTTCCCTGTCAGAGTCGAGTTAATTGTTTTGTTTTCATGTGTCACGCACGGTTACTTCCTCTTGTTTCTTTATTTTGATTTATCTCATACTTTCTTTCTTCAGTTTCTACTCTGTTTTATCTTCCTTTCTTGTGTTCTGTCTTCTTTCTGTCGATCTTCTTATTGTTTCTTTTTTTTACTTCCTTCTTTATTTCTTCTGTACTTCTGTCTTCCCATTTATTCTTGTTTCCTTCTGTTTTCCACTTCTTCCTTATTTCTTACTTCGTTTTTCTCCTCACCATCTTCTTGTCTAATTCTTCTTTCTTTCTTTATTATTTTTCTCCTTCTTTAATATTATTCTTCTACTTCTTTCTTCGGCTTCCTCTTCTTCTCTTTTCTCTTCTACGTGTCATGATCTTCTTTGTTTTACTTGCTTCTCTTTTCTCTTCTACATTTCATGGTCTTCTTTGTTTTACTTGCTTCTCTTTTCTCTTCTACATGTCATGGTCTTCTTTGTTTTACTTGCTTCTCTTTTCTCTTCTACATTTCATGGTCTTCTTTGTTTTACTTGCTTCTCTTTTCTCTTCTACATTTCATGGTCTTCTTTGTTTTACTTGCTTCTCTTTTCTCTTCTACATTTCATGGTCTTCTTTGTTTTACTTGCTTCTCTTTTCTCTTCTACATGTCATGGTCTTCTTTGTTTTACTTGCTTCTCTTTTCTCTTCTACATTTCATGGTCTTCTTTGTTTTACTTGCTTCTCTTTTCTCTCTTCTACCTGTCATGGTCTTCTTTGTTTTACTTGCTTCTCTTTTCTCTTCTACATGTCATGGTCTTCTTTGTTTTACTTGCTTCTCTTTTCTCTTCTACAATTCATGGTCTTCTTTGTTTTACTTGCTTCTCTTTTCTCTTCTACATGTCATGGTCTTCTTTGTTTTACTTGCTTCTCTTTTCTCTTCTACATGTCATGGTCTTCTTTGTTTTACTTGCTTCTCTTTTCTCTTCTACATTTCATGGTCTTCTTTGTTTTACTTGCTTCTCTTTTCTCTTCTACATTTCATGGTCTTCTTTGTTTTACTTGCTTCTCTGTTCTCTTCTACATGTCATGGTCTTCTTTGTTTTACTTGCTTCTCTTTTCTCCATATCCTTCCTCTCTTCTTTTTTTGTCGTCATCATTGTTCTCATTATTCTTGTCCGACTTTGTCTCTTCATTATCTGTATTCTTTTCTTTCTTTTTAAAAAAAAAAAAATTCTTTTTCCGTTCTACTTTCTCTTTTGTTCTTTCTGTGTTTTCTACTGCATCGTTTTTGTCACCTTTTCTTTGACTACTTCTGCTGTCCTAACTCCTCCTAATCAATCAAATTCTTCTAAATAATTGATGGCCTGTCATCAGTTCGTCTTTTTCCAGTTAATCCAGATGTGTTTCTTCTGTGTTGTCTCACCATCTTCTTTGTCTTTGTCGTCATCGTCTGTTGGACTAACAATCTTGACGTGTCATTATCGGTACGGGATGTAGACGTCATGCGTGCCAGTTTGTAATCTTGGCAGGAATTTTGCTATTCTCAAACTGTCTCGTCACCATCTCAGCTGGTTGGTTTCCTCTCTATCGATTTCCATCCTGGCTGAAAGGCCTGGAAGTAGAGGTTTTGTAGGTGGTAAGAAAAGACGAGAGAAAGATGGGTGGGGGAGATGTAACTTTAGCCTATAAAAGAGCTGGACAACTATTGGGAAAAAGGTTACACCCCAGGCGTGTCCAGACGCAGTTATTACAACATAGACACGAGGAGGCAATTTTGAAGATAGCGGTAAAGCGTAGGAGTGTACGGAAGGAGGCAAAGACTAGAAAATTGATGCGCCCACGCGGAACCTAGAAAAGTGACGCTTATGACGCACGTATCTTTAAGCAGTAATTTAAAACTGAAAGTAATATATATATATATATACCTGTCACAAAAAGTAGGAGATATTTTAAGATGGTATGTATTATTTTACAAAAGAGTGGATTTCGTAATTTAATGATTGTATGGACATATCGAGCACGCTCTTCTCCACTCTCACGTGCAGTATCATGTTGACCTGGTGACTCGTGATGAGTAAGCCAATCCCAAGAACAGAGGTGGGGCCCATCCGTAAAGTTCACACATTATTCTTTTTCACAAAAATGCGTGTATCTCTGGTTTGATGAACACTACTCACCATGGACAGGTATAAAAAGATTCTGCAACAGATAAAATTTCTTTTCTTCGTCATGGAACGTTTGACAGAACAGCAGAGATGGATAGGCATAGGCATGTTGTAAACCGGAAGTCGGCAAGTGGATTTTGCTCGGAACCTCAATGTTTTACAGTCAGTTGTCAGCAGACTGTGGAACAGGTATCAAAATTTCCGCACAGTGGCTGATCTGCCTCGGGCTATTGAGCATTTGTGGGACCTCCTGAATAGACGCGTCCAACAACGTCCAGCCGCTCCACAGACTCTTCAGCAGTTATCCCAGGCCCTTCAGCAGGAGTGGCAGAGAATTCCTCAAGACAACATCAGAAGGCTTATTTGCAGTATGAGACGTCGTTGCAATGCATGTTTAGCGGCAAACGGGGGCCCTGCACGTTTTTAGAAATATTGGAATATTTTTGTGAAAATGAAGTACCTACCCCGCCTTGGTTGCAGTGCGACTAAAATCATGTGAGTAAAGCCATAACACTTCTTATACCGCAAATGTCTTTTTATGATGCTCAAGTTTACTTGTACGAAGGAATAAATGAACTAATTTGAAATGTATTGTCTTTGGCTAACTTTTAAATTCAATATCCCCTACTTTTTGTGACAGGTATATTTAAAAATAATTATGTAAAATGTAAGACTGAGGTAATATGTACTTAAAATTGTAACCATGCGCCACATGTGCTGTACCAATGTTGGTCCTTCTGGACCATGGAGTGACGACTGTAACTGGTCCCAGTGCAGGAGTTATGCACCAAGCAGTCACAAGCTCGTGCAGCTGTCGTTCCTGTAGCAGTGTGTTCCAGCATGAGGTTGCCAACCTCATGCTCGTACACCTGTCGTTCCTGTAGCAGTGTGTTCCATGTTGAGGTTGCCAACCTCATGCTCGTACACCTGTCGTTCCTGTAGCAGCGTGTTCAATGTTGAGGTTGCCAACCTCATGCTCGTACAGCTGTCGTTCCTGTAGCAGCGTGTTCCATGTTGAGGTTGCCAACCTCATGCTCGTACAGCTGTCGTTCCTGTAGCAGCGTGTTCCATGTTGAGGTTGCCAACCTCATGCTCGTACAGCTGTCGTTCCTGTAGCAGTGTGTTCCATGTTGAGGTTGCCAACCTCATGCTCGTACAGCTGTCGTTCCTGTAGCAGTGTGTTCCATGTTGAGGTTGCCAACCTCATGCTCGTACAGCTGTCGTTCCTGTAGCAGTGTGTTCCATGTTGAGGTTGCCAACCTCATGCTCGTACAGCTGTCGTTCCTGTAGCAGTGTGTTCCAGCATGAGGTTGCCAACCTCCAACCTCATGCTCCTCATATTAATCGTCCTGTCTGAGGGCACTGTAGTCTGTAGTCCTATTATTTCTTAGCCTCATTAGAGACCACCTCGAGCCTCGATTGGCAGAGTGGTTAGAGCGTACCTTCTGGAAGCAAAGTTACCGGGTTAAAAACAAAGTAGAACCCGCTCGTCTTCCCAGCTCTAAATGGGTACACGACTCTGCTCTTGGGTTAGGGACGGCAAAGGCATCGAGAAAGGGAACCAGCCACCACACCTCTTAAAGCGAAGACCAAGTATAGTGAAGTCTTTAACACTTCACTTCCTTCGGTATTATCTGCTATAGAATTTACTTTCCTTTTTTTTCCATTTTTGTCGTCAAGCGACGTGGGAAAGGCAAGTTGTCGTTCTTGGACAAACATAAAGGTATGTTTTCAGGCACTCGTAAGAAATAAAGAAGTAGAACACTTGGACAACAGAAAAACAACAGACGTGAGTGGCTTACACAGGACTCGAACCCAGGACCTTCCGTGCGACAACCCCGCCTAGCTATGTAAGCGAATCACACTATCCTCCCTGCCATCTAGGCATCACCAAAAATGATGCTTCGATGACGGGTCATTAGTGCGAACCGCAATCAAAAGGAAAAAATATGACTGAACGCGTGCTTGAAACTAGCAAGGCTAAAAGACGCAATTGGTGGGGAAAGGAGGAAAAGTCACGTCCCCAAGTTGACACAAGGTAAAGAAATCGACAAAAGGGACTTTAGCTATTATACGCAACAGTCATTTCTTGGACGCTTTTGCGATAACTTAGTCCGTTTATTTGAATTCAGCGGCAAACGCAGTATAGAAGATGCTAGAAATATTTCGAAAAACCAACTAACCTTGAAAAGTAACTTTTTTCTTAATAATGATGTTAGGAATATAAAACCTAGCTGGCCGGATGGCCCATCTTGAGCAGTGAAATAATATGCTTTCATTTATACAGACGGATAGATAATAAGAAAGATATTGACAAAAGACTGTGTTGTTCATATCAGCGAGCATCTGCATTGAAACAAAAAATGTCCCTAATTTTCAAAAAACTGTAGCCTTGAGACTCAAGTGCTAAAATCTAGTTGGAATGAAAGAGACGGGATGGGATGGTGAACTGTGGCTAAAAATAACTTTAAAGGCAAAATTGTGTAGGGGAAGGCGGAGTTGGTTCAAAACACAAGTGTGTTTTTTTTTTGTGAAACGCAAGTAGAGACAGACGGACCAACAGACAATAAAGCATACTTGACTGAGGTATGACTGAAATGACTTTTTGGTAGGAGGTTTGAATTTGAAAAGGAAAAAAGGCGGTGATTGGCCATAGATGAATATATTATCGGCGCTCAGACGCGCATTTTTGCCATTCGTCATAAGTTGTCCTAGTAGACACAGTGAATTATTTAGTGGTGTAATTCCCAGAAGCTAATTGAAATATTTAGAGGGACGCCATACTAAAGCCAGCAGCTCAGCTGAGTTTTGCTAGCAATTAACTGTGTTCTATATTCATAATTCTGAACTGTGAGTTTTTATTTGGCACCAATGTGGTGTCAAATGAGGTGTTGAATATTACAAGAGTGGACCCGTGCAGTTTATATTTTGGCAGAGCAGCCTGATATTGCCCCCAAGCACGGAGAGGTGGGGCCACCTGATTCCAGCACCAGATTACTCATTCAAGATACGTGAGCGTCTGGACTGCTGAATACTCACCAACTTAATTTCTAACACACCAATTATAATATCATCAATAAATGGACAATGTGTAGTCGCCATAGACAAGGAGTGATGAGGTCACCCCAACAGCACATCCATTAAACATTCTCCCAGAAAAATTACAACTATAACCAATAGTAATATTAACTAGTATTGTAAAATACATATGTACACACCTGTCATTTATTATGCCATATATTCATGCATTTCATTAATAATTGCAAAACCTTTCATATGTTCTGACCAAAATAAAACCTTGGTTCAGAACAAATAAACGTAAAGAAAATTTATTATCAAAAATTTTACACAGCTTGAGTTAGTTCAGTGTGTCATAACATTTTATTAATATTATTAGACTTATTAAATATCTGTGTGTGTGTATGTAAACTACCACAACACATTACATATCATACCCTAGAATTTTAACGTAGCCACATTCATTAGAAAAAAAAAATATAGGTGTGAGGTCGTAGTGGTAGCAAGAAGGGCCTTCTGACAATTCACAGCTACATTTATCTCAGGAGCCTTCACAGCTGACCTCATGCATCACATTAAGTAATATCACAATCATACAATACCATCAATCCACTACATATATTGGGGTCTCTTGTCCCGGGATAATTAGCCTATCAATAATATTAGGATCTCCTGGGGGGAGAAATAAATTAGGGGAACACATTTTAAAAATTAAAAGTGTCCCTGAAAATTAAAGTTGGTGAATCTTCACAGCCAGTGGTAGTTAATTAATTAATTAATTAGAATTATTTTAGACTAGAGTAATTATAATTACTTTAGTGGTTGGAAATTTTACTTTGCTCATTGCTAGAATTGTTTAAAAAGTATGGCGGAGCTGGCCAAATTCAGATCAGCTGCTGTGCTAACGGCCAATTAATTACGACTAAGGGAGCTGGAGCTACAAGGCCAGGCTCCTGAAAATTGTGCCAGCCCTTTTGCCTCAGATGCTACGCCCAGTCTGGTAGCCTCAACATCAGCTATGGGGTTTCATTTAGACCATTTTGTTGAAAAAGACGAAGACATAGAGGGGTACCTAGGACGTTTTGAGTTATTAGCTACTACATATGGGTTAGAGAGAGAGAGGTGGAGTTTAAAGTTATCACAGGGACTGAGAGGTACTTCTTACGAAGTCTTCGCAAAAATGAACAGAGAAGACCAGCACAATTATGACATGTTAAAGCAGGCTTTGTTATTGAGGTACGAAAAAAATGGTGAATTTTATCGTAAGAAATTTAGAAATGCCAAACTGTCGTCTGGGGAGACATACCACCAATTCTCTGCCAGACTGGAAACCTATTTGGAGAAATGGACTGCTCTGGGGAAGACCCAAGATCTTAAAGAAATGATCATGATTGAGCAATTGAGAGAGTCCATGGCTCCAGACATGAGAAAATTTCTCATGGAACAAGGTGCAGAGAAGTTGGGGGAGGTTTTAAATGTCGCTGAGAGGTATCAGGCAGCCCAGGCAGAGGTAAGTGGTGCTAAAAAGAAGCACATAGGCAATTTTAAAGCTCCACAGCAATTTAATAAATTTGATAATAGAGAGCAGGGAAATAAAGGTAGGACAAACTTTGAGCGGCCAAGAAATGACTACCGAGACAGAAACTCACAGTTCAATGACCAAAAATCCAATGAAAGAAAACCGTTTAACCAAGGAAAAAGATGGTGTAAATGGTGCAAGAAAGATAACCATAACACCGAATTTTGTAGAAGGAAACCTTCAAACATTGCTGCAATGAAGTCGGGGACTCAAAGATTAAAGGTTAATCCTAAGGGACAGCAGGAACCTTATCACCCCCCAGTTTGTGAGGATGTTATTTGTAATGGGGTCACCATAAGGTGCCTTTATGATACAGGTTTGGATTATGATTCAGTTGTGAAGTCTAGCTTAGTGGACCCAAGTCAGTATACCACAGAAACAGTGGAAATACAAGGGGCATTTAAGGACATACTACTCATGACACTTCCCATCGCAAGGATAACGGAGAAAACTCGCTATGTGGAAGGAGAAATCAGAGCAGCAGTGATAGATGAACCAATCTACCCTCTGATATTGGGGTGTAGATACGTCTTCTTGGGGAATCCCGAGAGACCTGTGATCATGGCGACAGTGCAGACCAGGTCACAGAAGAAGGAGGAAGAAGGTGAACCTATAAATGCTCATCCAGAGGAGATGAGGAAGGCGCAGGCTGAGGATAGGACACTCAAGCCATGTTTTAAAAAATTGCCCAAATGCCACACACCTCCGAGCAAGGGGGAATATTTTATGAAGAATAAATTATTATACAGGAAGGCCGGAACTGGAATAAATGGTCACAACCAGCTGGTTCTTCCCACTTCATATAGGAATAAAGTGATGGAACTCGGGCATGCGATTCCCTTCAGTGGTCACATGGGGATCAGCGCCACAGGACAGCGTATAGCTTGTCATTACTTCTGGCCAGGGATAACGGAGGATATAAAAAGATATGTCAAATCCTGCCCAGAATGTCAAAGGGTAGCTCCAAAGCACTGGACTGCTCCTGCAACTCTAGGGGAAATGCCCATAGTGGGAACACCTTTTGAGAGGGTTGCAGTGGATATTGTGGGACCTCTCACTCGGACCAAGAGGAGGAACAGTTACATCCTTACTCTGGTGGACACTTGTTCTATGTGGGGAGAGGCGGTAGCCCTGCCATCAATTGATTCAAAACATGTAGCAGAGGCACTACTTACAATATTTACCCGATTAGGATTCCCGCATCAAATCTTGACGGATAATGGCTCTCAGTTCAAGGGGAAACTAACGGAAGAAGTTTTTAAGCTATTTCAAGCCAGACACTTTCATTGTAGTCCGTACCATCCGCAAGGGAACGGCCAGGTAGAGAGGTTCAACGGGACTCTCATTTCTATCCTGAGAAAGCTGGCACACGAAAAACCGGATCTGTGGGATCAATTCCTGCCCGCCGCATTGTTTGCGTATCGGGAGGTACCACATAGTTCAACCGGGATGGCTCCCGCAACTCTGCTATTTGGGAGGCCAATAAAAGGTCCATTAGAAGCCTTATTAAGGACCTGGACAGATGAGAAGGCGGAAGAGACTGTTACCTCATCTTATCAATACGTGAACGAACTGACCACTCGTTTGAAAGCTGGATGGAAACTGGCAAATGATAATTTGAAACAAGCCAGGAAGAAACATGCAGCATATTTTAATAGGAAGGCAAAGGACAGAGAACTAACTGTGGGAGAGAAGGTGCTGCTTCAACTACCCGGTAGCCAGAATAAATTACAAATTGGATGGCAAGGTCCATATACGGTTCTAGAGAAGGTGTCTAGAACAAACTATAAAATTGACAAAAAGGGGAAGGAGAAAGTTTATCATGTAAACCTGTTAAAGAAGTATCTGGACAGACCACTCCAGGAAAGCACCCCCTTACTGACCTTGGCTATCGCAACTCAAATGCAAAAGGAACCACTCACCTCACATGAATACCCATTACATCCGTGTGAAACAGCAGCACAGGTAAAAGTCAGTAAGCACCTGACTAAAAACCAGAGGGAGAGAGTTCAACAGGTTCTGGAGGAACATACAGATGTATTAACAGATAAACCAGGCCATACAAATTTGCTACAGTATGACATGAAACTGGTAGACTCAAACCCAATCTGTATGAGAGCCTATTCTATTCCGTTCGCGAAGGAGAAGGCATTGAAGGAAGAAATAGATTATTTGTTGAAGGAGGGGATTATTTCACACAGTGAATCATCTTTTAGCTCTAGTGTCGTTTTGTTGAGAAAACCGTCTGGGGAACACAGACTGTGCATAGATTACAGGAAACTGAATGCTGTCACAGAAGGACAAGTGGATCCATTACCAGACACAAAACAGTTATTTGCCAGACTGAACAAGGCAAAATACTTTTCAAAGGTGGATCTTAGTAAAGGCTATTACCAGATCCCAGTGAAGCCTGAAGTGAGACCTTATTTGGCTTTTAGCACTTCGGATGGACATTATGAATTCAACATGCTACCATTCGGACTGAAAAATGCTCCGAGTGTATTTTCAAGGATGATGCGCAAATTGTTGGATCCCCTGAATAACCCATGTATCACGAATTTCATGGATGATATTCTCGTTGCCACAGAGACATTTGAAGAACACATTGAAGCTCTAGAAATGTTATTTAATAGGCTTAGGGAGGCGAACTTAACTGCTAGGCCAACAAAATGTTGCATTGGATGCAAAGAGTTGGAATTCTTGGGACACACGGTATATCAGGGTAGCATGACCCCTGATCCCAAGAACCTGGAAAAACTGCAGAGAGCACCTAGACCACAAACAAAAAAGGACGTGCGATCATTCGTGTCGTTATGCGGATTTTATCAAAAATATATCAAAGATTTTAACTCTATTTGTGCTCCTCTGACTGATCTGACTCGCAAGGGACTTCCAGATAAAATTATCTGGACTGCGCAAAGTGAATTAGCGTTCCAAGACTTAAAGGAAAAACTCACTAGCAAACCTATTCTCAAACTGCCGGATTTGACACAGGACTTTGTCTTAAGAACCGATGCAAGTAATGTAGGACTCGGAGCGGCTTTGTTGCAAAGATCATCTTCACCTGATGGGGAACTGAAACCAGTCGCTTATGCAAGCCGCAAATTGAATAAGGCGGAACAAGGATACTCCACAAGCGAAAAAGAATGTTTAGCGTTAATCTGGGCAATAAAGAAGTTTCAAATCTATCTGTATGGTAGGACTTTTGTGGTCGAGACGGATCATCAGCCTCTCGTATTCTTATCTCAGGCTAAGCATGAAAACGCAAGATTGCTGAGGTGGTCTTTATTGCTTCAACCTTATCAGTTTAGTATCCAATATATCCCAGGCAAATTGAATGTCGGTGCAGATTTCCTCAGTCGGCACCCCTGTGATCAAAATTAGAGTAATGGCAGGCGTAAGGAGAGATTTTATCTATGTGTATCACTGGTTTTAGAACTTGCCGTAGGCATGTTTTCAAGTGGGGAGATGTGTCATAAAATTAACCATGATACAACGTTAAAATATCTCCAGTGATACAACGTAGGGATAAAAACTAATGCGTAAGCTACTAGAATACATGATCGCCCACGCCGCGGGTCATCACCCGCCATGGAAATTAAATTGTTAGACGTGAAGGCAAAACGTTACCCTTGGAACGGGATAAGAACGAAGATCAAAAGGAAAAAATATGACTGAACGCGTGCTTGAAACTAGCAAGGCTAAAAGACGCAATTGGTGGGGAAAGGAGGACAAGTCACGTCCCCAAGTTGACACAAGGTAAGGAAATCGACAAAAGGGACCTTAGCTATTATACGCAACAGTCATTTCTTGGACGCTTTTGCGATAACTTAGTCCGTTTATTTGAATTCAGCGGCAAACGCAGTATAGAAGATGCTAGAAATATTTCGAAAAACCAACTAACCTTGAAAAGTAACTTTTTCTTAATAATGATGTTAGGAATATAAAACCTAGCTGGCGGGATGGCCCATCTTGAGCAGTGAAATAATATGCTTTCATTTATACAGACGGATAGATAATAAGAAAGATATTGACAAAAGACTGTGTTGTTCATATCAGCGAGCATCTGCATTGAAACAAAAAATGTCCCTAATTTTAAAAAAACTGTAGCCTTGAGACTCAAGTGCTAAAATCTAGTTGGAATGAAAGAGACGGGATGGGATGGTGAACTGTGGCTAAAAATAACTTTAAAGGCAAAATTGTGTAGGGGAAGGCGGAGTTGGTTCAAAACACAAGTGTGTTTTTTTTTTGTGAAACGCAAGTAGAGACAGACGGACCAACAGGCAATAAGGCATACTTGACTGAGGTATGACTGAAATGACTTTTTGGTAGGAGGTTTGAATTTGAAAAGGAAAAAAGGCGGTGATTGGCCATAGATGAATATATTATCGGCGCTCAGACGCGCATTTTTGCCATTCGTCATAAGTTGTCCTAGTAGACACAGTGAATTATTTAGTGGTGTAATTCCCAGAAGCTAATTGAAATATTTAGAGGGACGCCATACTAAAGCCAGCAGCTCCGCTGAGTTTTGCTAGCAATTAACTGTGTTCTATATTCATAATTCTGAACTGTGAGTTTTTATTTGGCACCAATGTGGTGTCAAATGAGGTGTTGAATATTACAAGAGTGGACCCGTGCAGTTTATATTTTGGCAGAGCAGCCTGATATTGCCCCCAAGCACGGAGAGGTGGGGCCACCTGATTCCAGCACCAGATTACTCATTCAAGATACGTGAGCGTCTGGACTGCTGAATACTCACCAACTTAATTTCTAACACACCAATTATAATATCATCAATAAATGGACAATGTGTAGTCGCCATAGACAAGGAGTGATGAGGTCACCCCAACAGCACATCCATTAAACATTCTCCCAGAAAAATTACAAATATAACCAATAGTAATATTAACTAGTATTGTAAAATACATATGTACACACCTGTCATTTATTATGCCATATATTCATGCATTTCATTAATAATTGCAAAACCTTTCATATGTTCTGACCAAAATAAAACCTTGGTTCAGAACAAATAAACGTAAAGAAAATTAATTATCAAAAATTTTACACAGCTTGAGTTAGTTCAGTGTGTCATAACATTTTATTAATATTATTAGACTTATTAAATATCTGTGTGTGTGTATGTAAACTACCACAACACATTACATATCATACCCTAGAATTTTAACGTAGCCACATTCATTAGAAAAAAAAAAAAGATAGGTGTGAGGTCGTAGTGGTAGCAAGAAGGGCCTTCTGACAATTCACAGCTACATTTATCTCAGGAGCCTTCACAGCTGACCTCATGCATCACATTAAGTAATATCACAATCATACAATACCATCAATCCACTACACCATGGGCAGTCCAGCCTATTAATGACGCAGTGGCATTGTCTGATGTGAGGCAGTATTGTTGTAGGAGTGCTGTGATATCGATCCATCTGATTCTTGGACTTCCGCGAGCCCATTTACCTGAAGTTCTACTGTTGAAGACTCGTACTGGTAATTGACCGAGCTCCATTCTCGCAAGATGGTGCGACAAAGAAGGAACATGCGTAGGAATGCCAGGATAGGTGTAGTGAAGTGTGTCTGTATCACAACATGCTCAAATTCCCCGCTTCAAAACCTAGTTAACGTATTTTTACAATCTATAAATAACCACAAAATTTTGAAATTTGTCTGGGGCACAGTCAAATCTACCGCCAACAATTTAACTAGAGTATTTGAATATTTCTAAGAAAACAAGTAAAATTTTACCACCCCCTATACACCCAACCCAATATTTAGTGAAGGACGTAGTAAAATTTAACAACCAATCAAATCGTTACCTCGTTTTGTAGGCACAAGAAAATTTTGGTTGTAGTGAAATAATGCCCATTTTGGGTTTTTGAATAAACTAAAATAATTTATTTCTCCCTAACTACAGATAATAAAAAGAAAAGGGATATCTTGAATTATAGCGCTGATATTGCTAAACACATCAACATAAAGGTTCCCTCATAATAATATTATCTTAACTTAGTAAAATTTAATTTAGGATATTTTCATATCAGGGTAAAGGCACATTTAATTACTTAAAAATTACCCAGATGAAAAGGCTAAGGAATAATTAAAGGAAACCTATATAGGACGATAGAGGGCAATTGGCCGTTTAATTATCACTTTTGATAATTAAAATCGGTCTATAAATAACTAAGATATATAATATACAAATTTAGTCAGATTAACAAACACACTTAAAATCGCTTAAGTTTATAGTCCCCCAAAAATAGTTAACTTTTTTGACTCGTCTTCTGATTGGTTGAGGGTAGGGTGATAAAAATTAACACCTCCTTGTAAAATCAGGCCATTATATTTTGAAAAGCCATGCCAAGCTGACATCAGCGGGAAGACTTTGTGACCAAGCCTTTGCCGTCTGGACTAGAAAGCAGTGTTAAAACCTTTTTACTGCTAGTCAAGCTTGTGTATGTGATTATTCTTTACTCGGGGGTTGAATTACCAAGTACTACGTTGTTGCCATAACCTGAGTGAAGAACATATGGGAGTGAGTGCTCATGATACAGTTTGAAGCCAAAACCCTTATCTTCATCTAGAAGGCGCAACTTTTGGGTGATGCTGAATTACTTGAGAAAACAGCAGCAACTATATTTTACCAGATAAGTCCGTTAGCCGGCTCTGGCAGTTCATCCCAAAAACCACAGTTCATATTATAAAACTTATTTCCTGGGGAATGATGACACTAAGTAGACTGATATTGAAAGAGTGGTGATAGTATCCAACATAGTAACAAGAACAGAGGGTTAAGTCATTCCAGTGACTTTTGTTTACAGACATGGACAGAGTGTCCAACATATTTATTTCTAGTTTGTAAATATCCTTTTCTTGATTTTTAAGAATTTCTGACCCCATAAAGATTGAGGTACAGGAACAATAAATTGTAAATAACCTTTAAACAGTCTTGCTTACTTAAATTTGGTTAAGTTGAAGTTCTGTCTTTTTTTAAAGTTACATATATTGCAAATTTTACCCTAGACACTTAGCCACATAATACCACAGAGATCACTTTACACTGGGTGAGATCAGAAGAGGTAGCGGATAGGGACCCTGAGAAATACATCATCATCATTCTTTACTCAGGGAACTTACATAGCTTGACCTCACATTGTTAACCTTTAATTTTATTAACATCAAAACCTCTTATCACAATAGGGACAAAGCAATGTCTGTTGTGACGCAGAATAGATACTGAGGCAAAGAGTGCGAGTTGAGATGAAATACAGATGTTCAAAGAATGCATGTTGAGACAAAAAATACATGTTGCAACAAAGAATACGTGTTGAGCAAAAGGACATAACTCAAGAGAGATCTTGGTGCACAGTTCACAGCCCTTGTACACTGATTTTTTATTTGTTCTTTCTGTATGATCTCTCTCTGTCTGTCTCTTTCTCTCTCACTGTTAACAGTCACTCTGTCTGTCTGTCTGTCTGTCTGTCTCTCTCTCTCTCTGCGATGTGGCCGCCGCGCACACAGGCACACACACGTTATGTCGTCCTGACAGCCGTAAACCAGTGTTGCTGTCATAATTGATATTAGGCCTACAGTCTGTCCAGTGACAGATGACATGACAGGGACTGTTGTACACGATTACAGAAAAAGCTACACCGACCTGTCCCCCGGGCACGCCTGACCCCAGACAGTTTTGTTTTTGTATAATTTTTCATTTTATTGACGTGTCGCCTGCTTGTAGATTGGTTGGTGCTCAGCGGCTTTTCGATCAGCCTTTATTTTGCCGGTTTAGCCACCAGCTGGGAAATATTTAAGTATTGCTGCCATGTTTGTAGATTTGCTTGCACCAACCCCCTCCCGTAGTTGACAGCAGAATAAACAATAACCTACACCATCAGCTACTTCATTTTAACGGTCATATTATTTTGATTGATTTTTGATATTTTTTTTTTTTTAACATAGATCTTGCTGTCTTTATTTTTTGTCTTTGTTCTTTTGTCCCTGACGAAGGTCTTGTGGCCGTAACATAGCCAATCTTATGTATCTTTGTCAGAAACAATCATCATCATCATCAGTTGCCATCTTCACAACGAAGGTTGGCTGTAATGGATCTCCAACGTCTTCTGTCTCTTGTCTTGGTGGTGCACTCTGATAGACTCTTTCCTGTCCATCTCTTGATGTTGTCTTCCCACTTATAGCGCTGTCTTCCCCTTGCACGTTTGCCTTCAACTCTCCCTTCTGTTATGGTCTTCTGCAAGGTGTTATGCCTTTTTATGTGGCCAAAGTATTTTAGCTGCCGAACTTTGATCTCCCTCATTAGTTCTCTTTTCATACCTAGATTTTCTAGGACCTCCTTATTTGTTTTCTTCTCTTTCCATGAGATACGCCCCATTCTTCTATAAAACAGATCAAACAAAACACAATGTAAAGTGAACAATAACGTTTGGTTTGGTTAACTATCTTCGTTGCACGCGCACTACTCCATCTGTGCTCCGATCTCTTACGTTAGATCTAACGTTACAAGGGATCACTAAAGTTGCTTCCGGCTCTGATGTCATGTGTAGAACAAGCAAGCTCTTATAATGAGTTGTCATGTTAATGTGACATAGCATCTTATATTATAAAATGACAGTTACTTGTTTTTATTTTAAGGTTTGTTTCATCTCAAGGACCTCAATTCTTGTTACTAACTGCTAGTTCAATGTTCATGTTTCTTCACCTTACAGAAATGAACAGTGCGTATATAACACTTGATGACTTCATTTGTGAGTAATTTCTGTGGATGTTAGTATCTATCGGTCTCATGTTGTTGAATTAGCTTTGGTCATTCCTATTTTTATTTCTGTTTCTCATCTGCCATCTTATACGGAAATTAACACCCCCCACTCCCAACCCCAAAAAAATTATAATATAACTTTTTTCCCATCGCAAACGTGCAATATTTAAATTCAAATAACTATTTTCATCATCAAAATACATCTCTATTATAAAAAAAAAAAAAAAAAAAAAATTTAAATAATTGATTGTGACATGTTTGGATTTAGAGGATCTCAGGTTGCTAGAAAATCGGCACATCCCAATTTTAATATCGTCTCTATTTTGACCCAAATTCCAGAGCAGTTCTTTCGCTAACAGCTATTATCAGAATTATGGTTGTAATTTCAGGGGAACGTCGTGCATTTGTTACTGCAAATAAAATTAAAAGGTTTAGTTTATTTAACAGCTATTGGAGCAAAAACTTCTTTTTTCGTTCATTCAAAGTTATATGTCTCATGGGTTCTTAACTTCTCTTGTGTCATGGACTTCTTTGATAGTCCGGTCAAGACTTACAGACCCCTTTGATTTTCCAGTGACTATGTAAAAAAAATTTCTTAAAAGGGGTCCGCACCCCTTCTTAGAAATTTTATTTACATAGATACATAAGGAAAATTGTTGTACACAAATAATACATTTTATTACAAAGAAAAATCGTGAATCTTACATACAGTCATACTGAAATACACAAACTATTTATTAAAAGATTATATTTCTTTAAATTAAAAATAGTCTGTGATAATTTTTCAAATAAATATTTAGGTGAAAATAAAGTTAAAATGTGTATTTTTTGTGCCCGGACCGCCTAGAATCAATTCATGGACCCTGTGACAGAATTGACTGATCTCTTTTTCTCGCGTTCATATTTCTCGCCGACATTTGTGATCTACGTCTCATTTTCTGTATTCAACCATGGGCGCCATATATATTGTTTACAATTGCTTTCTTCAATACTTGTTATCTCTGGGCTTCATCAACCATCCTTACTGATTATTGTAATCACTCACTTGCGTTTGAACCCATATTGACCCCTGGATCTGTAGAGTTAAATGTTGTTTACGAATGCGTAACACATTTCCATCCAGACAGTGAATAGGAGCGCCCGATTAATACGTAAACAGCCTTGAGACGGCAACAGTCAGTTGTCTTATTACTGATAATATTTTATGCCTGGCCGGGTTGTTGTTTGATAGTTGTTGTTCACACAGGAACGTGTCGGACAATATCAAACTGGTGATAGATTATAAAAAAGCACTTACGATAACTTATGGGATTTGTAGCAGGTAAATAATACAATCATTTTCGGGCATATTGGTTGTAGGCAACAGTTACGATAAATTGCCCATCTGGGAAGATGTTGTCTGTGATAGATCTATGAAGTGGTGGGTTGTAAACATGATTGATATCTACGGAAGAGAGAATACCTTATATGGGAAGTGACTTGTAAAAAAATCAAATTTTATGTGTCAGGCGGGAATTTTCCAAGAGAGGGGGTGGGGGGATAGCCAATACCAAAATACACAAGTTGCTTGCAATTGGTTTGGCATTTGAGATGTTAAAATACAACATTTCTGATTAGAGCCTTGTCATATAGTAGCAGCGTGGATGCGTGGGCCGAATGTTGCTTATAATCAAGCACATTCTGAATCTAAAGCACTGATAATTCAACTCGTCAAGAAGACAGTCAAACAAGCCAGAATAAGAAATAGAATCAGGATTCTACTTTAAAGGACCTGGAACGTGTTTGAGCTTCTAGTGTACTAAATCATAGTGGGGTTTTATTGTAAAGTAATACCCCAGACCACGTGGAAGAAGCATCTTAACTATGTTGCCGAAACTGTTTCTCTGAGCCAGAAGTCTCTATGCTCAAAGATATTTGAAGCTGTACATTTTATAATTCTACACTTTGCATTATTAACATGTAAAAATAGCTAGTGGATGTCCACGTTTATACGAGACTGGCAACCTCAGCATATAAAATGATGGTTTTATGAACCACCACTGAAAGAGCTGGTGACCGCTTCATGCAGGTTTCTCATAGAGAACCAAATGCAGAGGTAGTCCCAAGTTCCATATGGTGCAGGGAGTGGACGATGGCAGAAGTGATGTACATACTTATTATGTAACCTTTTCAGCCAGTGCAAATGCAAATGTAAACATGTTCCGTGTAAATGCAATGAATGTTTTCCGCTCACTGGGATTAACATTATTGCTCAGAGAGGGTAAAGTACTGAGACAGATGGGATGGTGGAATGAAAAGGGGGGAGTCACCTGATTTTGTGTCAGGAAACCCAATACTATGGAGGGTATTTGTTTCTCTCTTATTTCATGATACTAGACAGTGGTACCAATTGGTGATACTAGTCTGTGGAACAAGTGTGTGGTATAAGTGGCCCTCAGTCAAAGCTAGACACCAACATCAGACGGGTCTTAACACACTGGACCATCTTTGTAATTACCCCACGCTACTACGAGGGATGTGTTGCAGCCACCAGACTCGACCAGTGGAGAGAAGAACCAGTCTACAACCTGCAAGGAACATGCATCGGCTGGAGCAGAAACCAACCGACATCTTACTGGCAGCTAAGTACCCATTCAGATCTGCCAAGTGAACTCTTTAAGACAATTTTCAAAGCCATATGCAGATCATCACCAGTGATGTATCTTTAAAGGAATAGTCCTATAACACCCCACCCTTATTTATTTTACATTGTTAACTTTAATTGATTATTAAATTTATTATCTGTATATGCACAAATGTTTAGTTGCTTTAGTCATTTTAAGTGAACTGCACACGTATGTCTCAGTCATTTTAAATACAAATAACAGCTATTGAAGTAATATTTTACTGATTCAAATCAGTTGGGGGGCTTATCAAATCGAGCAAAATTTTTCTCCCTCATGGAAGGTCAGGGAATATAGAACGTTTACTCGGCCTGGATCATATCAGCCGTAGTACTTGATTTCTTAAATTCCTGTGAGGTTCCCTAGAATTGAAGCACCATTCTTCAATTCGCATCTCTGCCAGAAGTAATCTTGAGCTAAAGGTAGATACCTTTGAAGACACCAGTAGATACTATGAAGTTTGGCCACAGTTGGACCATCACTGCAGAGCAAAGGGAGAAAATTCCGTGACAGGCCCCCAAAATGTCCGTGAACCACAAGTTAAGAACCCTAATCTATCTTGACTTGTGCTGAGTGGGTTGCACGAACACATTCGGCAGAGTAAGGTATATGGTCATGACATAAATGTTGTATCGAAGGCATCACAGTTTGAAACATTCGTTCATGCATAACCCTTGAGCTTCCAAAGGAGCATAATCATCATAACCCTCCACTCCCAAAGGAGCATAGGCCTTCAACAAACACAAGCCAAGTCCTCCTGTCACATGCCATCATCTCAAGTTCTTTCTACGTTCTCCTCATCATCTTCACCTCTGTTTCCAGCTCTCTTCTCCATGTGCTTCTTGGTCTACCTCTGCCTCTCTTGCCCTGGGGGTTCCAGAACAAGGACTGCCTTGTAATGCTATCAGTAGGTTGCCTCAGTGTGTGTCCTATCCATCGCCATCGTCTTCTTCTCATCTCTTGTTCCACTGGTACTTGTCTGGTTCTTGTCATCAGTTCCACGTTGGTGTAGTGAAATCTGAATCATATCTCGGCCCTCATTCAAAACATTACACCGTACAAAAATTCTGAGAAGTCAAACAACCAATCAAAACCGCAGCTCGGTACATGCAATGCTAAAATTTTGTAAGGCCTTTTAGTAGGAAGACGAGAGAGTAGTGTAGATATTGACAATTTTTCGAAAGGCAATGTGCAGATATGAACGGAATATATCAATGATGAGGAACATAATTCGATAATAGGGATCATTAGCTATTGGCAGATATATATAATTTCTCTGGAAGTGGTTTAGAACCGGAGAAAATGTGTATTTAATGCATCGAAGCATGAACCATGTTGTGCTTTGCCATGTTTAGGCTGCTCCAGTGAAAAGTTGGATTAATCTAGACATAAGAGAGATATTGCAATAGATAGAGCTTAGCCCTAAGAATAATATAAGCGTTGGATGAAGGAAATCCGTTCAGAGATAAAGAAACTAGAACGATTTCAGGTTTTTCATACTAGCACAGAATGCCTAAGATTTTCACTTTTCTGGTCTGCAAAATACTTTGGCCTTGATGCTTTCTCGTACGGGAAACCTTGACCTATAAAAGGTGGAAGGTACCAATAGTCTGCACTTTCCACACTTTTTAAAACTTCAGACACAAGCGAAATCGTCTACTGCCAGACTCCATTGCCATCTGCAGGGTAACACAGTCTGTAGAGCCATTAAAAGCTGGTCTGCATGTATTTGAGGGTAAGAAAGAATGTAATTACATATGTATATATAATTATATTATTAATATGTGCCTTATAGAAGTGGATAAGTGTGTGTGAAATCACTGTGTAATTCTTGGAGGGAATTCAAACATGTGTTAGCTCAATTTAATTGTGAAATGAAAGCAGATGGACGTGTAGATTGTGATGTTAGTTTTAGGAAAGTATTTTGAAGATGTTAAGCTTGCTGGAATGGACCACCTTATTGGAAAAGTGGAAAGAATTAAAGAAATTATTTTATTGTACAAATTGAGTTATTACATAACTCTTTCCATAAGGCCATCTGATTGTAAGAAAGCAAATCATGGACAAAATCTAACCAGAGAGTTACTGGAATAGTATGCTATTAATTAAATGAATTATGTTGTTTTTGACTTGCTATGATTCTCATGAGTAACCACATCTTATCTGATCTGTCTCATCTTACCCCCTGACTGGTTAGGGAGTCAGTGAGAGATACTACATAGGTTATATATATATTATATTTCAGGTTATATCCTGCCTTGAAGAGTTTATTAAATTCTACGTGCCTAAGTCAGCTGGAGGAAGCTCTTGTTGTTCTGAGCCCTTGTGAAATGTCAGAGGGTCTTCAACAGTGCCACCTTTAAGATTGGAAGAACCGCAGTTATGGGATTCTTTCCAGTTCCATTGCTGGGTTAAGCCTATTAAGAACTTTTTGAAGATAAGTAGCTTTGTTTGGGGCTACTTGACTTTACAAAAAAGCATACCACACAAAAGAAATTAAAAACTAAAGATTATAAGAATCTAAAAACTATGGAACATATACCCTACGAGTTTATTCTTTACAAGTGAACATTGAAAAGATGAAACAAGTCTGTGGTGTTAAAGAACAAAGCAAATGCCAATATAACTTGTGAGATAATACTATTAACATTTGTTTAGTACAGAAGAAAAACAGTTTTCATCAAAGATCAAGAAAACAGATGAAGATGAACTTTAATTAACTTTAAATGTAATATAAATACTTGACAGTGAAACCATATTTATATATTGAATCAATTTGAGTTTATTTTGAAAATTGGCCATCAGAACAAAGAAAGATCCTGTACATAAATAAATTATAAATTGTACCAACAGTTTTTATTGAATTATTTAAGTTTGGTTTGTAATTCTTGTTGGTTAGTTAAGTATCCCTATCAGAGTCAGTGTCTAAGGTTAGTCTGGAGAGGGGTACCATAGGAACCTAAGATAGTACATTACCATCTCATCTAGGAACCTATACAGCTTGACTATATCTTTGATGTCGATACACCATTACTCTTTTCAGAGAATGGGGTATTTCTTGTAATGTTGTTTTTCTGTTGTCTAGTGTTCTACTTCTTTATTTCTTACGAGTGCCTGAAAACATACCTTTATGTTTGTCTAATATTTATTTACTATTTCTTGTAAGACCCGTCTCTTATCTGGCACTATCCTGGTATCATCTGATACATCTATGTGTCCAGGATATTATCATCATCATTATATTATTCCTCTTGCCACAGTTGGTAACCTTATCATACCATTTCAGTCCTTCTATTCTACGCAAGCACCCGTTTATAAAAGTCTGTAGCTTTTTGGTTGTTGTTTTTGTTGTTCTCCATGTCTCAGAGCCATACAATAGGACTGACTTGACATTTGAGTTGAAGATTCTTATTTTCGTTTTGGACTAGATTTCTCTTGTTCTCCATATGTTTCCCAGTGCAATGAAAGCTCTTCTTGCTTTTTGTATTCTTATTTTGATATCATTGTCTGTCCCTCCAACGTTGTCTAAATTGCTGCCAAGATATATGTACGATTCTACATCTTGTAGTGGTGTTTCTTCAAGTTCAACCTTGTTATCATTACCTGCATTTATTCTCATTATTTTTGTCTTTTCCCTGTGTATTTTCAGACCCAATTGCTGTGACCTCTCATCGAGTGTTTTCAGTTTTTCCTGAAAGGAGCATTAGCCTACACCAAACTAATGCCAAGCTTTCCTGTGCTGTTCAGCAGCTGAAGGTTGTTTCATGTCTTTTATTACTGTCTCCAGTTCTCTTCTCCGTATATTTTTCAGTCTCCTGCCACTCTTCTCAGGTGATTCCAGAACTAGGACCGCCTTGTAACCCTATCAGTAAGTTTCCTCAATTCTTCTTCTTTCTGTTCCAAACATCTTCTGCTCATCTCTTGTTCCACTGGTACTTGTCTAGTTCTTGTCATCAGTTCCACAGTCGTGACCTTTTCAAACCATTTCAATCCTTCTATTCTACACAACCACCCATTTATGACAATCTGTAACTTCTTGGTTGTTGTTTTTTGTTGTTCTCCATGTTTCACAGCCATACAATAGGACTGTCTTGACATTTGAGCTGAACATTTCTTATTTTTGAGTTGGGCTCGATTTCGTTTGATTTCCATAATTTTCAAATGCAATGAAGACGCCTCTTGCCTTCTATATTCTTATTTAATATTTTGATATCATTGTTTATCCCTGCAATTATTTTTATATTGTTGCCAAGATAGATTCAAACATATAGACATAGAAATACTTGAGTCACAGGCGGAGAGCAAACTCACGACCTCACACATGATAACTAAGTGACACGCAAGCGCTGTCACGCTCTTACACCCCATATTGATCACATCGATTTATAGAATGCCAAAACGCCCATTTGGTTTCTCATTTCTGCTGTGATGTGCACAAATTACAGAGGAATAATGTTTTTATCAGTGCCAGGAAAATTATTGAACGTGATCATCCTTGACAGATTAAAGAGGCCCTTAACAGACAGTTGAGTGACAAGCAAGCAGGTTTTGAAAAAAAATAGATTCTCTACATATTTGATAGCCACTACATATTTGATAGCCACACTGCGCATAATAGTTGAGCCTTAGCTTGGAATTAAACTCGCCGTTTTACGCTGGATTTGTCCACTATGAAAAGGCTTTCCACAGTTTAGACAGACATAACTTGCGATGCTTTTTGGAGTCCCACATAAATACGTTGATCTAATAGGGAAAATGTAGAAATATTTGAAATACAGAATACGTCATGAAACACATCTTACTTAATCATTTGAGATAAAACTGGAGTCCGACAGGGATGCCTTGTGTCACACTTTTTCTTCTCACTGGCTACTGAGTATGAAAAAACGACACCAGCCAGCAGAAATGGAATTGAGTAGGCTTTTACTAAACGGCTTGACGATGGCCTGGCTGTTATGTCCTATAATCGTAACCAGATGCAAGACAAAATGAGAATACTTGATAGGAGGTCACATCAGTGGGGGCTGATAATACACAGAGAAAAAGACAATAATTATGAGAATAAGAGCGGCAAATAGTAACCAGATTACACTTAGAAAAACACTTTTACAAGATGTGCTAATCTAAAAACAGCAACATTTGGAGTAATGAGCAGTAACATTAAAACAAGAATAAACAAGGGGCTTCCATTGCACTAGCAAATGTATGGAAATCAATATAACTCAAATCCAGCTCAACAATAACAATTCTCAAGTCAAATTATCAAGCTGGGGTTTACCCATGCGCAACGTTTAGGGGTCATTAATATTTATAGAATATGTCGATATTTTACGGTATAGTGAACGCGAAATATATGCGGAGATTATGACGCATTCGCGTTGGGAAGGTCACGCCGGGTGACTTGGTTACAGGGCCTTTGTTACGCTATCCGTCAAGCAAGAAGGTCGTGTCTTGTATTTCTTCCAAGGAAATAAGGCTGAGTATATAGCCTATATTTTATAGATGAATCGATGTAGACTTCAGGGTCAGTTCGGAAATTAATCTAAGCATGAGATTAATTAAATTAAACTAATAATGGAAGAAGAATCGTATTATGATTCAATTTGTAGATGTCAAGAACTCATGTGCTCATTTCTGGCTGTTGACTATAACAGCGCACGTATATAGCCACGATGTTCTTCTGACACATTGTTTTGACACGGACGGATACATAATGATATTATTTGGAATTCAAGTGTTACGCTGAATTGTACATGAAACCTTTGTGAATGTCGATTATCGTTTTGTATGAATCTTAATACATGTGGACTCTAAGCAGAAGGCTTGATCCTTTATTTATGTTTCGGGTTCGGTTCTACAACTGTTGGTGTTTACCTTTGTCAGCACGATAACTCTCCCACAAGGGAAATCAAATACTATAGACTATGCAAATCAGAACGTCGAAGGGATGTTCTGATGCCCAGAGCTAACCAGTCTAACCAACATTGCTATGTCTACAGAGTGACTTTATTATTCAATAATAATACCATAACGAAGGAAACGCAACACCAACCACACCACCACCACCGACCCGTCACAACTGGTGGCCAATGTGGGGATAATACACATAATTATTAAATATTAATATTAAGCGCTTGATATAATTTCAGCAGCTTATATAACTAACTATCATAACTATTTATGATAGATATCAGTGAGTATATATATAATATTTTTACAAAATATTATAGATTGTGGAACTTATACATAACAATAAAGTAATATTACAATTTCTTATAATAATTATTCATTCGTTGAGTAATTATAATTATCGACATAGATTCTAGTGTTGATTACAATACATAAGTAATTGAATACTTAAATAATTAAATTCCAAGAATGCTTACCTTGGACCATTTCATTAAAATTGGAAAAGATTGTAATAAAAAGGGAGAGGCACTCCTTAAACTTGCTGAACAACAACTGGCAAGATATAAGGCAGAGATGGAAGAACTTGAAAGAAAAGAGGCTGAAAAGAAAACTATTGCTAAAGCAGAGAGAGAAGAATTAAGACAAGAAGAAGAAAGAAAGATAGCAAGAGATGAAATCCTACGGATTGAAGAAGAGAATAAATTGAAACGACAAGAAATCATACTACAGCAAGAAATGGAATTGCAACGGCTTAAATTAAAAACAGCAAAACTTAATTCGCAGAGTGCTGCAGCAAGCCAAAATGATAATGCTCAATCTGGATCTCCATCCACCCGACTTAAGGGCAATTATTACTTTAAACTACCACCATTCAAGTTACACGTGGACGACCTTTCATCGTGGCTGGCGCGCTTTGAGGATATATGTAAGGTCAATAACCTTGACAAAACTGCATGGGCACTTAAACTTAAGGAATTTCTGGATGGCGAACCTGCAAGTGCAGCACAAAACATTGATCCTACATTAGCAACAGACTATGAGGCCATTAAGACGTTGTTATTACGTCGTTTCCACTTGAACGAAGAGGCATGTAGATTACGTTTCAAAAGTTTGTTGCCAGATAACAATAAAGATTTCACAGGTTTTATTGCTAACATACGCAATACTTTTAACAGATGGGTTGAACTGGCAGGTGTCAACAAATCTTACGACAAATTAGTTGATTTATTATTAAGGGATAAAGTATTATCTTCTGTCAGCCCACCATTCTTTGCTTATCTGCAAGAAAGAAAACCAGAATCTATTGATGAGTTAGAAAAAATTTCTTTAAATTACTGCACAGCTCATCCGAATGCTAATATTTCTGGCTCGTTGATAAGAGAACCACTTCCTGTAGCCTCCAATATGGCATATCATAATCATAACAAACCTAGAACACACAGTGTGGACAGAGGTAGGTTCAAAGGAAACTATGACATTAATTTTCATAAGGGACAGAATAACTTTAACAATAACTTTAATAGAGGAAGACAACAAACCAGAAATTATTCACCTCAGTCAAGATACAACAGTAATCCACGTAACTCAAGTTATAATCGGTCATATCAATATAATAATGGTAACAATTGGAAGAATAGCGATAATTATAACTCGAGACATCGAGATAACAATTATAATAGACGTCAACGAGATAATTCAAATAATTATTCTCGTAATCGTTCTCATTCTCGTGGATCTTCACATTATAACCATAATACCGGGGCAGCAGTGACAAATGATATCACCCCTAAGGTTCAGGTTCCACCTAACGATAATACAATAAATTCTTCTGCTGCATGCTTTGCTATAAATTATAACGTGGCAAATAGTTGCCCACAATGCAATCTTATTTTTCAGAAGGCAAAGGAGACAGTGCAAACTGCGGACACATTACACCAGAAGTAGGTCTTGCAGCCAATGATGGAACATGCTCTCTGATTTTTAACAGAGAGATAGTAAATGGTTCTGTAGTTTCTGTATTGAGAGACTCGGGGTCCACAACCATTGGAGTGCGACAGTCGCTAGTACATCCTAGCTGTGCAACGGGGGAATATGTCCGTTGCATGACTTTTGGGGGAACTATTGAGTTTTACCCCACAGCTCTTGTCCATGTTAATACACCTTTCTTTTCAGGACAAGTTAAGGTATGCATGCTTCAGAATCCAATTGCAGATCTGATGTTGGGACGCATCCATGGTAGTAAGGATTGTTCCCCACAGGAAATTGAGGAATGGGAATTAAAGAATGTGCAATCTTATTGCAATGCTAACGCTGTCATTGCAACAGCTACATTACGGGCCAACAAAATAAATACATGTGGCACAGTTTTCTCCAATTTCAGTCTCAGTACCATTCTGGAAATCGATAAGGAGAAGGATAAGACTCTCCTACAGGATAAAAAGTATACTAAACTACCAGTCCATCCTAGGAAGATTAGAAAATCATTTCGAGGCAGATATACTTTTTCTCAAGAGAATGCCGCCAAGTCGGAAGATAGATGTTGGCGGCATGATCATATGAACAGTGATCTGAATAAAATTGTTGAAAATGGGAAAAGAAGGGATGTCCCGAACAAGGTTAATGATGGTGAAGTTCTTATGAACTTAACTAATAAAATTAGGACAAATAAATATGTCAATCATTATGAGACATCATCTCATAAGACTACCATATCCAAAAGATTAAATAGAAGAACTATTTATCACGTTAGTGACACTGATCCCACTTACATTGGGAAGGGTGCATATTCTCGCACCGTGTTAGTGCGCAATCTGCCACAAGGTACCAGATGGCAGGCACTTAGCAATTTCTTTAATGACACGGCAGACGTTATGTTTGTACGGTTGTTGTCACCTACCAATGACAGGTATGGTGAAGCTATAGTTACATTTCGTAACAATAGAGATGCTCGAATGGTCATCGAGCATGATAATGGTGCTTACTTTAACCATCATTGTCTACGGTTACAATTAGTACCTAATGCTGCGTCACGCATATAACATGCTATGATAATACAATTGTCTCATATCATTGATGACTCAGCATAGTCATTCATCATGTCTTTTCCTTACTGGTCCTTATAAGGTTACTGATAAAATTTCAGACGTTGATTACGTCTTAGATATCAAGGGACACAGAAAGATATTCCATATTAATATGCTCAAGCAATTTCATACACGTCCTATACACTTACAGTCAATTTTTCATGAATTAGATGACAATACTGTATCTACTTGTCATTATTCTAATCTATCTGTTATACAGGAGGAAGAATCTTCTTTTCCTGAAGTGCAGATGCCTTTACCTGTACTTACTGTCCAATCTACTGAATCTTGGCGTGATGTGACCATTTCTTCTACGGTTACACCACAACAGCATCAACGCGTTGCTGATCTTCTACAATCTTTCCCAGATGTGTTAACTGATGTACCGGGTTGCACATCTGTAATTAGTCACGATATTATTCTGAACGATGATACACCAATTCGTGTTCATCCTTATTCTGTACCTCTACATTTTCTGAGTAAAACATCTCAGGAACTCGAACAGATGATATCATTAGGTATTATTGAGACTAGTACATCTCCATTTTCTTCTCCTTTAGTCATTGTCCGGAAAAAGGACAACAACATACGTTTATGTGTTGACTATAGGAAACTTAATGCGCAGACAGTACCAGATAGCGAACCACATCCTATCCTTGACGATTTACTTCCTCGTCTATCCAATGCTACACTTTTCACTAAAATTGACTTAACTAAAGGTTATTGGCAGATTCCACTAACCGAAAGAGCCAAATACTACACAGCATTCTCAACTCCACAAGGTCTTTACCAGTGGAACGTGATGCCTTTTGGGCTAATGAATGCTCCAGCTACCTTTATTCGCATGATGCGAAAAATTTTAGCAGGTAGATCAGACATAATTACCTATATTGACGACATATGTTTGTTTAGTTCATCATTTGAGGAACATTTTTTGGGTCTTAAATCAGTTTTGGAAATATTGCGGGATAACCATTTAACCGCTAAACCAACTAAAATTCAAATAGCGTGTAATGAGATAACATTCCTGGGGCACATTATTGGATCGGGACGTATCCAAACAATTCCCAGTACAGTTTCTAAAATATTAAATTTATCTGTTCCTCAAACGAAGAAACAGGTTAGGAGTCTGTTAGGTTTAATCCAATACTATAGCAGATTTGTACCTCACCTATCATCCATCACGGCTGTCCTGTCTTCGTTACTAAAGAAGAACATGCCTTTAAGGATAAATTGGACCGACGAATGTGACAAAACTTTTCGCACTATCTTAAAAATATTTTCATGCCCACCTGTTTTAAGATTACCAGATGCTTCTAAAAAGTTTGTTCTACGTACAGATGCGAGTAATTACGGACTCGGGGCATGTCTACTGCAATATCATGATGATGTCCTTCACCCCGTAATGTATATCTCACGCAAACTGAAACCTCCGGAGATGAAATATTCCACTGTGGATCGAGAATTGCTCTCCGTAATCTGGGCAATTACCAAGTTAGAGAAATTCTTACTGGGATCTCCATTTCTGATCCAGACTGATCAGAAATCAGTGGCAGCATTACGTCGCTCAAACCATAAAAGTGCTAAACTTGCACGATTTGCTATTACGTTGCAACCCTACGAATTCGAGATACAGTCGATACCTGGAACTGAAAACGTCATAGCCGACACGTTGTCCAGACATCCTACGGATTCTGAATGAATATTACAATTTCGGGAAAATTTTCTGACTAGGCAAGCATTACATTTGCAATGAACGGTATTGATATCAAGTCAGAATATACAACAATTCAGTTGGACTTCCTACTTAAATAAGGACATTTCGAAATAAACTATTGCGATCAAAATATCAAGTTTTACGGATCGTTTGAAAATTTGAACTTCAATTCCACTTTGAGTATCACTCATTTCGATTGAAAACTGTTAAAAAGGAACAATCTCTGATGTAGAAAGGACAGATACGTTGATGACTTAGTCAATTAACTTTCAAAGTTTAATAAAGGAACTAACGATGAATGGATCATCAAATCATAATTTGATAATATGAACCTTGTGTCTTAATGAACTTTCATACAATTCAACAGGAGGTAACAACGATTGGATCTTCATGTCCAATATTATTAAATTTTCTAGTTATTAAATTAGTATATAATAGATAATAAAGTCAAAGTGTGATGAAATAAAAAAATAAAATATACTAAGAAAAGATGAAACAAAAGAATATCACACCAATTAAACCTTTTAATTAGTGTAATTATTAAGGTAATAGATATTACATTATGACATTTCATATATATAGTTAAAATGTATGAATTTTTTTCTGTTCTTTTCTTCTGATTGCGTTAATTTAATTAGGTATCTATCCTTACACTTCATTTTCACACGCATGCTAATTTAATGTATACTTTAATATTTGGTTTCAATTGTCCGTACTTCTCAATTTTTATTTCTTTTACTCTCTTATTCTATTTCTCATTTTCTTTAATTAAATATTAATTAGTTAGTACCATACTTACATACTATAATTAATTATTTTAATTTTAGTTAGTTAGAATAATTTTAATAACACCTCACATTATTAGTTAGTCTATACATACAACAAATTAATTAGTTAATTAGTTAGTGACAGTGACATTTCCTTGTTTAATATAAGGTATATGTATGATATGACGTTGATTTTATTATAATATATTACTGACATGACCGCGACACTGTTCTAGATAGAACATCGTAGGTCATACGTCGGGTTTTGTTAAATTTTTGATAATTTGGTTAATATTGTTCAAAAAAAAATCTATTTAATAGATTTTTTTTTGCCCCCGTCTGACAGGAAATCTGTTACGGTGTTATTTTAAATGATGGCGTCTGCTGGGGTTTACCCATGCGCAACGTTTAGGGGTCATTAATATTTATAGAATATGTCGATATTTTACGGTATAGTGAACGCGAAATATATGCGGAGATTATGACGCATTCGCGTTGGGAAGGTCACGCCGGGTGACTTGGTTACAGGGCCTTTGTTACGCTATCCGTCACAAGCAAGAAGGTCGTGTCTTGTATTTCTTCCAAGGAAATAAGGCTGAGTATATAGCCTATATTTTATAGATGAATCGATGTAGACTTCAGGGTCAGTTCGGAAATTAATCTAAGCATGAGATTAATTAAATTAAACTAATAATGGAAGAAGAATCGTATTATGATTCAATTTGTAGATGTCAAGAACTCATGTGCTCATTTCTGGCTGTTGACTATAACAGCGCACGTATATAGCCACGATGTTCTTCTGACACATTGTTTTGACACGGACGGATACATACTGATATTATTTGGAATTCAAGTGTTACGCTGAATTGTACATGAAACCTTTGTGAATGTCGATTATCGTCTTGTATGAATCTTAATACATGTGGACTCTAAGCAGAAGGCTTGATCCTTTATTTACGTTTCGGGTTCGGTTCTACAACTGTTGGTGTTTACCTTTGTCAGCACGATAACTCTCCCACAAGGGAAATCAAATACTATAGACTATGCAAATCAGAACGTCGAAGGGATGTTCTGATGCCCAGAGCTAACCAGTCTAACCAACATTGCTATGTCTACAGAGTGACTTTATTATTCAATAATAATACCATAACGAAGGAAACGCAACACCAACCACACCACCACCACCGACCCGTCACACTGCTGTTGCCCTAAGACGCCACTAGGCGTAATGGCCACTGACTGCTTTGACGGTCGGTGGCTAAGGACGGAAGAAGAAGAAGAAGAAGAAGTTAGACTTACAGAAATAGTTGCCTATTTAAAATATGATTGAAATGATAACACGATCAGCAACGTGGAACTATTGGACAGAACCGTACAGGCCTACGTATGGAACAGTTCGTAAGGATTTGGATAAGACACACCTTGTGGAAACCTGTTGAACGGACGAACGAACTTTATTTTCACAGGGTTAATAATTGGGCACGCAGCCCGTCTAACACTCTGTCCGCTCTCTCTATCTGTCTATCTTTTTCTCTCACACACACCCATGTGTATATGTATAACATGCAACATTATCAAGGTAAAATAATAGCATACATTTATAATATCCAATCCTAATCAAATTTAAGTATGTTTAAAAACACTAGAGAAAGTAATTAAATAAAAGTGGGGAAAAAGACAAATAAACAAAATCCAAACCATCCATACAGTAAATTAGACAATGATTTATAACATAATCAAATTATGGTGGCATATAATAAGAACTGGTGAAATATTCAAACAGTCTGCTGTTGAATGACTACGGACTTTGTGTGTTGTCAGCGTATGCAGAAGATTTGACCAGAGGTGAACGCCCCATAGAGTCCCATATCAGATACTGCCATAGGGAGTGAATTGATAAAGCTATAACTAGATGAGATCCAGCTTAATCAGGTAAGTAACCAGTTCCCGTCCTCACTGTCTTGCCTTTCATAACGCAAGAGCAGAATCAGACTAGGTAGACAGACAGACATACGAAGGAACTTAAATTTCCAAGGTTTGAGAATGCCCGTCTTGCATTCTGCCCTTCCTCTTGTTCATCTGTTATTACTATTATTCAGACATTCTCCGACGTACTTAAAGTATTAATTTAAAGGCAATGCAACATTATAAGTAGTATAACAGCATACATTCACAGTGGAGGACAGACGTGACAGCAGAGTCCTACAACAAGCTGAAAAATTTAAGAGACTCGAAGGACACCCCATGTTCCAGAGAATGAATAGGCTAGGAAGAGGCAGGCTCAAGCGAACTAACTGTGTGGCCCGAGCAAAAGAAAAACATTAGCAAATATACCATGCTAGCAAGCTCAGTTGCAAAGAAAATACCAACAAGCACAACTATCCCACTGTGGAAAATAAGATGCTTTCCTGAGCTAAAATCTGATATTCCAGGCATTGAAAGTAAGGGAACACAGGCAGAAACACAAAGAAAGTGTATAGCAACCAAGTATATTGACCAAAAATTCCCAGCAAAGCTTTGGACACATGCATATACTGATGGTTCAGCAAAAAATGCAGTTGAAAATGGGGGTGCCGGCATCCTCATAAAATTAAAGAATAGAATCCACTCTATGGCAATTGACACTGGCAAATACTGCAATAACGTCAATGCTGAAGCAGAAGCCATGAAACAGGCAGCGGAAACCCTTATTGAATGCAAAGCACAGGCAGAAAAACAAATAGTAATCGTTACAGATACCCTCTCATTATTAACAGCGCTGAAGAGCCACCATGCTAAAGGATTGAAAGATCTGATAATCTCCCTTGAAAGACTGGCCAAATGCTTCAACAAGTGCACTATCCAGTGGATACCAACCCATTGCAACATACCAGGAAATGAGGAGGTAGACAAACTTGCTAAGGAAGGAGGAGCCTTACAAAAAAAATGATATAGAGACAACTTACGCAATAGCAAAGGCTACTATAAAGACTACATTCAAGTCCAAATGGGAAAGAGAGCACCTGGGCCATTTGAAAAATGATGCATATCATCAACTATCCAGGAAAGAACAGGTCATCATTTTTCGGCTACGCACTGGACACAACAGATTGAGATACCATCTATACCACAAATACAAAATTGGTGCAACAGATCTCTGCACTTGCGGTACCAGAACGATGACAGTCGAACACCTGCTGCAGTACTGCCCAACCTACAGAAATGAACGGAGTAGCATATGGCAACAACCCACTTCTGTCAACGAAAAACTGTTTGGAGATGTCGGGAACCTTGAGCTGACTACTGCCTTTATTAGAGTCATAAATGTGGAAGTCTGAAGGCGAACGAGGAAGAAGACCACAGTTAAGAAATAAAGTATATTGAAATGAAAAACTAGATCATCAGACCCTCCATAGAGTATATTAAATAACAATTCGAAACATAATCAGTTAGGGTGGCATATAATCAGCACTCATATGTGGTGAAGTGGGATGTTATAAATATTTATAGGGGACTTAGTGTACTGACTGAGATCAGCTGTGAAGGTATATATATCTAATAAGAGTAGTGTATTATATATAACCTTACTTGCTACCACATATCTATATATATCTCAGTCAGAATTATTCTGGAATAGTGTGATGACTACGTTATGTGTCTAGGGTATGTGTATGATGAAGTGTAAGTCACAACAACAGACAGATAAACAATTTAATTTAATCCACTACTCTTAACAACACTGTGACACTCACATACATATAACACTCTATGAGAATATCTTAAAAGAGTCACTGATAAACTTTCAAAAAACAATATGTATTCATTACTGGCATGAATGAATATGTGTCCTGATTCAACTACAAGGGAACCAGGAATCACAATCAATTTAAATTACAAGTTATGTACAGAATGTATTTAATATGAATATTGTAGTGACATATATTATTACAAATATTCTATGTGTGTCAGTTGTGTAGTAGTAAAATGAGGTAATACTGGTTTTGTTTTGTTCAAGCTCTGTTGGTATTTGTCATCATGACTTCAATAGTTTGTCTTTTGGGACTAGTATTGGAGATGTTCTCAGTTCCTGATATTAAGACAATTAAATTCCCCTCTGAATGTTATTTTTATAAAGTCATTTCAAGATGAGGGGACATAATGTTGAGCTCAGCTGGCCAAGTTAGCTTATCTGGCGTGATGGCGGCAGGAAAGGACTCCTCTGCTCGAATTCTCCTCTGGGCTCTGGAGACACCTCACTGATAGCTAAATGGACCAAGGAGTATGCTGTCCGACACTGGATTCAGCAAAGCTCTGACCAGGTGCTGCTCAGTACCATCAAGACCACTGTCCCTGAAATCAAGAAGGATGTACCTTCTACTTCATAACTAACTTATACTCTCTTTTACACTGATCACAATACAGCACAAACATTGAGTTCAGAGCGTTAGGCCAACTATCAGCTTCATTCTGAAGTACTTTATACCAGCATTAACCTCCTTAATGGTTACTACGCCTCTGCAATTCCAGCATTATTTCTTTCTAGTCAATCATCTAGGTGTCAGTGTACTATTTGGCCATTCCATGCCGTTTTACTTCCCTCCGACACCCTCTGTTCAGGCTGGAGCATTATAGGCTTTATCTCTTGTTTGCCACTGAACTACACATATATATACAGGCATAAATTAACAATTTACATTCAATTTTCATTAAAAGATACTGAATGGTTCAAGCTTACCACAATTTCATGGAAATAAACACAGATACGTTGATTAGCAATGAATTCTGGCACAATTACTGGCACAAATTTCCATCTGCTTATGTTCCCGGCTTTTATTTTAGCAAAATTGTGAGCTGGCTTCAACGCACTGATGCTTTATCAAGCTTATTTAAACAAGTGGTTTCGAACTAACGCTCCCAAGTGATTATATCCAGCGAGTCTAGCCAATGAGGCCCCGTTTCGACAAGTGTTTGAAAAAATGTTACCTTTCCCCGTTTCCCCTAACAACGAAAGATAGTATTTATAGTCCGACCAATCGTGGTTAGGCTTTCATTTGTTGCGCTCCAATCAATTGGGAGTTTACATGGTAGGCTATTTATGTAACGTAAGGTTTTTTCAAACACGTTATATAAAAAAAATTTTATGAGCAGAAATGATTCCATGCTGTCAGGCATCCTCACTATTTTATTTTGGGTATAATTTATTAATTCCTGGACTATTTGCGTAACGTTTTACATATTATTTGTCAGCAAGCCCTAAGGAACCCAAATATACCAATTTGAAAGAGCTACGTGGCTGCGTTCAAAATATGTATTTTCTACCTCCTGTTTCGAAGATGTGCTGTCTGGGTACTGTTATGTTTTCAACCGTAAACCCATCTAATGTTGTCTTTCCTAATAAGAGTTTTTTATGATTTATAAACCTAACTCTGGGAAAGGGTAGTGTATTTTATCACTGTCCGTCTGAAAAACAATTAGTGCATGTAGACTTACACGCGTGATGGCAGCATTTGTGTATCGCGCGACGCGGGTTGGGGGTGGCATTAATAGCGAGACGCGTGTTTAATTTTGCATGCGTTCGGCTTTATTCGCCCCTCTCTCTTCTCGCTATCCTTTAGTCCATCTGCCTTTTGTTTTTGGTAACATAGTGTAGAAAAAGACATGAATGGAATTTAAAATTTAGGTCAACTTGCATATCTCAAGGTTTTTCTTAGAAATACAGCACACGTTTCATTGAAGAAAGCGGGTATAATACAGTAAGCTTTTACTATCAACGTGAAAGCGTTACAATTTGCAGACGAAGCAGAAAACAAGGGGGATTTCGAGTACTGTCATTGTGACAGCACTGTTCTTTACCATTCTTCTTCCTTTATTAATTATATGTATTTATTAGGCTTTATATTTACTTGATAATTTATGTATGTGGATTAGAATATTCCACGACACTTGGGTACCTGTATATTGTTTAAGACATAAAAATGGACTCAGAAATACTGCCCTGTAATAAACTAAAGACTAGCATTACAGCTTCCGCTGACAGGTCGCAAAAGGTGATTAAAATGAGGTTGTGGATGGAAGTGGCAACCACATACTGGAAAACATTGCTGCAAAAACTACCGTTGCAAGAACCCACCAATACTTTGACGCAAAGAGACCAGCTACGGTGTTGGTTGGCTGCGTGAGAAGCCAACAGAGACCAGCTACGGTGTTGGTTGGCTGCGTGAGAAGCCAACAGAGACCAGCTACGGTGTTGGTTGGCTGCGTGAGAAGCCAACAGAGACCAGCTACGGTGTTGGTTGGCTGCGTGAGAAGCCAACAGAGACCAGCTACGGTGTTGGTTGGCTGCATGAGAAGCCAACAGAGACCAGCTATGGTGTTGGTTGGCTGCGTAAGAAGCCAACAGAGACCAGCTATGGTGTTGGTTGGCTGCGTGAGAAGCCAACAGAGACCAGCTACGGTGTTGGTTGGCTGCGTGAGAAGCCAACAGAGACCAGCTACGGTGTTGGTTGGCTGCGTGAGAAGCCAACAGAGACCAGCTGCGGTGTTGGTTGGCTGCGTGAGAAGCCAACAGAGACCAGCTACGGTGTTGGTTGGCTGCGTGAGAAGCCAACAGAGACCAGCTGCGGTGTTCGTTGGCTGCGTGAGAAGCCAACAGAGACCAGCTGCGGTGTTGGTTGGCTGCATGAGAAGCGAACAGAGACCAGCTACGGTGTTGGTTGGCTGCGTGAGAAGCGAACAGAGACCAGCTACGGTGTTGGTTGGCTGCGTGAGAAGCGAACAGAGACCAGCTACGGTGTTGGTTGGCTGCGTGAGAAGCCAACAGAGACCAGCTGCGGTGTTGGTTGGCTGCGTGAGAAGCGAACAGAGACCAGCTACGGTGTTGGTTGGCTGCGTGAAAAGCCAACAGAGACCAGCTACGGTGTTGGTTGGCTGCGTGAGAAGCCAACAGAGACCAGCTACGGTGTTGGTTGGCTGCGTGAGAAGCCAACAGAGACCAGCTACGGTATTGGTTGGCTGCGTGAGAAGCGAACAGGGAAAGGATTATATAATAAATTGTGTCATATTTTCGTCCGTCCTGGACCGTGCGTAGGTGGCGCTGCGTGCAGTGAGTGATATTACATGGAATATCTGAAAACCTGTCAGGAATGCGACATTGGTTATTTGAGAAATTGGTTCTTGAAGGGAGAAGAATACACTTTAGACATTGGTTCTCGAAGGGAGATGAGTACATTTTAGAAATTGGTTCTTGAAGGGAGATGAATACATTTTAGAAATTGGTTCTTGAAGGGAGATGAATACATTTTAGAAATTGGTTCTTGAAGGGAGATGAGTGCATTTTAGAAATTGGTTCTTGAAGGGAGATGAGTGCATTTTAGAAATTGGTTCTTGAAGGAAGATAAGGCCATTTGAGAAATTGGTTCTTGAAGGAAGATGAGTCAGTTTTAGACATTAATTCTTTAAAGGAGATGAGTCCATTTTAAATGTGTTTCGTGAAGGGAGATGAGTACATTTTTAAAACTGAGATGAGTCCTTAGTGGCTTCTTACATCGTTTTGTAGTTTTTGCAACAACAACAAAACATAAAACAAAGTAATTTTTGAACGCTGTTGCAGTCAATGTTTATTAATATCAGTATTATGTGAGCCATATTATTGTTGAATATGTTTGTGGTTTAAAGTTTCTACTCGATGGAGTATCTGGCCTCATGCCTAAACCTCCTTATCCCTCTTGGACTGTTCTTGCTACGTTTTCGGGCCGGGTAAGACACGAGATTTCATTGAATTTGTAAATATGTGGAAATTAAAGGAAATCAAGTCCAGCACAGAAATAAGATTCTTGAACTGTCAAATCAGTCCTATTATGTGGCTACGAAACATGGATAACAAGAAACATCGCAACCAGAAAGATGCAGACTTTCATAAATGTGTGCTAGCGTAGAATAGAAGAGTTGACTAGATAATTAATGTGAACCTGATATAAATAACGAGACAACGCGCCAATGGAACAGGGAGCATGTGACGACGCTGCAGTTGGATGACAACCAGTTGATAACATTACAAGGCTGTCTCTGTTTTGGACACCACGAGGTAGGAAAAATAGTGGGGTATAAAAAACATAGGGACGAGAACTGAGACATATATGAAAGGGATGTAATGGATGGCACAGGTCAGGGAGGCTTCGCTTGCATTTCTTTAGGAACTATGATGAAAGGTTTGGTTGATGAAGATGACGATGATGATGTATGTGTGGTTGTGTGGAAATACAAGATATTGATTGATGATGATGTGTGGGAGATACAAGATATTTCATCACAGAAATTGCTTCACGTCAACATGACGGATAACTGGTCCAAGTGTCTCGAAGGGTTATTGATTGTTTGTTGGCTCGTAGCTTTCACAAATTTAGCACGTGTTCAATTTTGAAGTCTAAGTGCTGTGTATATCACAGTGTGTTAAACGGAATTAATGGTCAACGGTTAAGCCTTTGTTTATTGACCAGTTTTATTTAAGATAATCGGAGCTTTGTATATTTGTCTCCTGTTTTATTATTATTACCTAATCCACTAAAAACAGAAAATAAATGTCCCATACATTATGTTGCCTATAATACATGTGGGTGGATAGTTATCATTAACCAGGAATTCGTCATATCGTTCACAAATTTATGTGACGAATTACTAATTAATGATAAATGGTCATCCACCCTTAATGTTGGCAATATAGTGAGTGAACCTTTCATTTGATATAAACAGTAATTTTTTTAAGTAACAGTAATAAAGCTAGGATCTTTCGTAAAACCTTGGCAGCAACATAGACACTTTTGGAAGGACAGACAAGAATGTCAAGATAAGAATACTAGTCTACAGAAGCTTTTATTGTGTTGGGAAATATATGGAGATCAAAAGAAATCAAGTCTAACAATAAAATCAGAATTGTCAATTAAAATGTTAAGTCAGTCCTATTGTATGGCTCTGGAACATGGAGAAGAAAAAAAGCCAAAAAGCTACAGACTTTCATAAATGGGTGCTTGCGTAGAATAGAAGGATTGAAATGGTATGACAAGATCACTAATGTGGAACTGATGACAAGATCACTAATGTGGAACTGATGACAAGATCACTAATGTGGAACTGATGACAAGATCACTAATGTGGAACTGATGACAAGATCACTAATGTGGAACTGATGACAAGATCACTAATGTGGAACTGATGACAAGATCACTAATGTGGAACTGATGACAAGAACCAGACAAGCGCCAGTGGAACACGAAATGAGAAGAAGACGCTGGAGATGGATAGGACACACATTGAGAAAACCTGTTGATAGCATCACAAGACAGTCCTTGTTCTGGAATCTCCAGGGTAAGAGAGGTAGAGGAAGACCAAAGAACACATGGAGAAGAGAACTGACAGACATGAAGAAGACATAGAAAGACCTTGACCTTGATGGCACAGGACAGGAAGACTTGGCATAAGTTTATTGAAGGCCTATGCTCCTTGGGGAGCTAATGGCTGATGATGTTCTTTACTGGATTAAATCATATTTTAAGTGCTTCACGCGCCTGTTCTGGAACGTGCGTAGGTGGCGCTGCGTCTCGTGAGTGGTAATACAGGGAAACTCGGAAAACATGTCATGAATACGTAATTGGTCTTTAGAGAAATTGGTTTTTGATGATAGATGAGTCCTTTGGGGCACCTTACTTCGTTTTGTAGTTGTTGCATAAATAACTTGTGTGAGCGCTGTTAACGTGGACGTATCTTTATGTGAGATTGTCTGTTTGTGTACAACGTGGGAATAATGCAGATGTCTAGAAGAATTAATGTTTGGCTTGCTGGTGGTCATGAACACATTAAGCACGTTTTGAAAGTCTGTGTTGCTTGTGGGCATGTGTGTCTGTTTTAAACGGACAAAACGGTTGCACATTGTCTTCATTTCATGATTTTCCGTTGCATTCCTGAGTATAAAGCCTTCACTGTAGCCGGTCGCCTTCCAGGAAGCCTATGCCGAGCATTGTCATGCTCCTGGAACAGTTTTCTATGGTAATTTGTTTCACATTATGAGTTTACCATCACCAGTCACAAACTGATATTAGTCGCCTTCTACGACATTCCAGAGGGTGTACTCGTCTTATGTTTTTTTTTTCTGGTATGCCGGGAACCACACCACTCAAAACGATTACTTCCAGCCTTAATTTGTTAAAAAATCATGTTTTAAATGTATGTTTCTTTCCTTGCTATCTCTCTGTGTCTCTCTCTGACTCTCTCTCTCTGTGTCTCTCTCTGTCTCTCTCTCTGTGTCTCTCTCTGTCTCTCTCTATCTCTCTCTCTCTCATGTGGGAATAAAAGGATATAGTATACAAGATAAATGAGAGTGAAAGGGCAGAATGTTAGACCGGCCTGCGCGCCCAATTCTTAACCCTTCGAAAATAAAGTTCGTTCGTTCGTTCCATCGTTCTCTCTCTCTCTCTCTCTCTCTCTCTCTCTCTCTCTCTCTCTCTCTCTCTCTCTCTCTCTCTCTCTCTCTCTCTCTCTCTCTCTCTCTCTCTCCAGCCCCTGATATTCTAGGACAGAAAGGTTAAAAGATATAAAAATGTCAGCGGACATTAAGCGTAAACGGGTTCCAGAGTTTAAGTTCCTAAGACTTTTGTCCACAGGAAATTGAAAACTTGACAGAGAAAATGTAATGACTTAATTACTGAGTCGTTCCGCTTCTACCATGGGGTGTAGAGGTTTGCCAGACAAAGCGCCATACCATACTATCGGTTGCCTTCCTTCTAGCCTGGTTCCAATCTAGTCCTCGGTCTTTCAGAGATAGTCTTATGTTGTCCTCCCAGCCAACTCTGGGTCGTCCTGGAGGTCTGGATCCCTGCTTCTTGGTTTATCAAAAATTAAATAAGATATGTCAAAAAGCCAGAGTTACCAACAGTCACCACTACTCGGACTTCAAAATATCAGTATGGTAACTAAACGACAATTGGTAAATAATATATTCTGACTAACTTGTTGCCATCATTGTAAACTTTTGTCTCTGTCCAATGACAATTATCTTTGTTTGAGATGACATGTTAAAGAAGATCCATAGATGTTAACTTGAGAGACAGAATTAGAAATGATGACATCAGACAACTTGTAGGAACTACATCCTGCATCAAGTATATAGAGAGACAGAAAATAAAGTGGTTTTGCCATCTCATGAGAATAGAGCACGATCAATTACAACTACGCGCCTACAACAGTAGAAGACCAAGAGTTAGATGGACAGACAGTAGTACAGAAATTCTACAACATGAGTTCACATCAGCCGATGCGACAGACTTTTGGCTTACGAACGGAAACTTCATCTCCCCGTGACGCTTAACTCTTTCAATCCCAAGCAAAAACTTGGGTTTGGCCCAAACAAAAATGGCCACCCCAGTGCTTTTTTATTGTTGTTGTTTGGAAAAATTGTTTAAATGTTCATATGCATAAATACAAGAGGTAGTTAAAAGAAAGTACTTCCTGTCAGAAATGACGTTTTGAGTTGTTAAAATTAGAAAACAGCTCTAGAAATGAGCAAAAGGAACGAAAGCCGATTTAACGTTGATTGGGCCAAATGGGTCTAGAAGGAAGTACGATATATGGGCTTTTTGGACTTAAAGAGTTAACGACATATGTGGGTCAAAAGAAATGTAACAGTGATGGTTAGGGCCACTTATGACAAGATAAGGTCACAGCAAGTGGGTCTGAAAATACACCGGGAAAAGACAAAGATAATGAGAATAAATGCAAGAAATGATAAAAAGGTTGAATTTGAAGAAACACCAATACAAGATGTAGAATCGTACACATATCTTGGCAGTAATATAGACAAAGTTGGAGGGACAGACAATGATATCAAAATAAGAATACAAAAAGCAAGAGGAGCTTTCATTGCATTGGGAAACATATGGAGAACAAGAGAAATCAAGTCCAACATGAAAATAAGAATCTTCAACTCAAATGTGAAGTCAGTCCTATTGTATGGCTCTGAGACATGGAGAACAACAAAAACAACAACCAAAAAGCTACAGACTTTTATAAACGGGTGCTTGCGTAGAATAGAAGGACTGAAATGATATGACTGTCGTAGATTTTTAGATAGGAGAATTTAAGACTTGGGTTGGTCCCTTCTGAATAGAGTGGAATGAGTGAGAGTCACAGTGTGAGTTAGTAAAGGAAATAGATACCACAAGTGAGATGATAGAATAGTGATAGAGGCTGTCTCTGAGATGCGAGAAAATCTTCTCTCTCTCTCTCTCCTATCTTCTACGACAGATTTTTAAGCAGTCAGACAGTCTACCACATATACATATATTACATATATTATATCTACTCACGGGCACGCACATACACGTGACGACGGTTACACACACAGACGTGGGAAATCTATAACAATGATTATATAAATATTTAGAACGAGCTGACCAGCACACTGATTTAATTTATGGGTAAGTTTATTTATCATTATTAAACTTACGACACAACATATAAATTTTACATCAAAAGAAAACACATACAAATAGTCATAAAAATCAAGAAAATGCTACAAGGATGATAGCCCCGTTATGCCCTTAACTCTAGGTTTAGCCCACAGCCCCGTTAGGATGACAGATGATGGCCCAAAGAATTAGAGATGCATATGGTTAGGGTCTAATATTGTCCCTTTTCTAGAAGGTAAGAACTGACTTATGACAGCAGTATCTATTCTAAAGGAACAATTACATTAAGCAGCAAATCTTTCTTCAGGAAAAATTACAAAAAAAGAATGAATGCATTAAACCAACGAACATCCTTCCGTCACTTTCACTCGGTTCTCTCACCCTTACCTAAAACTTGATGTTGTTCACCGTCTGGCGCAACCTTAGGACCCTTCTCTACAGTGAATCTGGATTCTTTGGATAAAGCGAATCCCACTTCGTTTTGTAGTTGTTGCATAAATAACTTGTGTGAGCGCTGTTAACGTGGACGTATCTTTATGTGAGATTGTCTGTTTGTGTACAACGTGGGAATAATGCAGATGTCTAGAAGAATTAATGTTTGGCTTGCTGGTGGTCATGAACACATTAAGCACGTTTAGAAAGACGGAGTAGCAAGGGGGCATGTGTGTCTGTCTGTTTTAAACGGACAAAACGGTTGCAACATTGTCTTTTCCTTGCTATCTCTCTCTGTCTCTCTCTGACTCTCTCTCTGTGTCTCTCTCTGTCTCTCTCTCTGTGTCTCTCTCTCGTGTCTCTCTCTATCTCTCTCTCTCTCATGTGGGAAATAAAAGGATATAGTATACAAGATAAATGAGAGTGAAAGGGCAGAATGTTAGACCGGCCTGCGCGCCCAATTCTTAACCCTTCGAAATAAAGTTCGTTCGTATTTCGTTCCATCGTTCCTCTCTCTCTCTCTCTCTCTCATTCATCTCTCTCACTCTCTCTCATCTCTCCTCCTCTCTCTCTCTCTCCAGCACCCTGATATTCTAGGACAGAAAGGTTTAAAAGATATAAAAATGTCAGCGGACATTAAGCGTAAACGGGTTCCAGATGATTTTAAGTTCCTAAGACTTTTGTCCACAGGAAATTGAAAACTTGACAGAGAAAATGTAATGACTTAATTACTGAGTCGTTCCGCTTCTACCATGGGGTGTAGAGGTTTGCCAGACAAAGCGCCATACCATAACTATCGGTTGCCTTCCTTTCTAGCCTGATTTCCAATCTAGTCCTCGGTCTTTCATCAGAGATAGTCCCTTATGTTGTCCTCCCAGCCAATTCTCTGGGTCGTCCTGGAGGTCTGGATCCCTGCTTCTTGGTTTATCAAAAATTAAATAAGATATGTCAAAAAGCCAGAGTTACCAACAGTCCCTCACCACTACTCGGACTTCAAAATATCACCAATGGTAACTAAACAGACAATTGGTAAATAATATATTCTGACTAACTTGTTGCCATCATTGTAAACTTTGTCTCTAAAGGTCCAATGACAATTATCTTTGTGTTTGAGATGGACATGTTAAAAGAAGATCCCATAGATTTAAACTTGAGAGACAGAATTAGAAATGATGACATCAGAACAACTTGTAGGAAACTACATCCTGCATCAAGTATATAGAGAGACAGAAAATAAAGTGGTGCTTTTGCCATCTCATGAGAATAGAGCACGATAAATTACAACTACGCGCCTACAACAGTAGAAGACCAAGAGTTAGATGGACAGACAGTAGTACAGAAATTCTACAACATGAGTTCACATCACCGATGCGACAGACTTTTTGGCTTTACGAACGGAAACTTCATCTCCCCGTGACGCTTAACTCTTTCATCAATCCCAAAGCAAAAACTTGGGTTGGCCCAAACAAAAATGGCCACCCCAGTGCTTTTTTTTGTTGTTGTTTGGAAAAAATTGTTTAAATCGCAGTTCATATGCATAAATACAAGAGGTAGTTAAAAGAAAGTACTTCCTGTCAGAAATGACGTTTTTTGAGTTGTTAAAATTAGAAAACAGCTCTAGAAATGAGCAAAAGGAACGAAAGCCGATTTAACGTTGATTGGGCCAAATGGGTCTAGAAAGAAGTACGATATATGGGTGTTTTTGGACTTAAAGAGTTAACGACATATGTGGGTCAAAAGAAATGTAAACAGTGATTGGTTAGGCCACTTTAGATGACAAGATAAGGTCACAGCAAGTGGGTCTGAAAATACACCGGGAAAAGATAAAGATAATGAGAATAAATGCAAGAAATGATAAAAAGGTTGAATTATGAAAGAAACACCAATACAAATGATGTAAGAATCGTACACATATCTTGGCAGTAATATAGACAAAGTTGGAGGGACAGACAATGATATCAAAATAAGAATACAAAAAGCAAGAGGAGCTTTCATCACTTGCATTGGGAAACATATGGAGAACAAGAGAAATCAGGTACCAACATGAAAATAAGAATCTTCAGACTCAAATGCGTTGAAAGTCAGTCCTATTGTATGGCTCTGAGACATGGAGAGACAACAAAAACAACAACCAAAAAGCTACAGACTTTTATAAACGGGTGCTTGCGTAGAATAGTAACAAAAGGACTTTAAATGATATGCCCACTGTCGTTAGAATTTTTAGATTGATATAGGAGTATTTAAGACATGGGTTGGTCCCTTCTGAATAGAGTGGAATGAGTGAGAGTCACAGTGTGAGATAGTAAAGGAAATAGATTCCACAAGTGAGACTTTTGATACGAATAGTGAAGAGGCTGGGGTCCCTCTGAGGATGCGGCAACCAAAAATCTTTCTCTCTCTCTCTCTGCCTAACCCTCCCTATCTTCTACGGACAGATTTTTAAGCAGTCAGACAGTTCTACCACATATACATATATTACATATTATATCTACTCACGTAATAGGCACGCACAACTATACACGTGACGACGAATTTACACACACAGACGTGGGAAATCTATAACAATGATTATATAAAATTATTTAGAACGAGCTGACCAGCACACTGATTTAATTTATGGGTAAGTTTATTTAATCATTTTTCTAAACTTACGACACAACATTATAAATTTTACATCAAAAGAAAACACATACAAATAGTCCATAAAAATCAAGAAAATGCTACAAGGATGATAGCCCCGTTTAAGCCATAACTCTAGGTTTAGACCCACAGCCCCGTTAGGATGACAGATGATGGGCCCCAAAGAATTAGAGATGCATATGGTTAGGGTCTAATATATGTCCCTTTTCTAGAAGGTAAGAACTGACATTTATTGACAGCAGTATCTATTCTAAAGGAACAATTACATTAAGGCAGCAAATCTTTCTCAGGAAAAATTACAAAAAAGAATGAATGCATTAAACCAACGAACATCCTTCCGTCACTTTCACTACTCGTTCTCTCACCCTTACCTAAAACTTGAGATGTTGTTCACCGTCTGGCGCAACCTTAGGACCCTTCTCTACAGTGAATCTGGATTCTTTGGATAAAGCGAATCCCAGCTCTAACAAATACAGGTTTTTTCTTCCACTGTTGTTTTCGGGGAGCGTTCGCTTCACCAGTTAAACTTTAGATTTTACTTTTAATGTCACTACCTTTGATACAGGTTTGATAAGCAAGTTTTAAACGGGCACACAGAGTTCCGAAAAAAAAAAAAACACGTGGATTCCCTTAAGTTTGGAAAAAGATGACCAGTGGACAAACTGCTCTCAACAGATAGTCTTGGTTCACTATCCACTCTTTCAATAGTGTTGGAAATGTAAATGTTAGTTTTTTTGCAATTATTCTCGCCGCCAGGCAAGCATATACATTTAAATTTTGTGGAGCAATATGAACTGGCTCAAAAGCCCAATATATATTTACTAATCTTTAGGAACCGTTTGTGGGATTTGTATTACTGTCTATCTCTGATATGGCATATGCACTGTCAACGAGTGTTACTTGAAAAAAAAAAAAAACAACCCCACGTGGTTAAAGATAGGAAATGTCTATGCTTCTCACAAGTATGTCCTTTTTACTAAACGCTGGAAAGTTGGGTACCACCGTTTCACTATATAAAAGAAAGAACACATATCAAATCATTTACATTTATGTACTCATTATAACTTACATTTTAAATAGCACGCCTACAGCTTGACTTATATTTAAAACTCCCGTAAAGTAAGTTATATAACGTAAACAATCATCAGGAATTTAGGAATATCTTCGTATTCCGTCACTATTCACTGATGTAGCATTCTAGCATTATAAGTTTGTCATAAATTTGAAATTAAAACAGTTTCGAGTCTAGAGTATTTAACAGTTAAATTTAAACTTATTTCAGCTACTTGCTTTTAGTAAGCTAAAAAATATAATTTTTATTTTTGTATTTCCACTGCAACTCGACGATTTAAAGAAATAACAAACTATTCAAAATATTCATCTGCCACACAGAACTAGTTTAAAATGGAATCGGCGATTTAACACTAAATCACTTCACAAAACTAGATATCTATTATATATAATATTAATATACCTCAACCACAGAATTACTAATAACGTTAAACCACTTCGACCAAACTAAGGCCATCTCTATTTTACAGAGATTATTTAGAAATCGAACGAAGGTTGTTCTATAGTCTAACTGCAAAGGTACTGAGTGAAATGAAATAGTTTTCAATAAAACGTGGGTTAATATTTTAAACCAACAAAGGATGAACTATTATTTCGTAGAACGAAATGCTCTCCCCTTTCCGCTTAAACGATACGTTTCACACCTAACATGTCGTTAACTGTCCCCCAACTGACTGCAAGATGTATGTTGCCGAGTGTCAGCTTTTCAAAACTAAACCTCCTACAAGCAACAATCTGTCTCCAACTGCAGGGCAGTTTTCAACTACAGTACTCATGGCCCACATGAAGCGCCGTGTCAGTTTCACAACAACCAAACGTCTACACCAGCTTTTTCATAACATAACTTGTCAAAAAAACTGAATACAATGACCGTTGCATAATGTAAAAAATCCACAAAACCTCACCTACCTAAGGGATCAGGCTTAATGCCGAGAGTAGAAAACTCGGCGCTCGGTGAGAAATGTAGGACTATGATGTCTACGTCCCTAAAATGTTCATCAGTGGCGAACCGACAAAATCACGCCTTCTGACGCCCTCAACCAGCCCTGACATCTACGTAATATCTTCCCTAGCACGATTCTCAGTTCCCCACAATCCAAAAAAAAAAGGTAAAGTTTTAAAAAATACAGAAAATATATTTCGCAACGCGTCGAGTGGATGCGAAAAATACAGGAAAAACAAAATGGAAAGAATATAAAGTGAAAGGAACCATGCAAAACAATAAAATAAAAATAACAACAAGCCACATGCTAGGTAACATGGCCACACATAAAGAACAAAAACCACATTACAAAACATAAAATATACCAACTTGAAGTTGAAGAACCAAACCAAACAAATGCCAAAGAGGAAACAAAAAATTCAAAAACAACCATTTCGCGCACGCGCAACAACATCAGACAGCTGGCGGCCATACAAAATAGCGGTAGCACCCTCACATCCCCCCCCCCACCCCCTATCACTCTGCCCCCCCCCCCCCCCCACCCAACCCATAACACTGGAGCGACCCAGACAGTCCCACACCACCCCCTGGACACTTTCCCCCACCAAAGAGACAACGACGAGGTAACCCCAAAACCAACCACATCTACCCCATCCACCCACTTCACCCCAAAAAGGCAAGAACACAAATAAACCAAAACTCAACGGTTGGCACCCAAGGTCCCACACAACCCAGCATAATCCCAAATAATACCCGAACGGTAAAGACCCGATTAAAATGCGGCCCCCAAGATTCACTATTTTTTTTCCCGTTCCATCTCTCTTCCTTGTTTATTTGCCAATTCACAACCTCCCCCCTTCCCTAAGCCTCCAAACTCCCCCCCCCCCCCCCCTCCACCACCCACCCACCAACCACACTCCCTCCCCACCCCCCCTCCTCCCCCCCCCCCCCCCAGTCACACCCCTTCCCCCACCCCCCCTCCGCCCACCCCAACCACTTCCCTCCCACACCCTCTCCTACCCCCCACCTCTATTCCCCCTACAACCCCCCCCCCTACCACTTCCCGACCCTCAGCCCAAACCCCCCCCGACTAACGCCCCCTGCCCCCCCAATATACCCTAACATTCCCCCCCCCCCCAACCCTCCATCACCATCCCTTTTCACCCAAACCCAACAACCCACAACAATAAACCCCCCCCCCATCACCCCTTTTAGCACCAAAAAACACCGCAACAAAAAAACCCCCACGACCTCCCTCCCCTCACCCACCACCCACGAAAATCCTCCCCCCCTCCCTACCCCCCCCCCCATCCCCCCCCCCCCCCCCTCCTCTCCCCCCCAGCAAACTCTCTCCCCCAAACCCCTTCCCCCACTCTCCAAACCCCTTCCCTCACTCCCCCACAATCCCCCAACTCTACCTGCAACGTTCCTCCTCGACCCTCCCTAAACCACTTCCACCTCCCCCACAGCCTCCCCACACACCCCAACCAAACCCACTTAGCACATTGATTCCGTACCCGAATCCCACAGACGCTTTAACCACTACACCCACCAACCCAACCACTCAACTAAAAATCCTAATACCAAGAAACAAAAAACTACAACCACAAACCAATACACCCAACACAACACCTAAACCTCCAAAACCAAACTATCACATTTATAAATTCACAACCCACCGAATACCTACCATATCACTCATTACCCCCCCCCCGTAACCCCCTGTTCACCCCTTCCCATTCAAAAATCCACATCCAACTCCTATCGAATCAATTTGAAAAAAATAATACCAAAAACACCAACATATAACCCTCATCACAACCACCTATCCCCTGGAATATGCGAACCCACTACATGAACGCGTCTTCACGAGCGCATCTGTACATACGTCAACTCTATTGGATGATAATAAATCCCCTGTGCAATGGCACATATCAAGAAACCCATGGGGTATCAGGAACCGTCCCGCTACCACTAGGTAACCTCACACCCCCCCCATCGTACCCCCCCTAATCGACCACACAGTCCCCCCCCCCCGCCCCCCCACCCTCACCGCACACATTACTATCCACTAGTCACCACACCGCCCCCCCCGCCAAATATTCCTTTACAAATAAATCTACCTCCCATAAATAGTCATCCTGTACCATAGCTACCCCCACACCCCTCACCCCCCCCACCACCCTCGACTCTCAATAACACACAAACCTACAAGTCTTGGCATTGGATACACTAAACACATTAACAAAAGACATAACGTCAGATCTCCCCCCCCAAACTCTCTCTTTACTCCCCCAATCCCATGACAAAAATTCCAGTCGAGGACAAGAATAAATCAAACCTGGACACGCAACCTTTATAGTTTTCAACCCCCTTTACCCCCCCAGGTAACCCTATACATACCCCGATTAATGAACCTAAATCACCAATGGGGGAGGATTTTACTTGACAATAAACCCATACACTCCACCCCCCACCCCACCCCCCCACCACCCCCCCCCAACCCACACCCCCAACCCCAACTACCCCACCCCCCCCCCTACAACCACCCCCACCCCCCCCACTAAACACCCACCCCCCCCACACCACCCCCCCCACCCCCCCCCCCCAACCCACCCCCCCCCCCCCACCAAACCCAAAAACCACACACCCCCCGTAACCCCCCCCCCACCCCCATCCAACTCCTAATTAAAACCCCCCCCACCCCCCCCCCCACCCAACCATACCCCAAAAAAACCTGAACCCAACCCAGTAAACCCCCAACACCACCAATACCCCACGCAAACCCCCCCCCCACCCAACCCCATTTCATTACATCTTACCAAAATTTCCCCAACATGTCCCCCCCCCCCCCCAATCCCCCCAAATATACCCAACCCCCTCCCCCCCCCCCTCCCACCCCCCCCCTCCCCCCCCCCCACCCCTCCCCCCCTCCACCTCCCCACCCGCCCCCCCCCCCTCCCCCCCCCCCACCCCCCCCCCCCCCACCCAAAAAATTGTACCCACACCTCCTAACCACCCCCCCAATCCCCCTCCCCCCACCTCCCCCTCCCCACAGACCCCCCGACCCACCCCCCCCCCCCCCCCCCCCCCAACAAAAACCTCCCCCCCCCCCCCCCCCCCCTCTAGCTAAGAAAAAATAACACCCCCCCCGCCCCCCCTACAGAAGTAAACCAACACAAATTATTCTTGTAGTCAAACCGAACCCTAACCCCCCCCCTAGTCCCTCCTAAAACCACAACTACGTCCTCCTCCCCCCCCTACCCCCCCCTCGTCATATAAAAACAATAAAAATTAAAAGTTCCATTGTACGCCCCACACTAACCCCCCCTAAAATTTACCTGACCCCCTCCCCCCAAGACCACATACCACCCCCCTCCCTCCACCTCCCCCCCGAAACTTCCCCCACCCTAATCCATAACATTGATGACTATCCCTGAACCCCCCCCACCCCACCCCCCCCCCCCAACCCCTTCCCCGTCCCTCCGCACCCCCCCCCCCACCAAAACACCCATTGCCCCCCCCCTTCCCCCCCCCCCCCAACCCCCCCCCCCCCCCCTACCCCCCCCCAACTATCACACACCCCCCCCCCACAATCACCCCCCCTAACCCCCCACCCTTTAGTCCCGTGCCCCCCCAAACCCCCCTCCCCCCCCCCCCCCTCAAACCCCCCCCAAAACTCACCCCCCAACCCCCCCCTACCCCCCACCCCCCCCCCCCCCCCCCCCCCCCCCCTCCACCCCCCCCACCCCCACCCCCCCCCCACCCCCCACCAAAAAAACCCACCCCCCCCCACCCCCCCCCACCCCAAATGCCGCTCCCCGCCCACCCACCACCCCCCCCCCACCCCCCCCCCCCCCCAACTGTCCCAACCCACCCCCCAAAACCCACCGCCCTCCCCCCCACGCTCCCCCACCCCGCGATACCCCCCCCCAAACCCCCCCACCCCCCCCCCCCCCCACTCCCCCCCCCTACCCCCCTCCCACCCCCCCCCCCCCCACCCCAACCCACCCCCCCCCCCCCCCACCCCCCCCCAACCCTAACCCACCCCCCCCCCCTAATGTACCACAACCCCCCCCCCCCCCCCCCCCCCCCCCCCCCCCCCCACCCCCCCCCCCCCCCCCCCCCCCCCCCCCCACAACCCCCACCCCCACCCCCCCCCCCCCCTTCCCCCCCCCCCCCACCCAAACCACACCCCCCCCCCCCCCCCACCAATCCCCGCACCCCCCCCCACCACGAACCCACCCCCCCCCCCCCCCTCCCCCCCAACCCCCCCCCCCCCTCCCCCACCCCCCCCCCCCCCCCCCCCCCCCTCCCCTCTCCCCCCCCGCACCCCCCCACCCCCCCACCCCCCCCCCCCCCTCCACCCCCCCCCGCCTCCCCCCGCCCCCCCCCCCAAAAACCCTACACCCAAACCCCACACCCCCCCCCCCCACCCCCCCCCCCCCACCCCACCCCCACCCCCCCATCCCCCCACCCCCCCCCCCCACCCCCCTATCACACCCTCCCCCCACCCCCCCCAATCTTCCCCACCCCCCCCCCCACCCCCCCCCCCCCCCCCCTCCCTCTCCACCCCCCCACCCCCCCTCCCCGCCCCCCCCCCCAAACCCCCCCCCCCCCCCCCCCCCTGGTAACCCCACCCCCACCCCCCAACACCCCACCTCCCTCCCCCAAACCCCCCCCCCAACGAACCCCCCCCCACACACCCCCCCCACACCCCACCCACCCCCCACCCACACCCCCCCCCCCAAAAACAACCACCAACCCCACCAACCACTCCCCACCCCCCCGACCCCCCCCCCCCCCAACCTACCACCCACACACCCCCCCCAAAACCCCCCCCAAAATCAACCCCAGTACCCCCACCCCACACACCCCCCCCCCCCAACCACACCCCACCCCCCCCCCCCCCCCCTTACCCCACCCCCCCCCACCCCACCCCCACACCCCCCCCCCCCCAACCCCCCCCACACCCACCAACCCCCCCACCCCCCCCCCCCCCCCCCCCCCCCCCCCCCCCCCCCCCCCCCAACCCCCCCCCCCCCCCCCCCCCACCCCCCCACCCACCCCCCCCCCCCAACACAACCCCCACCCCCCCCCCCCTAAACACCCCCCCCAACCCCACCCCCCACCCCCCCCCCCCCCCAACCCCCCCCCCCCCCCCAACCCCCCCCCCCCCCCACCCCCCCCCCCCCAACCCAACCCCCCCCACCCACCCCCCCCACCAACCCCCACCCCCCCCCCCACCCCCCCCCACCACCCCCCCCCCCCCCCCCAACCCCACCCCCCCCCCACCCCCCCCCCCCCATCCCCCCCAACCCCCCCCACCCCCCCCCCCCCCCCCCCCCCCCCCCCCCCCCCCCCCCCCCCCCCCCAACCCCCCCCCCCAACAAACCCCCCCCCACCACCCCACCCCCACACCACACACCACAAAACCCCCCCCACCCCCCCAAAACCCCCCCACTCCCCCTCACCCCTTTTTTTTACCATACACCAGTGTCCCCCGCACCCCCAGTCCCAGCCCCCCCACACCCCCCCCCTCCCCGCCACCCGACCAAACCCCCCCCCCCCAACCCCCACCACCCCACCCAAACCCACCCACCTTTGTTCACCCCCCTCAACACTCTAACCCACACACATATGAAGCCCCCACCGACCCTCCTACCCGACCCACAACAGATGCTGAGAGTAAACATATATTTTTTATTTTGTTTTGTGTGTCTTGTTACAATTTATACACACTTTTTTTTCGCAATATACTTTGTAACTACAAACACCCCTAAACCCCCCACTAACAAAGTCCATACCATATCATCAAACAATAATACTTTTATCTTCCAGTTCAGCCTGGGTTTCCCCGGTGCCCCCCCCCCCGACAATCCCCCCCCATAATAATACCCCAATAACCTAAAATTTTATGGGGGGTTCCATTAGTTAAAAAAAATAAAACAAACATACCCATTCAAATAATAAACCACCCTTATCACCACCCCTCTACCAAAAAACATCCCACCTCAAATATTTGATCTAAAGGCTCCCCCCGACCCCGCCTTTTTGATTTTTTTTTTTGAAAATTACACCCCAGCGCCCAACCCCCCAAAACAATGCACTACCAAAAAAAAACGAAAACAAAGGCCCCCCCAACCAACCCCCAAAACACCCTACCCAACCTTAAAAAAACCAAGTTTTTTTGGGGCAGGTTACAATACCAGCCCTTTAGTACTCCCATCGGTAATACACCCACTCCCACTCCACTCCCCCCCACCTCGGGGAAAAAAATTAATGAAGATAAAATATTCCCCAACCCCCTCATGGTTTTATAAATTAGGATATACCCCACAACACCCCCCCCCCCCCCCACCCCAACCACATTAACCGAACCAACTACCGCAGAAAGGTGGCATCCCATTGCCCCATCAATGTAAATAGGGCCAGTCACAATCTTTATGAACCGGTGAACATAATAAACAAACCCCCATGCCCCTCCCTCCCTCACCAAGAATATATATTAAAATGGAGCCCAACCCGCCCTCTTCCCCTCGTCCACCTCACCCCCCACCCCCACTCCCAACCACCGCCCCTAACACCCAGGGAATAACCCCCCATCCCCAAATAAAAAAAAAAAAAGTATTTAAGTAAAAAAACACACTTATTCATCTTTTACATCCAACATAACACCCCCCTTGAGATACACCCAACAAGTGGTGGGGGGGGTACCCACAAAACACCAGGGCCATCCACCCCAAACACCCACACCAACCACAAGCCCTGTCTTTCCTATGAACCTTTCTTATTACCCCCACCACACTAATATGTAACCCATTTCTTCAGTCCTTCTAACATATCCCCATTTTGAATACACATTTTTCAAAACTCCCATTGTATTTTCCTAAGGTTTTTCTTTTCACTTCAAAACACCTTTTCCACCATTTATCCCACCATTTATATATATAAATGAAATAATATCTCTATATATTATATATAGCCCACCAGGTAAAATATACTGAATTTAAAAATTAATTTATTACAATATATATTATCCACCAATCAATTTTAAAACCTTTTTAAATTATAGTATTATAAATATTAATATTATTTTATAATAAAACACAACAACGGGTAAAAAAAAACATAATAACAAACGGTTTATACTAAAATAAATAAAATAAAAATAAAATTTTATTAATAAAAGACAAAAAATTAAAATAATAAAAAAAATAAAATTATAACAAAAAAATATAATATAAAAAAAAAAAATAAAAAAAAAAATAAAAATAATAAAAAAAAACAAAAAAAAAATAAATAAAATTAAAACTATAAACCAAAAAATATAAAAAAATTAAAAATATAAAATCAAAAAAATAAAAAAAAAAAAAACCCAAAAAACACATAAAATTAAAACTATAAATAAAAAAAAAAAACAAAAAAAGCAACCCCTAAAAAAAAAAAAAAATCCATAACTTGAAAAATAAAACCAAAAAAAAAAATCACCCTGGCCAAAAAAAAATTTTAAATATACCATGCCCCAAACCTGACCACCCTCAAAAAATCTACCAACCTGGCAACCTAAACCCCCCTAAAAAAAAAAAAAACACTCATGCGTTGTAAAAAAAAATAAAAAAAAACTAAAGAAAAAAAAAAAACCCATTTAATAAAAATAAAATAAAATAAATCCTCACCATGTAAAAAAAAAAAATTTTTAAAAAAAAAACCTTTAAAACTATAAAAAAAAATAAATAAAAAAATAAAAAAAAAAAAGCCAAAGCATTTTACCCCAAAAATTTTTAAACCAAAGTAAAAAATATAGACATAAAAAAATATCCAATTAAAACTAATTATATTTTGTAATAAGAAAAAAAGCCCCCCTTCACCCCCCCCCCAAACCTTTAAAAATAAACAAAACAAATAAGCGCAGATAAAACACAACTGCAACACCCTCACCTTAATAAAACCCCACCCCCCCCCCCCCCCCCCCACCCCCTCCCCCCAAGCCAAAAAATGGGGGGGTAGTAATTTTTTAAAATAAAAAACAAAAAACCCACCAATAAAAAAAAAAAAATTCATAAAAAAAAAAAAAAAAAATAAAAAAAAACATAAAAAAATAAAAAAAAAACCACCCCCCCGAAAATAAAATAAAAAAAAAATATATGTAAAAATGATATCTGGCTAATCTGCAAAAAAAAAAAAATAAAAAACCCAACCCCTAAAAAATAATTAAAAAACCCCCTTAAAAAACAGCTTTTAAAAAACACCCTAAAAAAAAAAAAACTATAAAACCATAATAAAATATAAAAAAAAAAATCAAAAAATAAATATAAATATATAAAAAATAAAAAAAAAATAACTTACAAAAAAAAACATAAGCTACCCAAAAAAAAAGAAAAAAAACCCACCTTAAAAAAAAAAACCCCCCTTTATCAAAACGAAACATTAAAAATAATAAAATAAAAAAAAAAAAAAAAAAAAATGGTAAAAAAAAAAAAATGCAAAAAGGCTGGCCAAAAAAAAAATAAAAAAAAAAAAAAAAATAAAAAAAAAAATTAAAAGATGTAGAAAAAAAAAACAAAAAAAAAAAAAAAAACAAAAAAAAAAAAAAATAAAAATAAAAATAAATAAAAAAAAAAAAAAAAAAAAAAAAAAATAAAAATAAGATGAAGGGGGACACCCCCCTAAAAAAAAAAAAAAAAATAAAAAAATGAAAAAAAACAAAAAAAAAAAAATAAAAAAAAAAAAAAAAAAAAAAAAAAAAAAAAAAAAAAAAAAAAAAAAAAAAAAAAAAAAAAAAAAAATAATACAATAAAATGGAAAAAAAAAAAAATTCAACCTGTCTTACAACAAATACTCTCAATAATGATAATAAACCACCACCCCGCAAACTGCTCCATCTCAAATTCATTCCTAGCATTCTGAACATGTCGTAAATGAACGCCTAAATGACGACTTGTGCGCCATTGCAACGAACGTGTCCGTATATGACCCCTGATGAGATTGGGAACCCTCATACAGATGAAACACATTCTTACAGAAACAAACTCCTCGTATATAAGATAAAATTACTCTTAACTTAACAACTAGAACTAAAGTCATCACCACGTGGCCTGCCATCTTGATATTTTTGCTAATAGGTTGATATTATCTAAATTCACGGGAAATAGCTTCATACCATATTTGCCTTTCTGATAAATGAAATAATCGCTCTTAAACTTTCACATCTATCTATTTATTTAACTCACTAAACATTAAAACAGACTCGTGCTGAATATAATTTCAGACTTATAGAACACGAATGCTAACTTCTACAAAATACGCTAACAATTATAGCTCACGTGCTCTGGTTTCTTTGTCCATCTGCTACCCACACAAGGCGAGCCTAACTTCGTTTCTCTCTCGTCTGGACTGAATCTTCAAATAGGCCTTTTGCCGCTCGCTATTTCTTTATATAAACCGCTAAGCCTAAACACTCAACTTAGTCCGCGCGCGCAGTAATTGCGCCACTTAAACAACACTCGCGATATTTGTTCTATTAGGCACGAAAACACAGGTATGGCCCACAACTTTCAAATATATCACACGACTACCAAATATAACACACAATTATAGTTTAGGCTTTATTATGGCCTAAATTAATATATCTTCTTGAAGACTTTTTACATCCCAGAGTGCTGCGCGCACATCGAAAATATATGGGCGATAAATCTGCCCAAAAACAGAAAGGGGGCGGGCGTCTTTTCGGCCCCATCACATATATATATATATATATATATATATATATATATATATATATATATATATATATATATATATATATATATATAATATATATATATATATATATATATATATATATATATATATATATATATACTGAAGCACACATTAAAAACGCACCACTATTATATATACTGATGCCGAGAAGCTGGAAAAAAAAGTGTGGGAATGGATTTTCCCCGTGTTTGTCATGAGGTAGAGAGCGAATGGCTGCTGGAATGGAAAGTGCATGATTCAACCCACGGGTTTGTGTACAGACTACATGAAAACAATGAAAGTTACACTTGCAACACGATTCCCAACAGCTAGAGCATGCCACGACTATCTGAAAAGGACCGCCAACGAGCCATTGGTATGTTGGAGACCGGAATGAGCTCGCGGGCCATTGCCAGAAGGATGAATTGCCACCACAGCACTATTGTACGTCTCAATGAACGTTACGGAACCACTGGCAGTGCCTGGGATAGACTTCGGAGTGGCCAACCACGAGTTACTACCCCTGCGCAAGATCGTCATATTGAAGCACATTAAAAACGCAGCACCTTTATAATCCAGGAACAGAGTGTGAAATGTAAATATAAGTGTTTACAAGTTTACATATTTGGAATCTTTATTCATTTTCCTATGAATCCATGCTGGTCATTAATTTGTACATTTGATTGTTATGAAATATTCCTTATTGCATTCATGTGGCAGGCAATAGGGGAGCGGGGGTATAGGCAAAACAAATAAATGCATCCAATAAAAAAATTCATTCACCACTATCCTCAGTAATCCTGGTATGTCCACAACCGTGTGCTTGCTAAACTAGCCTTTTGGACATGTTGCCGGAATTTCCGGCCTGGAATCAGCCAACAAAGTCTCTGATAGGGAAATTTCCGCGGGAATCAATGTCCTATATTCACGTGTAAGAGCAGCTTTGAGCTGTTGCTCCAGATTAGCTGAGAGAACCTTGCCTGTAGACTCTGCGTCCAAGCTCGTTGTCCCACATGATGTTCTATATGGGGGACATGTCTGGTGATAGGGACAGGCCCAATCAATCGTCACAATGTTCTGCTGCTGTTAGATATTGATACTGCGTAATGAATGCGATGCGTTGTGCGCAAGTAACGTTTTGATCCTGCTGGAGAAGCTGGCAAAGGTTGGATGTTAATTTGTGATGATAAGCGAAGGAGAGCAATACCAATGCATCCATCCAGAACCTAACCTCGATATGTCACCAGCCATTAAACAATTTCCAACAAGATAGACGGTGAAGAAGAGGGGCGCCGCCCCCGGCCCCCCCCCGCCCGGCATTCCCCCCCCCCCCCCCCCTCCCCCCCCCGCCCGCGGAGGGGGCCACTCTCGCCCCCGGGAGGCGCAGGCCTCCTCCCTGCGCGCCCCGGGTCGGGGCGGCCCCCGCGGCCGAGGCTCCCCCCCCCCCCCCCCCCGGTCCCGCCGCCTCACCCACCCCCCTCCCCCCCCCCCACCGCCCCCCCCCCCAAACGCGCCCCCCGCCACGGCCTTTGAAAAAAAAAAAAAAATAAAAAAACTCGCCTATTTTTTTAAATAAAAGGGGTTGGGTTGGCCTGGGACGGGGGGAAAAACAAAAAAAAAAAACATATAAAAAAAAAAAAACTGCCACAACTGGTCGCCACGGCTGCACGGGCACCACCCGAGGGGGTGGGCCCACAGCGGACCGCCGGCGTCCCAGGCCGCCCAAACTCTGCGCCCCGCCCCTGCCCGTGCGCGTGTGCCCGGGCGGCAGGGCAGCGCTGCGCTGCGTGGCACCCCCTGCCCCGCGCTGCACGCCCCCCGTCCCCCCCCCGGTGGCGCTTCCGCCGCCCTTTTAATTATTTTTTTTTTATTATTGGCCCCCCCAGGACCCCCCAGTATAAAAAAAAAAATAAAACAATTTTTTTGTCCATTATATTGCCCCACCCCCCGGCCCCCCCCCTGGCCCCCCCCCCCGGGGGGGGGGGGGGGGGGGGGCGCGGGGACCGTACCCCCCACCCACCCAGCGGGCCCGGCCACACCCCCCCACGCCAACACCAACCCCCCCGCCACCCCCCCCCCCCCCCCCCCCAACACCCCCCTCCCCCCCCCCCCTACCCCCCCCCCCCCCCCCCACCCCCCCCACCCCCCCTCCCCCCCCCACCCCCCCCCCCCCCCCCCCCCCCCCCCCCCCCCCCCCCCCCCCCCCCCCCCCTTGCCCCCCCCCGCCCCCCCCCCCCCGCCGCCCCCCCCCCCCCCCCCCCCCCCCCCCCCCCCCCCCCCCCCCCCCCCCCCCCCCCCCCCCCCCCCCCCCCCCCCCCACCCGCCCCCCCCCCCCCCTCCCCCACACCCAACACCCCCCCGCCCCCCCGCCCCCACCCCCACCCCACCCCCTCCCCCCCACCCCCCCCCCCCCCCCCCCCCCCCCTCTCNCCCCGCCCCCCCCCCCCCCCCCCCCCCCCCCCCCCCCCCCCCCCCCCCCCCCCCCCCCCCCCCCCCCCCCCCCCCCCCCGCCCCCCCCCCCCCCCATTCATTTCTCCTATTTTTCCCCCCGCCCCCCACACAACCCCCCCCCCCCCCCCCCCCCCCCCCCCGCCAAAACCCTTCTTCCCCCCCCCCCCCCCCACCCCCCCCATCCCCCCCCCCCCCCCGGGGGACCCCCCCCCCCCCCCCCCTCCCTCTCCCCCTCCCCCCCCCCCCCCCCCTCCCCCCCCCCCCCCCCCCCCCCCCCCCCCACCCCCCCCCCCCCCCCCCCCCCCCCCCCCCCTCCCCCCCCCCCCCCCCCCCCCCCCCCCCCCCCCCCCCCCCCCCCCCCCCCCCCCCCGCCCCCTCCCCCCCCCCCCCCCCCCCCCCCCCCCCCGGGGGGCCCCCCCCCCCCCCCCCCCCCCCCCCCCTCTCTTCTCCTTTTTTTGTGTGTCCCTTTCCCTCCCCCCCCCCCCCCCCCCCCCCCCCCCCCCCCCCCCCCCCCCCCCCCCCCCCCCCCCCCCCCCCCCCCCCCCCCCCCCCCCCCCCCCCCCCCCCCCCCCCCCCCCCCCCCCCCCCCCCCACCCCCCCCCCCCCCCCCCCCCCCCCCCCCCCCCCCCCCCCCCCCCCCCCCCCCCCCCCCCCCCCCCCCCCCCCCCCCCCCCCCCCCCCCCCCCCCGCCCCCCCCCCGCCCCCCCCCCCCCCCCCCCCCCCCCCCCCCCCCCCCCCCACGCCACCCCCCCCCTACCCTCCCCCCCCCCCCCCCCCCCCCCCCGCCCCCCCCCCCCCCCCCCCCTCCCCCCCCCGCCCCCCCCCCCCCCCCCCCCCCCCCCCCCCCCCCCCCCCCCCCCCCCCCCCGGGGAGACCCCCCCCCCCCCCCCCCCCCCCCCCCCCCCCCCCGGGGCCCCCCCCCCCCCCCCTAACCCCCCCTCCCCCCCCCCCACCCCCTCCCCCGCCCCCCTCCCCCCCCCCCCCCCCCCCCCCCCCCCCCCCCCCCCCCCCCCCCCCCCCCCCCCCCCCCCCCCCCCCCCCCCCCCCCCCCCCCCCCCCCCCCCCCCCCCCCCCCCCCCCCCCCCCCCCCCCCCCCCCCCCCCCCCCCCCCCCCCCCCCCCCCCCCCCCCCCCCCCCCCCCCCCCCCCCCCCCCCCCCCCCCCCCCCCCCCCCCCCCCCCCCCCCCCCCCCCCCCCCCCCCCCCCCCCCCCCCCCCCCCCCCCCCCCCCCCCTCCCCCCCCCCCCCCCCCCCCCCCCCCCCCCCCCCCCCCCCCCCCCCCCCCCCCCCCCCCCCCCCCCCCCCCCCCCCCCCCCCCCCCCCCCCCCCCCCCCCCCCCCCCCGCCCCCCCCCCCCCCCCCCCCCCCCCCCCCCCCCCCCCCCCCCCCCCCCCCCCCCCCCCCCCCCCCCCCCCCCCCCCCCCCCCCCCCCCCCCCCCCCCCCCCCCCCCCCCCCCCCCCCCCCCCCCCCCCCCCCCCCCCCCCCCCCCCCCCCCCCCCCCCCCCCCCCCCCCCCCCCCCCCCCCCCCCCCCCCCCCCCCCCCCCCCCCCCCCCCCCCCCCCCCCCCCCCCCCCCCCCCCCCCCCCCCCCCCCCCCCCCCCCCCCCCCCCCCCCCCCCCCCCCCCCCCCCGCCCCCCCCCCCCCCCCCCCCCCCCCCCCCCCCCCCCCCCCCCCCCCCCCCCCCCCCCCGGCCCCCCCCCCCCCCCCGCCCCCCCCCCCCCCCCCCCCCCCCGCCCCCCCCACCCCGCCCGCCCCCCCCCCCCCCCCCCCCCCCCCCCCCCCCCCCCCCCCCCCCCCCGGGGCCCCGCCCCGCCCCCGCGCCCCCCCCCGCCCCCCCCCCCCCCCACCCCCGCCCCCCCTCCCCTTCCCCATCCCCCCCCCCCCCCCCCCCCCCCCGCCCCCCCCCCCCCCCCCCCCCCCCCCCCCCCCCCCCCCCCCCCCGCCCCCCCCCCCCCCCCCCCCCCCCCCCCCCCCCCCCCCCCCCCCGCCCCCCCCCCCCCCCCCCCCCCCCCCCCCCCCCCCCCCCCCCCCCCCCCCCCCCCCCCCCCCCCCCCCCCGCCCCCCCCCCCCCCCCCCCCCCCCCCCCCCCCGCCCCCCCCCCCCCCCCCCCCCCCCCCCCCCCCCCCCCCCCCCCCCCCCCCCCCCCCCCCCCCCCCCCCCCCCCCCCCCCCCCCCCCCCCCCCCTCCCCCCCCCCCCCCCCCCCCCCCCCCCCCCCCGCCGCCCCCAGCCCCCCCACGCCCCCCCCCACCCCAGCGCCCCCCGCCCACCCCGTGCCCCCCCCGCCACCCGCGCCCCCCGCGCACCCCCCACGACGCGCCCCGCCCGCCCGCCCCTACCCCGGGCCCCTGTCCCCCCCCCCCCCCGGCCCACTCCTCGGCGCAGCCAGCCCTGCGAGCCATCCCCCAACGGGTGCACCCGCTGCTGCCCCACCCCCGCCCCACCTTGCAAGGCGCTGCTGGCATGTCTGTGAGTCAAGGTTGGTCCAACATAAGGTCGTCTTGCAGTAAGGCTAGTATCTCTGATCGTCGTTCTATGACTGTCATTATCGAGAGAACTTTGCCCGACAGTCTACCCACTATTTGCTCCTTGCTTGTTTGGACATGCCGGGAGAGGCGATTCCTTAGTTGACTCAGCACAAACATATGGAACGAGAACTTGCGCAGAGGGTAAAGTAACTCACTCGTGGTTGGCCAATGCACGGAGACCGAAATTCTATCCCGGGCATTGCCAGTGGGTTCCGTACGTTCATTAAGACTTACAATAGTGCTGTTGGGTGGCAATTCAATCCTTTCTGAGCAATGGCC